>CM068307.1:11079552-11091047 GCA_034768735.1 Schistosoma mekongi | reverse complement strand
TTCCATCATTCCATCAACTCGTTCTCACGTCTGTTTAAGCACAAAATTCATCATTAACACGTATTCATTCAATAACTGCCCAACTACTACTCATCACACAACTCCAACAATAAACTAGCTATTTAAAACTACCCATATCCTCAGATCAAAGCACCAATTCATCAACTAAAGCCCATTAAAATTACGACAACTAATACATTTAAGAAATATTGTGACAAATGCACCCAATAAACCAAAATGAAATAAAGCAACCCTAAAAATACAACAATTGATGATTGCATTTTTCCACATTACCACTTCATCAATCATCAATCAATCAATCAATCATCAACGAAATCATCATCATCAAAAAGGGCGTAAGCACCATCCAATTAACAACATCACCCGAACTCACACTGCATCAATACTATCAAGCACATCACTGACACTTACCAACTGGTCGTGTTGTCGTTGGTTGGCGAGTGCTGACTCGTTGTTGACCCACCACTCTTCCAAGCAAGTCGGTCACATTCACCAATTCTCCTAAATCCAATGTCTGTGTCGTTCGATTACCTGCAGCAATGAAGTACTCCACACACCAATGGGTCTCAGCACATCACGCTTATACACATCATTTTTTATCATCTGTTACCTATTTTTCCTGTCACCTTTCCTTAAAAATTTATAATCTATCGTCTGTTCTTGTCTATTTTTAATTTTGTTCATTTGCCTTTTCTTACCTTCATTCTACTCAGCTGTTTTATTCTCATTTTTATTGCCTTTTCATTATTTCTCAGTTTTTTATTTGTGATCTCATTTTTGTTTATTCCGTACTGTTTTTCTTTTATTTTGCTTCACATATACTATCGTTTTTCGAAAATAATAATGGTGCGTCATGCGTTAATTGTTGAAACTTACCGAGTTGTGATTGTGTGGTTTTTCGGCTTCTACCTCGTCTGTGCTGAGCTATCACTCTTCCCTGCTTGTCTGTCACGTTCACTAATTCGCCATGATAAGTTGTCGTCGATCCCCCTGCAACCATCATAAACAAACACAACAATCAGATTAATTCACACACACTAACACAAACACAAACACACACACACACCATCCGAATCCATTCGATTCACCACATCTCTGCACACAAACAGAAACACTTGCACACACACACACACACACACAAACACACACACACAACACACACACACAACACACACACACCATCCGAATCCATTCGATTCACCACATCTCTGCACACAAACAGAAACACTTGCACACACACACACACAAACACACACACAAACACACACACACAACACACACACACACACCATCCGAATCCATTCGATTCACCACATCTCTGCACACAAACAGAAACACTTGCACACACACACACCATCCGAATCCATTCGATTCACCACATCTCTGCACACAAACAGAAACACTTGCACACACACACACACACACACATTTACTCGTCCAAATATTACTCTCTCCATCACCAACAAATACACATTGAACATTATCTAACCATCCAAACCACCCATTTACTCACCAATCATCCAACAAACTATCTCACTTCCTCACCATCAATCTCAACATCAATCCAACAATCAATTATTCATTGAATTCATGTCATCGACACAATACCACTCCATTACAATACACCTTCACTATATCTATTTTATAACACACACAAACACACACACACACACCATCCGAATCCATTCGATTCACCACATCTCTGCACACAAACAGAAACACTTGCACACACACACACCACACACACACAAACACACACACACACACCATCCGAATCCATTCGATTCACCACATCTCTGCACACAAACAGAAACACTTGCACACACACACACACCATCCGAATCCATTCGATTCACCACATCTCTGCACACAAACAGAAACACTTGCACACACACACACATTTACTCGTCCAAATATTACTCTCTCCATCACCAACAAATACACATTGAACATTATCTAACCATCCAAACCACCCATTTACTCACCAATCATCCAACAAACTATCTCACTTCCTCACCATCAATCTCAACATCAATCCAACAATCAATTATTCATTGAATTCATGTCATCGACACAATACCACTCCATTACAATACACCTTCACTATATCTATTTTATAACACACACACACACCATCCGAATCCATTCGATTCACCACATCTCTGCACACAAACAGAAACACTTGCACACACACACACATTTACTCGTCCAAATATTACTCTCTCCATCACCAACAAATACACATTGAACATTATCTAACCATCCAAACCACCCATTTACTCACCAATCATCCAACAAACTATCTCACTTCCTCACCATCAATCTCAACATCAATCCAACAATCAATTATTCATTGAATTCATGTCATCGACACAATACCACTCCATTACAATACACCTTCACTATATCTATTTTATAACACACACACACATTTACTCGTCCAAATATTACTCTCTCCATCACCAACAAATACACATTGAACATTATCTAACCATCCAAACCACCCATTTACTCACCAATCATCCAACAAACTATCTCACTTCCTCACCATCAATCTCAACATCAATCCAACAATCAATTATTCATTGAATTCATGTCATCGACACAATACCACTCCATTACAATACACCTTCACTATATCTATTTTATAACACACACACACATTTACTCGTCCAAATATTACTCTCTCCATCACCAACAAATACACATTGAACATTATCTAACCATCCAAACCACCCATTTACTCACCAATCATCCAACAAACTATCTCACTTCCTCACCATCAATCTCAACATCAATCCAACAATCAATTATTCATTGAATTCATGTCATCGACACAATACCACTCCATTACAATACACCTTCACTATATCTATTTTATAACACACACACACCATCCGAATCCATTCGATTCACCACATCTCTGCACACAAACAGAAACACTTGCACACACACACACCATCCGAATCCATTCGATTCACCACATCTCTGCACACAAACAGAAACACTTGCACACACACACACCACACACACACAACACACACACACAAACACACACACAAACACACACACACCACACACACACAACACACACACACACACCATCCGAATCCATTCGATTCACCACATCTCTGCACACAAACAGAAACACTTGCACACACACACACCACACACACACACATTTACTCGTCCAAATATTACTCTCTCCATCACCAACAAATACACATTGAACATTATCTAACCATCCAAACCACCCATTTACTCACCAATCATCCAACAAACTATCTCACTTCCTCACCATCAATCTCAACATCAATCCAACAATCAATTATTCATTGAATTCATGTCATCGACACAATACCACTCCATTACAATACACCTTCACTATATCTATTTTATAACACACACAAACACACACACACATTTACTCGTCCAAATATTACTCTCTCCATCACCAACAAATACACATTGAACATTATCTAACCATCCAAACCACCCATTTACTCACCAATCATCCAACAAACTATCTCACTTCCTCACCATCAATCTCAACATCAATCCAACAATCAATTATTCATTGAATTCATGTCATCGACACAATACCACTCCATTACAATACACCTTCACTATATCTATTTTATAACACACACACAACACACACACACAAACACACACACACAAACACACACACACATTTACTCGTCCAAATATTACTCTCTCCATCACCAACAAATACACATTGAACATTATCTAACCATCCAAACCACCCATTTACTCACCAATCATCCAACAAACTATCTCACTTCCTCACCATCAATCTCAACATCAATCCAACAATCAATTATTCATTGAATTCATGTCATCGACACAATACCACTCCATTACAATACACCTTCACTATATCTATTTTATAACACACACAAACACACACACACACCACATCCACTCATACACTCAATCACACACTCAATAACTATTTCACTTTACAACAACACGCCAATTTATCATCAACACTAACTACTCCATATCCCATTCCCCATTCACTCCCATTCATCACCATCTGCGTCACCATCAACATCAAAATCAACATCACCATCTGCGTCACCATCAACATCAAAATCAACATCACCATCTGCGTCACCATCAACATCAAAATCAACATCACCATCTGCCTCTTCACATCCACAGTCACTCACTCACTCACACACACCCACATACATACACCTAATCATTGAAATCAATGCAATCACACAAATCACTGACACTTACCAACTGGTCGTGTTGTCGTTGGTTGGCGAGTGCTGACTCGTTGTTGACCCACCACTCTTCCAAGCAAGTCGGTCACATTCACCAATTCTCCTAAATCCAATGTCTGTGTCGTCCGATCACCTGCAACAATCATAAACAAACACAACAATCAGATTAATTCACACACACTAACACAAACACAAACACACACACACAAACACACACACACCATCCGAATCCATTCGATTCACCACATCTCTGCACACAAACAGAAACACTTGCACACACACACACACACACACACATTTACTCGTCCAAATATTACTCTCTCCATCACCAACAAATACACATTGAACATTATCTAACCATCCAAACCACCCATTTACTCACCAATCATCCAACAAACTATCTCACTTCCTCACCATCAATCTCAACATCAATCCAACAATCAATTATTCATTGAATTCATGTCATCGACACAATACCACTCCATTACAATACACCTTCACTATATCTATTTTATAACACACACAAACACACACACACCATCCGAATTCACTCGATTCACCATATCTCTGCACACAAACAGAAACACTTGCACACACACACACAACACACACACACAACACACACACACCATCCGAATCCATTCGATTCACCACATCTCTGCACACAAACAGAAACACTTGCACACACACACACACACACACAACACACACACACACACACACACCACATCCACTCATACACTCAATCACACACTCAATAACTATTTCACTTTACAACAACACGCCAATTTATCATCAACACTAACTACTCCATATCCCATTCCCCATTCACTCCCATTCATCACCATCTGCGTCACCATCAACATCAAAATCAACATCACCATCTGCGTCACCATCAACATCAAAATCAACATCACCATCTGCCTCCAAACATCCACACTCACTCACTCACTCACTCACTCACTCACTCACTCACTCACTCACTCACTCACTCACACACACACACATACACCTAATCACTGAAATCAATGCAATCACACAAATCACTGACACTTACCAACTGGTCGTGTTGTCGTTGGTTGGCGCGTGCTGACTCGTTGTTGACCCACCACTCTTCCAAGCAAGTCGGTCACATTCACCAATTCTCCTAAATCCAATGTCTGTGTCGTCCGATCACCTGCAACAATCATAAACAAACACAACAATCAGATTAATTCACACACACTAACACAAACACAAACACACACACACCATCCGAATCCATTCGATTCACCACATCTCTGCACACAAACAGAAACACTTGCACACACACACACCATCCGAATCCATTCGATTCACCACATCTCTGCACACAAACAGAAACACTTGCACACACACACACAACACACACACACACACACACATTTACTCGTCCAAATATTACTCTCTCCATCACCAACAAATACACATTGAACATTATCTAACCATCCAAACCACCCATTTACTCACCAATCATCCAACAAACTATCTCACTTCCTCACCATCAATCTCAACATCAATCCAACAATCAATTATTCATTGAATTCATGTCATCGACACAATACCACTCCATTACAATACACCTTCACTATATCTATTTTATAACACACACAAACACACACACACACAACACACACACACCATCCGAATCCATTCGATTCACCACATCTCTGCACACAAACAGAAACACTTGCACACACACACACCACACACACACACACACCATCCGAATTCACTCGATTCACCATATCTCTGCACACAAACAGAAACACTTGCACACACACACACACACACACACAAACACACACACACCATCCGAATCCATTCGATTCACCACATCTCTGCACACAAACAGAAACACTTGCACACACACACACCACATCCACTCATACACTCAATAACTATTTCACTTTACAACAACACGCCAATTTATCATCAACACTAACTACTCCATATCCCATTCCCCATTCACTCCCATTCATCACCATCTGCGTCACCATCAACATCAAAATCAACATCACCATCTGCCTCCAAACATCCACACTCACTCACTCACTCACTCACACACACACACACACACAAACACACACACTCATCCACACAACATACACCTAATCACTGAAATCAATGCAATCACCAAATCACTGACCCTACCTAACTGGTCGTGATTGTCGTTGGTTGGCGAGTGCTGACTCGTGTTGACCCCCACTCTTCCAAGCAAGTCGGTCACATTCACCAATTCTCCTAAATCCAATGTCTGTGTCGTCCGATCACCTGCAACAATCATAAACCACACCAACAATCAAGATTAATTCACACACCACTACCACAACACACACACACCACCACACATTTACTCGTTCCCAATATTACTCTCTCCATCACCAACAAATACACATTGAACATTATCTATCCCTATCCAAACCACCCATTTCACTCACCCCTCCTCCAACCCCCAATATCTCATTCCTCCACCATCCGCTTCCCCCCTCCATCACCTCAATCCACTTATTCGCATTGAATTTCATGTCATCGACCCACTACCACCTCCATTTACAATACACCTTCACTATATCTATTTTATAACACACACAAACACACACACACCACATCCACTCATACACTCAATAACTATTTCACTTTACAACAACACGCCAATTTATCATCAACACTAACTACTCCATATCCCATTCCCCATTCACTCCCATTCATCACCATCTGCGTCACCATCAACATCAAAATCAACATCACCATCTGCGTCACCATCAACATCAAAATCAACATCACCATCTGCCTCCAAACATCCACACTCACTCACTCACACACACACACACACACACACCACATCCACTCATACACTCAATCACACACTCAATAACTATTTCACTTTACAACAACACGCCAATTTATCATCAACACTAACTACTCCATATCCCATTCCCCATTCACTCCCATTCATCACCATCTGCGTCACCATCAACATCAAAATCAACATCACCATCTGCGTCACCATCAACATCAAAATCAACATCACCATCTGCGTCACCATCAACATCAAAATCAACATCACCATCTGCGTCACCATCAACATCAAAATCAACATCACCATCTGCCTCCAAACATCCACACTCACTCACTCACTCACTCACTCACTCACTCACTCACTCACTCACACACACACACATACACCTAATCACTGAAATCAATGCAATCACACAAATCACTGACACTTACCAACTGGTCGTGTTGTCGTTGGTTGGCGAGTGCTGACTCGTTGTTGACCCACCACTCTTCCAAGCAAGTCGGTCACATTCACCAATTCTCCTAAATCCAATGTCTGTGTCGTCCGATCACCTGCAACAATCATAAACAAACACAACAATCAGATTAATTCACACACACTAACACAAACACAAACACACACACACACACACATTTACTCGTCCAAATATTACTCTCTCCATCACCAACAAATACACATTGAACATTATCTAACCATCCAAACCACCCATTTACTCACCAATCATCCAACAAACTATCTCACTTCCTCACCATCAATCTCAACATCAATCCAACAATCAATTATTCATTGAATTCATGTCATCGACACAATACCACTCCATTACAATACACCTTCACTATATCTATTTTATAACACACACAAACACACACACACCACACACACACACAAACACACACACACCATCCGAATCCATTCGATTCACCACATCTCTGCACACAAACAGAAACACTTGCACACACACACACCATCCGAATCCATTCGATTCACCACATCTCTGCACACAAACAGAAACACTTGCACACACACACACAAACACACACACACACAAACACACACACACACACACACACACCACACACACACACCATCCGAATCCATTCGATTCACCACATCTCTGCACACAAACAGAAACACTTGCACACACACACACAAACACACACACACCACACACACACACACAACACACACACACAAACACACACACACACCACATCCACTCATACACTCAATAACTATTTCACTTTACAACAACACGCCAATTTATCATCAACACTAACTACTCCATATCCCATTCCCCATTCACTCCCATTCATCACCATCTGCCTCCAAACATCCACACTCACTCACTCACACACACACACCATCCGAATCCATTCGATTCACCACATCTCTGCACACCAAACAGAAACACTTGCACACACACACACACACACACACCACATCCACTCATACACTCAATCACACACTCAATAACTATTTCACTTTACAACAACACGCCAATTTATCATCAACACTAACTACTCCATATCCCATTCCCCATTCACTCCCATTCATCACCATCTGCGTCACCATCAACATCAAAATCAACATCACCATCTGCGTCACCATCAACATCAAAATCAACATCACCATCTGCCTCCAAACATCCACACTCACTCACTCACTCACTCACTCACTCACTCACTCACACACACACACACACACACATACACCTAATCACTGAAATCAATGCAATCACACAAATCACTGACACTTACCAACTGGTCGTGTTGTCGTTGGTTGGCGAGTGCTGACTCGTTGTTGACCCACCACTCTTCCAAGCAAGTCGGTCACATTCACCAATTCTCCTAAATCCAATGTCTGTGTCGTCCGATCACCTGCAACAATCATAAACAAACACAACAAAACAATCAGATTAATTCACACACACTAACACAAACACAACACACACACACACACATTTACTCGTCCAAATATTACTCTCTCCATCACCAACAAATACACATTGAACATTATCTAACCATCCAAACCACCCATTTACTCACCAATCATCCAACAAACTATCTCACTTCCTCACCATCAATCTCAACATCAATCCAACAATCAATTATTCATTGAATTCATGTCATCGACACAATACCACTCCATTACAATACACCTTCACTATATCTATTTTATAACACACACAAACACACATAAACGATAATCCCCACCCACCCACACACACACACCATCCGAATCCATTCGATTCACCACATCTCTGCACACAAACAGAAACACTTGCACACACACACACACACCACATCCACTCATACACTCAATCACACACTCAATAACTATTTCACTTTACAACAACACGCCAATTTATCATCAACACTAACTACTCCATATCCCATTCCCCATTCACTCCCATTCATCACCATCTGCGTCACCATCAACATCAAAATCAACATCACCATCTGCCTCCAAACATCCACACTCACTCACTCACTCACTCACATCACTCACTCACTCACACACACACACATACACCTAATCACTGAAATCAATGCAATCACACAAATCACTGACACTTACCAACTGGTCGTGTTGTCGTTGGTTGGCGAGTGCTGACTCGTTGTTGACCCACCACTCTTCCAAGCAAGTCGGTCACATTCACCAATTCTCCTAAATCCAATGTCTGTGTCGTCCGATCACCTGCAACAATCATAAACAAACACAACAATCAGATTAATTCCACACACTAACACAAACACAACACACACCACACACATTTATCGTCCAAAATATGACTCTCTCCATCACCAAAAAATACCATTGAACATTATCTAACCATCCAAACCACCCATTTACTCACCAATCTACAAAAAACGATCGCACGTCCCACAATCAATCTCAAACAGCAATCCAACAATCAACTGATGCATTGAATTCATGTCATCGACACAAGACCACTCCATTACAATACACCTTCACGAGATCTATGTTATAACACACACAAACACAGCACTAAAAGATAATTCCCCCCCCCCATCCCCACACACACACACAAATCCGAATCCATATCGATTCAACGCACATCTATGCACACAACAAAACACTTGCACACACACCACACACACGCACATCCACTCATACAGCGCAATCACACACTCAATAACTATTTCACTTGACAACAAACACGCAAATTTATCATCAACACACGAATCCGAATCCAATATCCCATTCCACAGTAAAGCCACAGTTCAATCACCATCGGCGTCACCATCACAACATCAAAATCAACATCAACCATCTGCCTCTCAAAACAGCCCAATCACCACACTCACTCACTCACACACACACACCATCCGAATCCATTCGATTCACCACATCTCTGCACACAAACAGAAACACTTGCACACACACACACACACACACACACACCACACACACACACACATTTACTCGTCCAAATATTACTCTCTCCATCACCAACAAATACACATTGAACATTATCTAACCATCCAAACCACCCATTTACTCACCAATCATCCAACAAACTATCTCACTTCCTCACCATCAATCTCAACATCAATCCAACAATCAATTATTCATTGAATTCATGTCATCGACACAATACCACTCCATTACAATACACCTTCACTATATCTATTTTATAACACACACAAACACACACACACCATCCGAATTCACTCGATTCACCATATCTCTGCACACAAACAGAAACACTTGCACACACACACACACACACATTTACTCGTCCAAATATTACTCTCTCCATCACCAACAAATACACATTGAACATTATCTAACCATCCAAACCACCCATTTACTCACCAATCATCCAACAAACTATCTCACTTCCTCACCATCAATCTCAACATCAATCCAACAATCAATTATTCATTGAATTCATGTCATCGACACAATACCACTCCATTACAATACACCTTCACTATATCTATTTTATAACACACACAAACACACACACACCATCCGAATTCACTCGATTCACCATATCTCTGCACACAAACAGAAACACTTGCACACACACACACACCATCCGAATTCACTCGATTCACCATATCTCTGCACACAAACAGAAACACTTGCACACACACACACAACACACACACACACATTTACTCGTCCAAATATTACTCTCTCCATCACCAACAAATACACATTGAACATTATCTAACCATCCAAACCACCCATTTACTCACCAATCATCCAACAAACTATCTCACTTCCTCACCATCAATCTCAACATCAATCCAACAATCAATTATTCATTGAATTCATGTCATCGACACAATACCACTCCATTACAATACACCTTCACTATATCTATTTTATAACACACACAAACACACACACACCATCCGAATCCA
>CM068307.1:10685378-11079452 GCA_034768735.1 Schistosoma mekongi | reverse complement strand
ACAGAATGATGGTTGCAATAATAAAGTAGGAGAAACACTTGAAGAGATACAATGCTTAATTAATTACGTTATCTAGGCAAAAATAATTATAAGCACACAGTAAGTCCTATCTTAAATGTAATAGCGTCTTTAGATTTTGCCCACTTGTTTTTGAATGTATTATCAAAGTAAACCTTACTTGACTAGGCCCTTGTTGATCGTTAGGTAGCTTCTTAAAAGGACTACCAAAACTGCATTAGTGATATAGTCTGAATCACCAGGATGATGAGTTTTAAGGTACGTTTGGGATGTCTGATAGCTTGGAGAGAGGAAAAATAAGATGGGGACTCAGTATTTTCAGTGGTAGATAAACAAATGCATTCAACTCTCACTGAACAGATGCGTGAAATTTATGGGGACAAATTATGACCAATATAAACCAGTTGATGGTTTAATATTTAGTCCTAAACAATAATTATCTATGTATATGGATTAAAAGTACGACTAATATCCGGGGTTAGGTTGCATAGTTTCAGTATAGGAAATGAAGTTTCGGTTGATGCGCAATATTGTGATCATGAATACCCCAGTATATGTTATATTATATTTCGGTCGCCAAAACACCAATATTTTGATCACGCTGTTTCATGGAACTTGACTTCTGTCTAAAGCACCAGCACTTGAGAACTAATATTCTATAAATTAATACCTGAATATATCACTTCTCTAAGTAACAATCTGGACGGTAAATGTTCGAAGCGGTTGTATAGCGTTATAGGAAAGGATTATTTCATACATTAAGTTTAGAAGTTCCGAGTCAGGCCCCAAGAAATGTCTATAATCTAAAAAAACCGGAAGGTACTTACAGTCATTTCGAGTCCCTTAAACAACATGTTTTAGGATAGTAAAGTCATTGTTATCAGTTATTAGTACTTTTGATACTTAGTTTAATGTTCTTTTAGTTGCATGCTTATACTCCTGAATTTTCGCCAGGGTGAGACAATGAATGAAAGTTATTAAATATTAACCGCCGCATATTTTTGGGAACGAAAGGTCGAGGGACCGCTTTCATCGTGTCACAGTAAATCAGGACGTCTTCCTTAGGTGATAGCAGCTGATTCAGTTTCAGGCTAGAGCATTTAGTTGACAGTAAGTTTTGTAATTCTTGATCAGTTTCTTGACTGTCTCTTAAAATCTCGAAGTCTACTGTAGACTGTTGTATTATATTCATTTCTAATCGAGATGATGCGTCTGCCGCCTGATTGTCTTCACCTTTTATGTGTTGGATATCACTAGTGAACCGTGATATGTAGTCAAGGTGTCGGACTTCTCGAGGCGAGTATTTATCAGTTTTCGCTCTTAATGCGTTTGTTAGCGGTTTATGATCAGTATAAACTGTGAATTCTCTGCCTTCTAGCATGTGCCGGAAGTGCTTGATGGTTAGGTAGATTGCGAGGAGTTCTCTACTAAAGGTAGAATATCTCGTCTCTGCTGGAGCGAGTTTTTTTGAGAAGAATGCGATTGGTTTCCAGGTGTTTTTAACTAGCTGATTAAGAGTACCGCCTACGGCTTTGTCTGAAGCATCTAACATTATGGCAAGTGGGTAGTGAGAATTCGGATACGTTAATGTAGATGCTTGAGCAAGTTTATGCTTTAATTGGTTTATAGCATCGACGGCCTCAGAGGTCAACTTGAACTCTTTCGGTTTTCCTTTAAGCGCATCCGTTAATGGTTGCATTAGTTGTGCACAACCGGGTATAAATCTGCGATAAAAGTTTATTAAACCGAGAAAACTTCTAAGTTGTGTTATGGAGCTTGGGATGGGATATTTTTTTTAATGGTATCCACCTCTTGTTTAATTGGTGTAATTCCATCAGGGCTTATGGTAAGTCCGAGGAATTCCAACGTTTCAACACCAAAAACGCATTTACTTTGGTGTATGTTCATGCCATTTTCGTTTAGTCGTCTAAGTACTGCCTTCACATGTTGTTCATGTGATTCTAAGTCCGGGCTAGCAATTAATAGGCCGTCTATATACCCTTGAGCAAATGGCATATCTCGAAGTAAATTATCCATAAACCTTTGGAATGTTTGTGCCGCGTTCCGTAGGCCGAATGGCATGCGTACAAACTCGAATAATCCAAAAGGTGTTGTGATAGCTGTTTTCGGAATATCTTCCTCAGCTACTGGGATATTGTGGTATGCCCTGACTAAGTCGATTTTAGTGAATATCTTCATACCCTGTAAGCCATTTGTGAAATCTTGGATATGTGGTATCGGGTACCTGTCTGGTACTGTTTGACGATTGAGGGCTCTGCAATCCCCGCACGGTCTCCATTCGCCTTTATTTTTCTTTGGGACCATATGCAGAGGAGATGCCCATTGACTATCAGATGGATGTATTATGCCCAGCTGTAGCATGTAATCGAATTCAGCTCTAGCTAATTTGAGTTTATCGGGTTCTAGTCTCCTGGGTTTAGCGAAAGCAGGTGCCCCTTCCGTTTTGATTGTATGACATACTTTTAACTTACTTTTGGAAGGTTGAGGGTTCGGTTTCGTTAACTCTGGAAATTCCGCGAGTATATCCTGGAACTTTGCCGTTGTTACTGGCGGAGTTTGGACTAAATTTAGAGAAGTGATACGACTTTCTGTACCTTTAGTATATTTCGAAGTTTCTTTTAATGTCAACCGTCGTTTATTAGTGTCAACAAGAAATTCATATCTCTCTAAGAAATCCATTCCAAGTATTGCCAGATCTAAATCGGCTACAGTGAAAATCCAGGGGAATTGTCTTCTAAACCCCAAATCTAGTGTCATTGTTTTCTGCCCAAACGTCGCGATTTTAGTTTTATTGGCAGCTTGAAGTGTGACTGAGGAAGTTTCTCCACCCAGCTCGGTTTTGTTCTTAGGAATGATACTAAGTGCAGCACCAGTATCCACCAAAAAGTTCAAGCCTGAATTCTTATCTCTAACGTAAAATAAGCGACTGTTTAGGCACCCCGCGTCAGTCGTTACGACCTGGGGAGGGGTTATTTGTTTCCCTATATTCTTCAGGGTCTGTTTGGGCCAGGCACATGGTTGACTGCATGTGGTCGATTGAGCACCAAATTTCCAGTGATACCAACAAAATTGTCCAGATTGTTTGAACCTTTGTAACCTGTTCCGGGACACGAATCTCGGTCGTTGTAGTGACATGCTTATGACCCATCTGCAATTTGCTGACAGCCTCTGTGAGACGTTTAACACTCGCAATGAGTTGTGCTATGACTGGGTCATTTGCCGATTCTTCTTTTTTAGTATAGTGGATCATGCTTGATGCAGTTGGGGGACCCCTTTCCATTATTCTATCTGCAATACGTGCTAAGTGAGATGAAGAGGTGTCGGGATCTTGTGCATCCAAACAGTGTTGGACGTAGCATGGGAGAGTTTGCATCCATCCTTGTTTTAGGACTGCTTCACCCACTGTGTTGTCGCCTACTAAGGCTTGGAGTTGACGCAAAAATTGTGACGGTGACCTATCACCTAATGTTTCCCCTTGGAAGAGTCTTTGGATTCTTTGCCCATCTGATAATGATAGACGATTCATTATTTCTCGTCTTAGGATGATGTATGGTTGTGGTGTCGGAGGACTTAAAATCAAGTCGCGAACTTCTTTGGCTACTGAAGAGCGTAGGACTGAACATAAGTCTTGATAGCGAACTCCTTCAGTTTTAATATTGTGTCTCGTGAAATAATGCTCTAGTTGAGCAAACCACAACGCGGGGTCACTAAGATCGAATTCTGGGATTAGGATATTCGTAGTCATAACGGTGTCTATGTCTACCGATGACTTATCCTCTAGGCTTTTCGTTTGGACTAAGTCTGCCATGTTATATGAACAATATGATAACGTAATGAGGGCAGAAAAATAATGAGTGATAAAAATAAAATACTATGTATATAAAAAATATATATATACGTAATCTTAACTATTGCAAATCAGAAGGCTTATTTTTATGACTGAATATAAAAAGAAAAAGTGATATGAACAATAGCAATGAAATATTTTATTCAACACAGGGCTCACCAGTTTAACGCCTAGGTATATCCCGATTTAGTGACACAAGAATCCAGAGTATTATGGGAATAGGTCTTTATTCAATAGCGTGGGCAGGAGACAGTGGAGCGCGGTTCTAGTTATTCAAACACACACATAATTCTCAACGTTCAATATAAGCTAATAGGAAATATAATCCCTATGCAAAATAAGGAAGTAAATGAATACTGGAGCCTAATTGTTTTGGCGTATGCTTAAGTTTTGAAGTGAACTTTTAACTAGTCAAGCTATGTTGCTACAGTCTCCGTTGGGCTGGTCTATATATGCACCCTGCAATTAGGTACATTTAATGGCCACAGGCTATGCTTACCCATGTTGAATCTCCTGTCACATCTAGATGTTTATTATTAGATCTACATGCCTTTAGGTCGAAACGCGTGTTGATTATTTTGTCACCTCAACTAGTGCTGTGCCTATCAGTTCCAAAGAAAGTATAATTATAGATGTTTTTGTGTTATCTGATGAAGTTCGTTTACACCAGGTTTCGGTGATCAATACGATACTGAGGTTAGTAATGATCAAAATGAATTTGAGATAGTTGTGTCTGTTTATAAGTTACCTAGCGTTTATTAAATTGACAAGTAACCGCGACATTTTATGAAACGTAAGGTCCTGCAAAAGTACACTTGTTTTGAACGAGTTGGGTGTCAATGCATCAATTGAGATGGATGACTGTGAACTTTTGTCGGATGTTATATGTTTCATTCGGCGTGACCAGTCGGCTCAGTGTTAAGTAGGTTGGTGTTTGTGTCTCTGGGTAGGCCTGAGTTGGAGTAACTTGGGTTGTCTCGTTTGTCATAATGGAATCTAAAGTAATAAGGTGGTTGTAAGGAGTGGAAGAAGCTTTAGTATATTTGTAGTAAATCATAGTGTAACTGCAGTTTTCGTTTGGGGACTCGGCGGGATAGCAAAGTACGGTTCTGTTTCGCATATTACCACTTCCAAACTCACTGTCATCCTTCTAGCGGTTATGTAGCCTATTTCTTCCTGGCTGCGATAACATGACGCTAGTGGTATTAAAACAATGAGCCGAAGTACTAAGCAGAGTAATCAGCTATCTCTTTCAACACTCGTTGCACTCCAAAACGTTTCCAGACAGCGAAAGCGTTCGGCACTACCCAATAGCCTGCTCAACCATAAAGCAGTGGGATCGATCTTCACAGAGCTGTTGCTTTTCTGGCTACAGAATTACCTGACGAAGCAAAAGTTGTGTACTAAGGTGAACAGAATGTATTCTAACTGGGGTATCACAGGGCTCGATCTTCAGGCCACTTCTATGTTCAATTTTGGTCGAGTGCGTCGTGCAACAGGAACAGAAACCGCAACCTTCAAAACGCGTGTACAATGAAAACATTTTTTGAAGATAGCTTGTCATAGAGATTAAGGGCATTAGAGATTGATTAACTACTCTTGAAAGACCTATATAAGATCTCAAAGGTATAATTTGGTTTATATTAATTTGTCACATGGAGATTGAATATTGGGGCGGAAATCTAATTTGTTGCGTTGCAGATGTTTGTCGGCAGCAACCCACTTTTAATTGCTTGTCGAAATTATGGATTGTCGAGTTTCGGGCATGCTGGCCATAGCAGAGGTGGGTTTGTCCAACATTACTTTACTGTAATTTTTAGGTAGCTTGTTATATTCTAGGACGATGTCTGTATTGGCGGTGCCATTTGGAGCGGTTTTCATATACACTGTTTATAAAAATGAACGACGCCATCACAGAGAAATGAAAGATAAGGAGGAATTTGACCCCATTTATCCGAGAGAGATCGGGGTAGCATGTTTATCTCGATTAACAATCATTCTAGAAACTACCGTGGGGCAATGGTAAAATTTCCTTTGGCGACAATCTTTCAAATGCGCTTAGGTATAAGCGCGATCATGAAACTAAAGTTCCAAGACCAGCAGAGTAGACGATTTAGTTAATGCAAGTATCAGACCTTTCACTCTCACGTTATGTAGCTTCTAGAAAATACCAGAATTGCCTTGAGAACTCCGCTAACAACTCACTATAAAAATGCATGTTTTATTTGTAGATTCTTGTTCTTCCTGCCCTTTATTTCTTGACTTTATTAACTACCTGAGGATCATGTCTAGCTCACGATGCAAGAAAGAGACAGTTTAACTCGAAAAATACTGAGGAATAATGCTACATTATGATTCATCGGTATTTCACCGTGTTCAATGAACATAATGAATGACCCTTATTTTCTACAACTCTAGGTTTCCTCGTTATTCATTCCCTTGGTTTTAAATGCATTAGATGGGTTAGTTTGTTACTGCTTCGACTATATTGACGTTTAATCCATGTTTTGTATATGTACCTTTAGACCCACTAAAGTTGAGATTCATAGTTTTTGAAGGCGGACGGTATGGTTCACTTGATCACGGTGGTGCAAATGCTCCTGATTCTAAGTTCTGAGCTGCATAATTGTCTCGTATTTCTCATTCCTTTGATTTATTCCCCTTTCATATCTTGTTCTTATACGTTTTAGTGCTGTGCTCTGTTTATTTTAGTCTATTAACAAGTCACGTAATAAACCCGCAGTATAAGGAAATGACTACTTAATCAATCAAACATAACCCCGATAGATCTAAAATTCGTTTTGATTTGTATCTGGGTTAAAGAACAAAATTGTGTAGATGAGACGGAGAACATTTCTCCTAGTGGCCTATTATGTTTAGCCATATAGCACACCACACAAGTTCACATTACCTCCATATTTTATATCACAATATGATGTGGTAATTGTCGTTTTGTAAGATTAGGTTCTGCGTAATAAACAACCGGGAATCATAGCTTGTGAACTTCTGTATGCAATAGTTTGATGTAGCTTTTGACTTATACCCGCATTCTCTCATTTCTAATTGTAACTGTCCATGTTTTATTGGATGTCCCGTAGTAGTATTATATGCGGAATTAGCGAGGCAGAAACTACACTTTTCTATTAGCACGTTTGAGAGCGGGTTCAATAAGTATGTCGTGTTTACCTTTAAAGTCCCGACAAAGGATACGAAGATTTCCCACATCTTCAAGCTATTTTTTAATTATTTAATACCTTCTTACTGTTCTGGAAGACATTGATACGATTATTATATAGTTAATAAAAACTAATGTTAAGATGGTTTTGTTGAACTATAGATTTAGAAAAATACTTCGTTAATCTTCATGTTGAAGTGGTGTATCGTATTCAGTAACTGAGATATATCACACCTCATTTTATGCAAAATTTAAGAACTTAATGTTAGATTCGCTTTAAGCTCACCTAAGTCATTGCTTTCATCAAATGAGTTTGCATATATACTCATTTGCCTTCTTAAGATAGTTATTCCACTGATGAACATATTAGTCAGTGTTATCTCTAAATCTTATCATCGGTTGTTACAGTGTACGGGCGTATAACACAAGTTAACATAGGATGATAGGACTAGAAGCATAGCAATTACTTTGAGTGACTTATTTAAGCTTCACGGTTTGACTATTATTGACAGGTTCGATAAGCAGTCCATGATTTGATTTCTGTTCTTGCATACTTTAATGACAATGATTTACAGTACATTAGATAATAAAATATTGAGGAATGAACTTAGTCAAACGCCTATTCTGGGATCGCCTACCTATTATGTATTCAGAGAATAAGACCGGCAATTAATGGAGCGGATATATTTAACGTCTTCCTCCTACTGAATGCTTTCCCAAGTGCAAAGTTCCTCTTGATGTTGTAAAATTCACCTTATTCTTGAAGGATGAATGAAGTTACTGCATATATTATTAAGTTTCTGAGGATCTCCTAACCAGTCTCAGTGATTCATAAGTTTGGCTAAATTTTCAGATAATAATTGGTGGAATATTTGAGTCATATAATTCATTTACGTTAATCCATCGTCTAATCTATCCTTCCTAAATACTTGACTGTTTTGGAAATGATACATCGGGCTTCTGAGAACGACTGATTATCCCTTAGAACCGTTTCTTGGTAGACTATTCCAATTATTTTAGTTGTGTGCAAGGTAAACATGTTATTTCCATTACCATTAAGCCCCTCTTGCCATATCCTACATTTTGGCCCATTAAGTGTTAGTCTGTCATTTTACATTTACAAATTTTAGTTAATTAATAATGTATACATTACTCCAGTTCTGTCCTCATCATGTATCGATGTTAATTCCCTAACTGGTTGACTGTGTAGTCAAGTTTTGTGTATATATAAAGGAGTGGTGTTATAGCTTCTTGCTTATAACGACCGAGCTACTCCTGTTGCTTAGTATTCTTAGAAACTGAACACTCGACAAGACCCAAATCAGAACACGTTTGAAGAGGGACGAAATTGTATCCCATATAATAAGGGTGGATAGATGTAGAAATTCAAAGCTAAGGAAACGTTAATATATGTATAGTATTTACATAAGGAGCTTCTAGGGTCTTCTCCAATAATCCGCTAGAGCTGATTGGTCTGGAAGTAGCCAGTCACCGTGCGCCATCACGATCATGCACAGAACATCCAGTCTATATCCCACCAACACCTCCCCTTTGAGCATATTCATAGGATTCACCTACAAACGTTTTGCTGTTTTAAACGCTTCAGATTTGTCCACCTTCTAGGTAATAAAGAAGTGATATCGTCCTTCGTTTACGCAGCGACTGTCCCGTCTGTTTAAGATGTTTTGATCTCAAGTGTGCCTAGAAGAACATCAAGAGATAGTCTGTGCCGCGTCTCGTTGTTAGTGATCCAGGCTGATTCGCATGACGCACACAGACTTCTGAGCCGACAGACACCTCGTAAACCACATTTCCTTTCTGCACGATCCGACCGGCTATCCATGTAGGATGTTTTCCTCGATAATCCATAACAAGTACCTTTTGACCCACAGTGGACATTCGTCTTTGTGCCCCATGACGGCGATTGAACTACCTCTCCATCGTTACGTTTCGTTGCGGATCAAGAACTGGCGTCAGACGAATGCTACCGAAATGTGTCCGTACTTTTCTGCCAAGTAGCACTTCCGCTAGAGAGACCCCGTTATTTGTCCGAGTGTTTTGTGTGGAACGGTAAATAAGCAAGAACCCCCCTAAGATCTCTTCGGTGGTCCTCTCCCCTCTCAATTTTTCCAGAGCATCGTTAAATGTACCAACAAATCGTCATACTTGGTTATCTGATTGAGGATGGGATGAAGGTGTTCGGATATGGTTGATTTTGTTCTGCCGACAAAATTCTGAGGAGATAGAAGACGTAAATTGTGTTCTGTTGTCGTTGACTATCTGTTCTGGAACCCCGAAACGACTGAATAACTGACGTGGTTTTCTACTGTGTAGCTTGCAGTTGGGTGTTCCATAAGGAAAATTCCTGACCACTTGCTGTATGCATCAACCACCAGAATGTTTGTCCATGAAGTGGACCAACAAAGTCAAAGTGTATACGCTGCCATGGTGATTGTGGTACTGGCCATAATTGCAGCTCTGCTTTCCGCGGTGCTTTTGTTGCTAACGCCCATTTAGTACACAAACGGGATAGCTGCTCAAGTTGGGTGTCTAATTGCGGCCAGTAAACATAACTTTGTGCTGGCTCTTCCATTCGATTTATTCCCGGATGTCTTGCGTGCGGCTGTTTGAGCACTGCTGGTTGCAGCTACTTTGAGATTATGACATGTTCGGCAAACAGAAGGCTATAGTCGGTGATTGAAGTAGACAGTCTGTGCTGGTAAAGCTGCTGAAGCTCTGTAGAGCTTCCCAAAGAACCCACGAGACTTTAGTTTTGACAAAACAGTTCAAACCCTGTCTCAAATCTTTGGCGAACAGTCATCTTTATTTAGTATCCGCTATCAGTGCTTGGAGTTTATGAAAAAACAAGGAGAGGACTGGGTAAAACACGCAGGTATCGTGAATCGAGAATGTGAGAGGTTTGAGTTATCTTCTACAACAGAAGATCAGTTCAAATGCTCCATATTTGTCTGTAGCTTGCATTCGCCTGAAGACGCTGACATTCGAACAAGAATCTTGAGTAAACTTGGACATTGTCCCAGCATGACCCTACAGGAAGTAACCACCGACTGTCAAAGGTTAGTAAATTTGAAATATGATACTTCTTTGATACAGAATGGTAGCCAATTTCCTTATGTCAACGCAGTAGACGGAACAGACTCGCAAGGTTCCCGTGCACAGAATTATCGCAATGGCAGCGGTAGGCCACCATCCCCATGCTGGTTGTGCGATGATTGGCACTTCAAAAGGTTCTGTCCATTCAAAAATCATCAATCTACTGCATATCTGAGAAAGGGGCATAAAGAAAGCCGTTGTAGAACACGAAAACACCGCTAACCAAAGGTTTACTCGAGAAGCCAAGAACAGCCAAAGTAACAATCGCTCTTAACAGAACTGCCTCGTATAATCGCAGAAAATATGTGTCCCTCAAGATAAATGGCCATGGTGTTCGTCTGCAGCTAGACACATCTTCCGACATAACTCTTATTAGCAAAAGAACTTAAGACAAGATTGGCAGACCAAGAATATACCCCACGCAGTTCATCTGGGGTATGCTAAACATTGTCTAATCACAGTCAAGGAAGTGACTCAGAAAGGAGTTATATTCGTGACAGAACGTCCATCACTTGACTTATTTAGACTTGATTGGATAGCGAAACTGAGGTTAATAAGTCGTTTCATAAGCATGATCCGTAATAATGTCAGTACAATCAAAATAGAAAAACATAGGTAAGGAATTAATGGAACGACATAAAATGGTATTTAGTGATGGACTGAGAGAATGCACTGTTTCAAGCTACTCTCATCCTTCGACAAGGATCAAAGCCAGTGTTTCGTCCTCAAAGACCTGTACCATATGCCGCTATTCCAGCAGTTGAGCAATAACCTGAACGACTTCAAAAACTTGGTGTTATCGAGCCGGTGAACTTTTCACAATGGGCTGCACTCATAGTAGTAGTGAAGAAAACTAGTGGCAACGTCCGTCTATGCGCTGATTACTCAACTGGGTTAGATGAAGCCCTAGAAACTCATCAATATCCATTACCTTTACCTGAAGATCTTTTTGCTAAGCTGAATGGAGGCAAGCTGTTTGCCAAGTTGGATTTATCTGAAGCATGCTTGCAGATCCCTGTTGCTGATGAATGTAAAGATCTGCTTACCATAAACACTCACAAGGGCCTATTCTGATTTAACCGACTGCCTTTCGGAGTCAAGATGGCCCCATCCATATTTCAACAAGTGATGGATAGCATGCAACATGATCTTCCTGGTGCTGCAGCTTACCTGGATGATATAACAGTTATGGGCGTAGATAGAATGGACTTAGAAAAGAAACTCGACCAGGTGCTATCACGAATAGCCGAATGTGGATTCCGGCTCAGTGCTGAAAAATGCAACTTTTGTATGCAGAATGTACGCTATCTTGGGTTTATAATTGATAAAGACGGGAAAAGACCAGAACCAGAGAACACCCAAGCAGTGAAAGCTATGCTGAGAGCGACAGATGTTCCCACATTACAATTTTTTGGGTCTACTTAGTCATTATGCAGCTTTTTTCCCTGACCTTCATCGCCTACGTAATCCATTGGATAACCTGCTAGCAAAGAATGTAAAGTGGGATTGGTCTGAAAGTTGTCAAACTGCTTTTGAGAAGATCAAGAAACTACTAGTCTCGGATTTGTTGCTGACCCATTACGACCCATCCTTACCTATTGTAGTAGCGTCAGACGCTTCAAACTACGGAATTGGAGGAATTATTTCCCATATCATGACTGATGGATCAGAGAAAGCAATGTCGCATGCAGCTAGGTCTTTAACTACAACAGAACGTAACTACAGCCATATTGAGGAGGAAGCTTTATCAATTATCTTTGCTGTAAAGAAGTTCCACAAGATGATTTTCAGACGCCAGTTCACACTCTTAACTGACTACAAACCATTGCTAGCTATATTCGGGTCTAAGAAAGGGATTCCAGTATATACTGCGAACAGACTGCAAAGATGGGGGGACCACATTATTGGGTTACTACTTCAAAATTAAGTACCGACCTACTACTGATTTCGGACAAGCTGACGCTTTATCGAAACTTGTTGGTCCTCAAACGAATCAGGAAGAAGATACCTTGGTGGCAGCAGTAGAGGCAGGAGCAGAAGTACGCCGCGTAATGGAAGACGCAGTTGATGGTCTACCTGTTACGTTTAAAGCTATCAAAGAAGCTACAGAAGACGACAAGACATTACGTGAAGTTAGAGGTTATCTACTAACCAAGTGGCCGAATCGTCGTTTTCTAGGAGAAATGCTACAATATTTTCGCAGTCGAGACTCACTCATGGTTGTTGATTCGTGCATTATGTTCGGTGACAGAATTTTTGTTCCAAAAACATTACACCAAATGGTCTTGAAGCAATTTCACAGCGGTCATCCTGGCATCAACAGAATGAAATCATTAGCTCGAAGCTATGCCTATTGGCCTACTATGGATCAAGACGTCGAAACCATGTGCCGCAATTGTTCTTCGTGCCTGCAAGCAGCAAAAAGTCCGCAGAAGTGTGAACCACAGGAATGGAAAAAGCTTAACGGTTCTTGGGAAAGATTGCATGCAGATTTTGCAGGACCGGTGCGAGGGAAAATGTTTTTAGTCATCGTAGACGCACTTACGAAATGGCCACAAGTCTATGCCATGTCAAGTTGTACAGCCAGTGAGACAATAAATAAGTTTTCTGAATTGTTCAGCTATTTTGGGGTTTCAGAGACCTTGGTGACTGACAACGGCTCACAATTTGCTTCAGAATTATTTAAGCACTTCTGCAGAATAAATGGAATTACACATGTACGCTCCCCATCATATCACCCTCAATCTAATTGAAAAGCAGAACGTTTTGTCGACACATTTAATAGATCATTGCTGAAGGGAGGAGAAGAGGAGTCAAGCCAGGTAATTACTAAATTCCTAACAACTTATAGGACCACGCCAAACCCTACAGTCGCAGAAGGCAAATCTCCTGCTGAATCTATGCTCGGAAGGCGTATCCGGACTACATTTGACGTCATGTTGCCACGTAAATCGGCGGATGGTTACAGTCTAAATGAGACAATCCGGAGTTTTAACGTGGGTGATAGAGTGATCATCAAGTCATACCTTGGACCCAATCGTTGGGAACCTGGAGTCATTGAAAAAAGAATCGGAAATGTTTTGTGCAGAGTACGTGGAGCATTTGGAACCTGGATCAGGCACATCAATCAGATACACAGAGACAAAATGACCTTGAATAAAGTGGATAGAAAAATAAGGCTGCCACTGGAGATAATTGCAGATAGCGCAATGACAGGAACGTCGACGGACACTCATAACTACTGGGTACCAAGGGAGTCGAAACGCCTTAAGAAACCAGTTATCAAATTGCAGGTGAATCCGAGGTAGAAGTCTTATTTTTTAAGAGGAGGGAGGTGTTGAGTAGGCTTAGAAAACCCTTCAAAACAAGCTCAATATGGCATAAAAATCAATAGGAAATATTGTGTCCAATCAGAACGCAGATAGTTTTTTATCCGAAACGTCTATGAGAAGTCACGTGCTATGTCTGTGATTGGTCAATTATCTTATCACTACTGTGTTTAGTAGCTTGCAGAGTTCTCTAGAAGCCTAAAGGACACTTATGATAATGCATATGTCCTAATTTTCTGTACATAATTGAACTCTTGAAGTATTTCATGTCTTCTCTCTCGTGTTTCTGTTGACGAGTAGTTTCAGCCTGGGGGTCGAATCATAGATTAGGAGTCGAATCGTGCGGTCAACTTAGACAAAATAGCAATTGACAACAGAGATCTTGCGGTCGATAAAAAGACTTAAACCACGCTTTACAACAAATACAAAGATATGAATAGTAATATTAAGGATATTTGAAAAGGAAAACAAAAGGAACATAAACTGAATTGCAGATTAAGGAAATTGGGTTAGCATGCGATTAATAATTCCTTTGCTCTGACTTTGGCCACTTAACATTCACTTTACACATTTTCATTATTCATTCTCTTCCTCTTTCCCCCTCCCCAACATTAGTTACCCGAAATGATTTGACTCATTTGCCATGTCTACTTCGACTTATTTATTTTCACACTGATTGCACGTCATCTTACGAATATTATCTTATGAATTAGCCTAACTTGGTGTCATAGTTTCTATCTGGTTACCATGTCGATTATTCTCCAATTGCGTTTAAAAGTTTATAGTAGTAATTTATGTCCACCTTGTCTTGTCACCATGTTTAACAGATTGTAATTATTTCATTGAAATTATGTTTGTATAAATATGCTATTGTACAGTTTTGAAAATGATATCGTTTAAAAGAGATCTCTTCTCTGAACCATACTATTATCTTTTTAAATAGTTAAAGAAGCCGCTGAATATATTAGTTTCGGACACAATTCTCCAGTTTTTTTAATTCGAGTAGATAATGCTTATCCGGTTTATAAGAAAACATTCACTGTAAATGACTTCGGTAAACAGCAATTAACATGGTATATGATTGAAACGGCTGACTGATGCTAGCCTAGCAGTATGATCCACTTCAACTGAATAGTGGAGTGCTGTGTTGTTAAGTGTTTTGATCAACTTTGCGCTCAGTCACGCTAGAAAGTGCTCACGGACACAAAAATGATGATTCCTAGAACATTGGTAGATGTGAATCGATTCACATCGGCAGTTGAATTGATAGATGAAAAAGGAGGTGGCCGTTCTATGTGATTTGTCTATTATTTTCGGTGTCACCATCAAACCAGCGGGCTCCATTAATCTTAGCCTTCATGCAGTAACCGTTCTCTGAACTATCCTACGTAACCTCTGGATTAATATTTCACTGATAGCATCACTTTTGATTTGTAAGCTCATGAACAGCGGTTTTTTACAATCAATTTTACTCGAACTCCCGTGGTAATATACTAGGTAATAAGCTATTTGGGACAACCAATTTTGTTAAATGTGTCATGCAAGATGTTCAATTATTCTTTCACAGTACCAGTGGAGTGTGTGGCTATTATTGTATAACAAAGTGATTTTATCAGATTTATCTTGCCTCGTAAAAAGCACATATTTCCTATGCGTGTTTCCCCCTTATTCGTCTATCAGCTCTTTTAGTTAGTAGAGCATTTATAAAGGCTATTTTACCTTTATATTCTTCTTCATTTATAAACATTACTGCCAAATATGTTTCACTAAACTGACTAAGAAATTTCAATTGTGCTCTGTTCTATTTCAACTCAAATTATTTTCTTTAATACAAGGTATACACTTCTAAAAACTATCTATAGAATCATTCAATTTCAAAACTGTAATATTGTATTCACATTCATAACCTAACTCTATCAACTTCTGGTTATGATTATTAAATTCCTTTTTGATTGAATGTCACAAATTGACGTTGGCAGGGTACCACTGGAAACCAGGGAGCACTGGACAGCTGTTTCATTTTAGTGTGGAACCAATCTCCATAAAAATAACTATCCCAACTGAACCATAATAATGAGCTCATTAGGGACTAACTGCAGGATGTTCCTAAAGCTCTAGTGAGAATTCGTGACTGGGGGAGTCCAGACTTTTCGGGAGTGAGACAGTTATCACCAATGACAATCGATGATCGTCGCGCTATATGTCACAAGTTAATGAAAGTGGGAATTCTACATTGGATGTCGACCCAGTGGTGCAGATGGTTAGGCGTTCGCCGTCAACCTGAAGCCCCTGGTGCACAATCTGGGGTGCGCACTGCTGAGGAGTTCGACACTAGAATGAAACAGCTGTCCAGTGCTTCCTAGTTCTCAATGGTACCTTGCCAAGATCAATCTATGATATATTCAATCAAATAAATAACCAATCTCCATAAAAATAAACATCCCAAATACCTTTTTTGTTTTACGCTTGTATAATTCTATGCTCTGATTGACTGATTTTATTATTAAATGTAAATATATCTAGTGTATTTACTGAATAGTCGGATAATATTTTCTTACTTACTTCTGTTTTACAGATTCATACAAATTGTACTCTGAATATTCATTTCACTAGACAATGTATATTCAGTTTAGACTTAAACAATGAACACAACTGGACATTACAGAATAATACACGTTAATCAATTAATTTAGTTATGAAATATTCATTTTAATATGTAAGAAGTAATTTCACAGTTGACAATTATGTTTTGTTTTAGTTGAATAATTTTGATCATTTCTAGTTTGTTTATGGGAACATTTTGTTATCTGTTGAATGATAATTTTATACTTTAAAGGTTTGTTGATAGAACTTATCACAAATTCATATTAGTGGAGTGCCAATGAATCTAGGGAGCACTGAATAGCTATTTCATCTTAGCGTGGGACTCGTCAATATTGGATACACTAGATTCCGTTCTAGGGGAACCAGGCTGGCGAACACATAAACTCTCTGTACTACTGTGACGGCATCTAGTAGTAGAATTTTCATTTCCTTTAGTTTGTGATCATCCGTTGTCATAGGTGATACCTGTCTCATTACCGACAAGTCTGACCTCTACTGATCATGACTTCTTACAAGAACTTATGGAATATCTTAAACTTAGTCAATAGTCAGTGGTACCATATCAACACCAATCTGTGACAAGTCCGATCAATAGAACTTAACATTCATCGCCACAAAACCACCACTCTTCAACTATACTGTTAAGCTAAAATATGAAGGGAAAATATTTTCTAAAATTTCTAAAACCGATTTTATATTTCTATTTGTGGAACATTTTATTCAATGAAAAAATCACTTAGTGATAGATTACATTATTGGTTAAATACTTAGTTGATACGCTGTTAGGTCTATGCAAAGTCTTGAGAAATGTAGTGAGCTTCTATTTATGTTGTAATTTTGTAGAGCATTGACCTGTTGTATCCACTGTTGCAATGATTTTATAGAGTGGCTGACAGATAGATTATGCACGCAGTTAATGTCAAGCAGTCAGTAAATTAAGATCACAGATCGTTCTTTATTTAAATATATTCGTTTACGTATCAATGAAATATCATGTTAAAGGCAATCATCAACAGTGAATAAACCTACAATCTAGCCCACAAAATAAATCGCTACAGTGTTATGTTTGGTTTCTGAATAATTCTACATTAGGGAAGATTGAGCTCCTTTTCCCCTTCTCCAACATTGGCTATAAAATAGGGATACATTAACTAAAGGACTATTTTTCTAGTTTTCTGATTTCATGCCATATTGATAGTGTATTGCGTTTCTGACAATAACACAGTGTCATTGCCAAAAGTGGTGGATCACGTTGCTGATGCAGTAAATTTGTTTATCGTTACATTTCTCTTACTGGATTCACTTAAGATTGTATTGAAAGGATCCAAAAATTGACATTTCATTACTATGTAGTTTATTATTTTAGCTGAGAAGTCTCAAATAGGATGAAACGCTAGTCCTGGATTTTACTAATTAGCTAGAGCCTTTATTGAATCGTCCATGTAAACTTTAACTGTATCACTGTACATCTGCTTAAGAAGCACATGTGACAACTTCAACTAATCAGTTTCAATCCACACCAAACCAACAGGAAGATTCAAAAACACATCCAAATTATATACAATTGTGTTAATGTTGATCACCTCGAACATTATGATGACATAAATGTAACTGTAAATAAAACAGTAGTAGCTTGTATAAATAGTGAATTGTGCTGAATTAAAGGAAACTAAAATTAACAATTTATTCATTAAAATGTCTATTAGTCAATCAATGCCTGTTACCCAACGTGTAACACAGGCAGCCAACCATCATTCTCCAGCCAAATTTGTACTGTGCTCTCTTTTCCAGTTCTTCCCAAGTGTTGTCCATTCTTTTCATATCTGCCTCCGATTCCTGAAGTAATGTGCTCTTTGGTCTTCCTCTTTTCCTTTCTAATTGAAGATTTCAAGTTACCAGTGAAAAGTGATCGTACATTAAAATTCACTTGTAGACAACATACTCCAAAGCAAATGACATGTTTTCAACTTGTAATGCATGAATCCATGAGAATTAAAAGCCTTTTTTCAATTCATACTAACCTTATAAGCAAAGTTAAATAAATTTTGCATTCTTTGTTTATGTTCCCATTGAAGTTTTTCTCATCTGCATCGTTAATAGTGCACATTTAATTTGTTGGGAATATAATACAACTAAAATATCATGCTGTATGACATTTATAAAAGATAAGTTTAGACGATTATAAAAAGAACTGACCATCCGATTTGAACATACTTATCTCTTCACTTTAAGTCTCGTGAGTGACTACACGGTTTTGATATCGGTTCTAGTCGTAGAGAGTTTTATGCAAATTGCTATGACATCGTAGAATAGGGAGTTTCTGACACTTATTATTAGCTAAAGTACAACATAGATACATTGAGGAAATAATCAAACTGTATCACAAGACAATCACTAAATTGTGACTCTAAAAGCCAAAGTAAAAGTGAAAGACCCAAGAACATATTACACCGAGAATTAAAGACAGATATATGAAGAGTAGCATTTGGGAAGAGCTGGAAAGGAAAGCCAATTAAAGAATCGGTTGAAGAATTCTGGTCGGCTGCCGATGATCCACATGGGGTAATAAGCATTAATTGACTGATTGATAGATTGAAGGTACAATATAGTGACAAGCTTTAGACATTTTTTAAAATGTCTATGATTTTAAACATTCTCATTATGTGAATTAGAAACAATACACATAAACTTGAGCAATATTGTTTTCATTTAGATCATTAAAAAAAGACTTTACTCTAATATACAGAAATATTTATGTATGAATCGGGAAATAATTAAATCAATGAAGGGAATCTGTGAGTCAATCATAACAATGGAAAAGGCGGATCACATAACTAATAATAATAACTGTAAGGTATAAATTAGTAGTAGGATGGTATATGTACTAATAGTAGTGATAAGCAGGCTAATTACTACAGCATGAATACATATTTCAACATACGTTGAATACATGCAATTATAAATAGGATGTGGGTCAAGACGTGTGAAATTAAGCCTGTTAATATAACAAATAATAACAATTGAATTGTTATGGTCATTATCGTGGAGATTGGAATTTCCATTTGATTATGTCACAGATTGATGTTGGCACGGTATCATTATAAACCAGGGAGCACTGGATAGCTGTTTCGTTTTTGAGTGGAATCTGAGGTGCTCACTGCTGAGGAGCTCCACACTAGGACGAAACTGCTGTCGAGTGCTCCCTGGTTTATAATGGCACCCTGCCAACATCAATCTGTGACATAATCAGATGAAAATGATAATAATCATTTAAAACTAAGTATGAAAATAGTCTGGTCAATTAAAGAAAGAATGACGAAAAGGTATGAATGACATAGAGTAAGAACAACCAAACAGCAAGTAGTGTTAAGAATTTTCTAATTTGCTTATTAAGCCTTAAATAACCATGGAAGTGATAAGGGCATCACACATTTATTTTAGACACATAGATTCTGGTTGTTGACTCTAATCTCAATGGCTTTAGCTATATTTACGAGACGAGCTTGAATCCTATCTACGAATTCCGATGGTATGAGATGTATCACTCTGAACACTTTAGTTCTATCTAATACATGTATTTTGTCTAGAAAGTGTGACAAAATAGAACTATGTATATATTTCACTGGCCTCTTTCCAAACCAAGATAGTAGATGCTCGTTAATCTGTTGGTTTAGTCGTCTGGTCATGTGCCCAATATATCTTTCTCCACAGGATCAGCTGAATTTATAAATACACACGGATGTATCAAAACCAGGTAACTTATCCTACAATTAGGTAATCACCACTGGTCGGCTAGTGAAAAATAGGCATAGATTACCTGGATTAAATGTTATTTCAACAGCTTTAGCTAGTGTCTCGTTTAAGACATCACTTGCTGCCTCCCTGTTGAGTTGAAGTTGAAAGGAAGAGGGATTTCTTCTTAACGATTGATGCCTCAGATTTGCTGCTAACTTTCGACATGTTATTTTTCGGAAAATTATGTGAAAATCCAATTTCTACAAGATATTTATTTATTAAAAAATAGACAGAGATTACATAATAAGTTATTTAGAAACCTCAAGTAACAAAAGGAACACAAGTATGGGGCGTAACAGTCTAAATGGTGGAGAAAAACCTTTCTAAACCGAAATTAACTTACTAGTTGGTGGAATGAGCTATAATTGTCCACTTGACCGGCATGAAGAAGAAACGCGTTTCCTAAATTGCAGTGATAATGATAGAAAGATAGAAGTTTATAAAATTAAATAAAAGACATCAGAGTAGAGCAAAGGCAACAATAGATAATTAAATAAATAAAAAGGAATTAGGACCAGAGTAAGTTTAATGGTTGGATGTACTGTTTTGAACGCAGAGATCAAGCTTGAACTTCTGGTTACAGCTGAGTATAGGATGTTCATTCGTGTCCTCTTCGAAGTCAATCGTTTAACAACAAAAAGAAACGCTGAAGCACGATTCTGGTGGATCAGCGTGGCCTATGTTGATAAGGTGTTCTTGTATTGATCTTCCAATCGACATGCATTTGCCCTTCTGGAGCAGGTCTGGGTAATGTCCTGCGATGTATTTGGGAAGTGTTTGCTATGTGTGGCTAGTATAACAAACTCCACAAGAACAAGTTAATTTGTAGATACACATAAATGTAGCCTATAGAGGAAGTTTATCCTTAGCACATCCTAGAATCATGTGTCGGCACGAAAAGACTACAAAGCTACGCAGCATAAAATGTTTTATCTAAATACTTTGTAACCCGGTTTCTCGAAATTTCAGCCACTGTATCTCCCTTAAATTCGACATTCAAGAAGAGTGATTTCATTGGTACTGTCAATGACTTTTCAAATTGAAGTTTAGGTATAAGATTGTTATCAATGAACCTGGCTAAATAACAGCCTTCACTGAATAATTTTCGAAGTTTAAATAGTTCATCAATGCTATCATTGCAGCAAATTCATCTGGTCGTTGATGAGAGTGAGCGGATTAAGTTTCTCTTTCTGCTCAATGGAATCCAACTATGAAAATTCATGTAATATTCGCTTGATGTTGGTTTTCTGTAAATCAATCTCTGCAATGAACCATCAGGTCTTCATTTCAAAGGTACAATAAGGAAATGAAATTATGAATTCACTTCTAATTTCAGTGTGAAGTTGATTAAGCAATGACAACTGCTGACCCTTTCCAGGATAGTGTTTAGATTCGTATTTTCGTCACAAATTATGAATGTATCATCCACACATCTCTTATACACATAAAATCTCTCAATTGGGGGTCAAAGTAGAGTGTTCTTCAAATTCGCCACAAAGCAATCAGCTAGGGTAGGATCTAATGATTACCCAATTGTCTGTAGAATTCATTATTAAATATGATTTGCACACTGAGAGTACAACGTAGAAAAACTTCTTTTTCGGAATGACGACATCGATGTTTTCCTTAACGATTTAGTCGCATAGAAAACATATAGTCGCCGTGAGAGGAATATTATTAAAAAGTGGATTAACATCGACAGAAATCATTCTCTTACTGGTTACACTGATGCCCGTAGTCGAATCGACGAAATCTATGAAATCAAACGCACTTTATCTGTTGATATGAATCCTGATCGACTGTAGAATTTCTGTTAACAATTTGACAACTGTACCTGCATCTCAATGTTGATGTTTACACTGGGATTCGAACTCAGTCCGCTTCGTGCCAAACGCCACCGCGTTCACCACTAGGCTACTGTGTCCAGCCGATGAGTCCCGAATAGGAAGAAACGCGCGCCCTGGATTCCGCTTGCCAGTCGCAATCCAACTTAAATCATTCTATTATTGTAATTGTTACTATTTTACGAATTTGATTATCAATCACTCCATTTTACAATCTCTTACCTATTCGGTTACATTTTAAGTAGCATTCTGCCTTTGTCTAATCGTATTTTACCACCATCGCATCTCTTATGTCACCCATATAAACAGAGATACCTATATATATTGGACTAATAATCCTGTTGTTTATTTTAATTGTCGTTTACGTTTCACAAGTTACATGATGATGATGATGATTATTTCAACATTAACATTCGTATTCTACAAATAATCTGAAGAGAGATAAAATTTATATCCAAATTATCCTTGACATCTAAATGATGTTATATCTGCTTGAGAACTGGCTATTTTTGTCACTAATAATTTTGAACTAATAAATGTAGAACCTGATGAGCATTTATCGAAAAGAATATTCTTCATTCAAACGTCTGTGTTTTTGATAAACATGGAAATTTTTAAACAATTGAAATCTTATTCTTAGTTAATATTTACTTGCACCAAACATAGATACCACAATAAATAACCACAACCATTTCACTATAATAATTATTCATTGTGGACAGTTTAAGAATCACTTAATCTCTTTATCTATATACTATACACTTTAAAGAAAATGAAATTATCATTTTTATATTTTCATAACATTCTTTTTATTTTATTATGATCCACTTCACTATCATAAAATATTTTACAACTAATAATATAATCATTATCGCCATGGTAACAAGTGAATAATTAACGTGAATTCTTGAATTAGAATTAATTGTAAATTAAGTAGTAAGTGAAAGAAAAAAGTGAATAAAGAAAAAAAAGTAACTCAAATTGATAGAAAAAACTTTATTTTTTTTTGTGTCTTGAGAAAATAAAATTTTTCGTTTTAATTTATTTTTTTTATTATTCAAGATAGTTACAGTTTATGTTTTAACATAGTCAAGTAGAATTGAAGTGTTTTATTTTATAATCAAATAATGATTACATCAACAAAATTTAGAATAAAAATAAAACAGAATTAAATTTTTTGTTTTTCTAAAAAAGTGGCAATTGGTGGAGTTCACACTTGTCGAGAATGAAATAGTGGATAATCATTATGCTAGACGCTAACCATTGGATACCGGTTGGTTCCAGTAGTGCAGACAGTTAAATAATCTCCAAGCAGATTTCCCCGGGGCGTAATCTAAGGTGTACACTACTGAAGCGTTTCATTTTAGGAGAAAACGATTATCCACTGCTCCATGGTGCTTAGTTTGTTCCTTGTCAACATCAGTCTATGACGAATGCAACCAATTGAAATTTCTAAAGATGTTTACATATAAATGGATTTAACTTTTGTACATAAAATTCAATATAAAAGCGACTAAGTTAAGAAGAGAATGCATATCTGTTTTCTTTTGACACTAAAATATTTCAGTAATAAAATTTTTAATAATAATGTCTTACGTCGATGTGATCTAAGTATGTGTAAATAATGTAGCTGATTGGCTGAAGTATAATACTACGAGTAAAACAGGTGTAATGTATGTGAATTAACTATTGTTCAGAATATGAAATGATGACATGTCTAGTAGTGCAATAAATATCATCAACCGTCTGGAATCATCCTATAATTACTGTCGATTCCGAGCCCAGATAAAAAAGGAAGGATGGGCATGCGGACAACAACCCCCATACGGTAGAAAACAATTTCGGTAAAAAGCAATGTCAAGAAAAAATCGTTTAAACTATCTAAATTCTGCTCTTTGAGCTAGAAGGTATTCATTTTGAAGCGGAATGGAGACATATGAAACTTAAACCAGTTATCAACTGATATCAGTGTCATAACTTTCAATCCATACGTCAAACAGTTCTGTTGTAAGGAGCCGAAACTTGGAGAATCACGAAAAGATCTATTCAGAAGATACTAGTATTTATAATATGTTGTTAGCGCAAGATATTTTGGATCCGTTGGCCAGACACCATCAGCAACAATCATCTGTGGCAGAAAACAGACCAACCAATTGGTGTGTTTATGTGGATTGTGTTGTATGTGTGAATAAGATTGAAAAGTAAATCACATAGTTATTTCTATTAAATACGTACTCTTTGATTATGTAGGATTTTCACGAACAGTGGAACCCAAGATATTTGTTTCATTCCAGAACATCGCTATTAACGTCGATTCAATATCTATTAAGTGACTGAGTTCAAACAGTCACTTACTTATGTAATGGGTAGACAATTATTTGTAATGGATTTTACTTTCCTTTTTTAATGTTAATGATATGTGTGGTCTAGCGAGAAGATCACCCATGGCCGTCGGTGTTAATTTTCTTACTCCGGACAGCCTCTTAGGCGAAATCGAGGGTGCGTATAGCTCAGGAGTCTCATACGAGGACGAAACAACTGTTCAGTGCTTCCTGGTTTTTAACAATATCCTACCAACACTAATCTGTAACAACCTCAATCAACTAAAAATTAATACCACTCTCTGCAAACCACTTAATTTCAGTTAAGGACATATGGTTATATGATAATATTGAGGCAATCTGTTCAGAATGCTTATATACCACTAGAACGCTCATCAACAAACAGTCTTCAACAAAAACCACAGTCTAACACAATATCTGATAAACGTAATCAACCATGAGTTTTTATAGTCATATAGTCTATATAAATTAATTACACTATTTAGTTACAATAAATCAGCTAGTTTGATATAAACACATTAAAATATAGCGTTATTATCTATTAGATTCAGATGTAACTTACAGTTTGGACCATATTTAGTATATCTACGTTATATGGAACATAATTTGAGTAACCTGAGTATGTTGTAGATGATCTTATAAACACCTTACTCATCGAGTTCATTATTATTATTATTATTATTATTATTATTATTATTATTATTAATTGCAGCAATTCATCTGTATATATGAATACAGGTTATATCATTAACAGAGATGAATTCATTTATCATTAGTACCATTGGTAGCTTGCTTAATGTTCTAAATCACCTATACATTTAGTCACATAAGTATATATTTCCATTAGTTCATTACTGAGTAATGACCAGTGTCTTCTCGTTCAGTGTTGAACATAACCTTAGTGAACAAATTTCAATATGGTCATTAGTTAATGTGACTCAAAATTACGTGAAGTATATTTTGAAATCAAGTGGTTTTTGGTTAATTCACACAAAATTAGTTTTGTATTAGTTGGTACCAAATTTAGTTTGTAACTGAATAAATTACGTAATATCATGTCTATTGTAGTGACAAGAAATTATTCAAGGAGTATAACAAAAGACTCAAAGTTTGAATTTTTTTTATACCATACAGTATAGATGAAACATTGACGATAGAATCTGAAGTGGTCACAATTTTTTTTTTGTATGCCCGTTACTCCTCGCTGAGGAGCATAGGCCGCTCACCAGTGTTCTCCATTTAACTCTGTCCTGAGCAATCCTTTCCAGTTGTTTCCAGTTGCTGCTCATCCTTTTAATGTCTGCTTCCAATTCTCGACGCAGCGTGTTCTTTGGCCTTCCTCTTTTCCGTTTCCCAGCAGGATTCCATGTCAATGCTTGTCTTGTGATGCAGTCCGATGGTTTGCGTAGTGTATGTCCTATCCATTTCCACCGTCTTTTCCTAATTTCCTCTTCGGCTGGAAGTTGGTTTGTCCTCTCCCATAGTAAGTTGTTGCTGATGGTTTCCGGCCAACGGACATTCAGTATCTTGCGTAGGCAGTTGTTTATAAATACCTGTATCCGTCTGAGGATGTTTGCAGTAATTCTCCAGGTTTCAGCTCCATACAGCAGGACTGTCTTCACGTTCGAATTGAAGAGTCTGACTTTGAGGTTAGTTGATATTTGTTTTGAGTTCCAGATGTTTTTCAACTGCAGGAATGCTGCCCTTGCCTTGCCAACCCTTGTCTTTACATCTGCATCAGACCCTCCTTTTTCATCGATGATGCTCCCCAGATATGTGAAGGTATCCACCTCTTCCAGAGGAAGTGGTCACAATAGTCACTCCATTATCATTATGATTATTGTATCAGCAAATTTATGATGAGTTTATGAAATTTTATCAATTGTTTGTCAGTGAATAACAATGTGATATAGTTTAGGCTGTAAAAAAGTACCTTGGAAGAGTTTCAAACCAAAGTTAAGGTAGGTATTGATTTTCTTGCACACCTGGGCTTTAGAATGCATGTTGTACTTCGTAACAGATCAAATCAGAAACATCAACCTTTGTTTAACATATCAATTGTAAATTGTTATGGTCAGCCAGGATTTTTGGCACCTGTGTCGTTGCACCACAGGAAGAAGCTGTATTACATTACTAGTGTTCAGGTTGTAGACAGCCTGGGTACTGTGATGTTAATTAGTCCATCTTCTGTAAAAACAATTTAATTGGAATTACCCTCATATTGCACGGTATATTGGTAATTGTGTGTAAGGGTATTATCCTACAAATTAATATTAGTTTATTTTATTTTACGACTTTAATAGGATCTATAGGGAAAAGACAAATATGATACAGGTCACCACGCAGTGATCAATCAACCAACAGTTGAGTATCAGTCCAAATAATTCATTGGTAACATCTTTGGTTATAAAACGGAGTGTCCGCGGTTTGAATTTATTTAGATGCATCAATACCTTGTAGATTGTAGGTAGGCTTTGTTGCCTAGCAGAAAACCTAAATGAAGTATGCTTTCCTGTCAACTGCTAGAAAACATTCGGTACTAAGTCTTATCATTTGAATTGTATAATATATTCAACCATCTAGAAGAAAAATATATTTATTGTCAAAGTATCCCCTAGTTTCAAACAAACTGTATTTGAACCCTTCTTTTCCTGAATAATCTGTGTTAACAATCGGATTTCATGTTGTCAATCACCTTTCTACATATAGAACCATATATAGTTAATACGCAGCTTTGTATTAAGAAAGAGTAGTTCACATAAGCTTGTGGGATTAATTAAATCATGACATCAATGTCTATCTGTTGTAGTCATACTACATTACAAAGGATTAAATAAAGAATATATTTAACTTTTAAGTTCAGCGCATCAACTAAAAGGAATTATATTCACTTAAATCATCTGATTCAGTGTGAAATCATGGCCACTCACATTCGAATAATTCTAAATTGGAATTATGCATACATCATTAGCTGTCTGATTCAATTTGCTGCGTGTATTTATATACAACATATAACCTAGCAATTATGTGTAACGGTGGAAGCTATCACAGCTCAGGAGTACAACTAGGTCAACATCAAATTGGTTGACGTGGTAGTTATATCAATCGTAGTAAGAAAAAAGTGTTTCCCTATAGAATATGATGAAAAGAAGAACAATTAGTTCACAGAAAAGTATAAAACAATTTCTAGCTGACAGTTAGGGGGAGGGGGACCAAGAGTAAATAAACTTGCGCCACTGTTACCAATTCTGAGCTATGCCATCCAGAGTCTCCAACCATTCTTCATGGTATTCTCTCTGATTATGTAGTCTGCATCCACCAACGCGACTCAGACCAATAGTCAGTGACTTCATGCAATGATATTATGTTTTAGATTGACCGCCTCTACCTTTTATCCATCCTACTCCTATATGACTTAACATTGTGCAACCTGGCAAACGATGGTTAGACATGAGTAACACATATCCCGACCACCTCAGTTGATGAAAGTTTACAAACCCAAAAACTGATTCACTATTTTTCCTTTATTTCCTATATCTAACTGCATAATTACTTGCTTACTTTCGCCCGTTACTCCTCTCAGAGGGGCATAGGTCGCTCACCAGGATTCTCCATTCAACTTTATCCTGAGCAATCCTTTCCAGCTGTTTCCAAGTTGATGTTTATCTTTTTAATGTCTGCTTCCGATTCTAGACGCAGTGTGTTCATTGGCTTTCCTTTTTTCCGTTTCCCAACAGGATTCCATGTTAATGTTTGTCTCGTGATGCAGTCTGATGGTTTCCGCAACGTATGTCCTGTCCATGTCCGGAGTTTTTTCCTAATTTCCTCTTCGGCTGGAATTTGGTTTATTCTCTCCCATAGCAGACTGTTGCTGATGGTTTCCGGCCAACGGACTGACACATCTGGAAGAAGACATGTGATTGGTTAATATTGTGTGTCAGACATACGACAGTGATCAGGCGTTATGTATATATATCTTGTGTATTATTGGTTATAATATATTAGTGTGAGTAACAAGTGGGCTTCTTATAATCGGTCGGATCTTGTGTCTGTTCAACAGACTAAGGCAAGGCTGGGTGTTAGCAATAAGCAATAACTCGGCAGATAATAGAATCGATAATATCAGCCACCCGTGCTTCAGATATAACACGGACATTCAGTATCTTGCGTAGGCAGTTGTTTATAAATACTTGTACCCTTCTGATGTTTGAAGTAATTACTTACCCAGTATTTCCAACAAACGCAAGCGATTCTTCAAAGACATCTATGATCATATACCACGAAGCTGTGAACAATCTACTCTATACGTCTACGTTTCACATCAGTACAATAACACAAAACCGATTGCTGCGAAGTCACTGGATAGTCACTTTTCGCTCTGTTTAATACAGTATCGCTGTAATGTTGACTAACATAAAGTTTTTAGTCGATGTTTCTCTGGCACTGTGAATGTAGAATTCACGTTAAATAACAATTTTTAAAAGCGTTTACCTACAAGCTAAATAATATCAGCATTAATCCACAGATTATGGTTTGGTTTAACCATTTAGACAGGAACAATTTTATTAAAGTATCCAGACGCTATTCATATTTATAGGTTTGTTATAAGGAACAAACATTTTGGTTTTATTTGAGTTGGATTGTGACTAGCAAGCAAAATCTAGGATGCGCATTTCGCCTTATATGCGACTCGTCAACCGTCCGATTGCTGGTGTTCACACAGTGACTCAATTCATTCTAATTAAATATTTTGGTCGTATTTTTCACAATTCAGTACATGAGTATCCTAATTCTTTTTTACTAAGTAATTAGTATGATATTTTAAGGCAATACATTGACAATTAGTCGACAAATAAGTAGAATTGCTAAAAACCTATACTTTTGTAAAATTTTGTTCTAGCGTCACCTTATAATACAGTCGTAGATATAACTGCAGTTATGTATTGTGTCTTATACTTGGATAAATTATTGATGACATTGTTCAGGTTGACACAACAATCAATAAATCAGTGTACTGCACACTTCTTGGAGCGTAGGCCGATGACCAGGATTCTCCAACCAACTCTATTCTGGGCCCTAGTCCATAGTGTCTAATACTGACAGAAATACTGACCAAATCTAAAAATCTTTGTAACTTTAATAAGCGAAGTGTATTTCCTTTCAATAAACTTCTCTTTTTAAAGATGAGCACTATCAACAGCGTTATATCGAAATAAAACTATTGAGTTAACATTGGCTGGTAATTTAGTAGTAAATGCTGATTTTATTTTAGTTGCAATCCGGTTACTAGTTTAAATGATTCAGCAATGTTTGCCACCTTCATCTTTAGTTGGTTAGAGTTGATTGACAACCACTGCATCTCGTCTTCGTACTATTTAGCATTTGTCAACAAGGATATCTGATGGGATATCTTTCTTCTTAATAAATTCAATTCTGGGTTATACAGATTCATTGTCTTTCTATAAGACTATCAACTATATATTGAATTAAAAAAAGAAACAGTTTTCTTAAAGATCCCCCCCCATTACACCTATCTAACTAAATTGAAAATTAGTGGAAAATTATAGTTTATTATACTTTATTTGGCAATCTAATAAATGTCAACTTGAATACATTGTTATCCAGTAGAAAGAAAAGGGATTAAGATAGCATTTTTAATCACAAACCTTCATTCTACACTTCCGTTTTCTTTGCTATATTCACTTTTCCAAATAAACTCAATGATTAAGTTTGATTTATTGAGTTCGTCAGAGATTGATGTTGGTAGAGTACCATTGAAAACTGGTGAACACTGGACAGTCGTCTCTTTTTAGTATGGAACTTCTCAGCAATGCTCACTGTAGATTACACCCTATGTGAACCAAGCTGTCTGACGACTAACTCTTTGCACCACTGAGCTGGCCGGTATCTAATAGTAGAATTCCCACTTTTATCAATTTGTGATATAGCGTGACGATTATGCATTATCATTGGTGATAACTATCTCACTCCAGACAAGTCTGAACTCCACCAGTCACAACTTCTCACTAGAGCTTCAGGAACATCCTGAAGCTATCCGTTAGTCAGCTGATAATTGTGATTGAATTGAGACTGGTATCAAGATTAGTTAATCGAATTCGTCACAGATTAATATTGGCAGAGTACCACAGAAAACCCTGGAGCACTGGTCTGTTGTTTCACTCTAGTATGGTACTCCTCAGTAGTGTGTACTGTAGAATCACCCCAGTCTCCATAAACCATCGTAATTGAATGATTAAATATTTGAATCCAGTTGGAAGTGAGGCAACTATCACCAAGCAATGGCATTAGAGTAATTGTTGCAATATATTGCAAGCTGATTAAAGTTAAGATTCTATTATTTGATATCAGCCCTAGATTTAATTCCCTATAGGAATCGAGGGTCTGCATTATTCAAAATGACCATACTACGATTTAACATATTTCTAATGTTCTTTGGTTTTTAATAGTATCCAACATCAATCTGTGGCAAACCCAAACTATTTAATATTTCAATCGAGATGGTTATTTTTGTAAATATTGGTAATTTAGTTGACTGAATATATCACAGATTGATATTGGCAGGGTGACTTGTCTGGAGTGAGACAGTTATCACTAATAACAATGGATAAATGTTGCGCTATATATGTATATATATATATATATTTATCACATATTGGTGGAATTGGGAATTCTAGCATTGGATGCTGACCTAGTGGTGCAGAGAGTTAGACGCTAGCCATCAACCTGAAGCCCCTGGTGTGGAATCTGGGGTGCGCACTCCTGAGGAGTTCCATACTAGAACGAAACAGCCGTCCAATGCTCCCTTGTGTTCAATGGTACCCTGCCAACACTAATCAGCGATATATTTCTGTAAATACAGTAAACCTCTGATATTCCGGGCACCTAATGAAGATTGGCTATCTTCGGGAACTGTGCTTTAGAACATTATTTCATTTATTATAACTGCGGACAGTGTTAACATTTTATTTCTATGACTGTTAGGTTCCCCTTGCCCGGTTCTCTCGCTTAGTGTATTGATTCTTTGTGTATTGTTTATTATTACGAACTACGTCTACCTAATTGTGTACAAGTTCTCCCCATTCACTACCACTATTTCTTTTGTTCTGTATCAATGTTAGATTTCCGATTGGCTTACTGTGTGGTCTGGTTTTATGTATATATAAATGCATGATTAAAATATAATAGGACCTTGGACCTTGGTCTGGTTCTCCGGTTTTTGGTTCTCGTTCTCTCAGTCTTCCTGTTCTCAATTCTGGTTGTCCTATTGTCGGCCTAGGGGGGGGTGAATGGGCTTAGGTCAGTCGCATATTCTTAACTAAGCACACATCGTATTGGTGTTCGCATCAACCAATCAAATCATCACCCTCCTTTTCACCACATCATAACAATTGGCGACGGGGGTGGAAATTATAGAACCCAAGCAAGCTCAGCATCTGCCGCTAGCCAAGGTCATTCCATTATTGGTCGAGAAATCCAGTCGCATTAAGGACCAATCAGAACTCGAGGTTCTCATCAGTGACCTTACGTTACATTGGCCAATAACTGAGTCAGTATTTTCAGCAAATCATCATGTCAGCACTCAGTGAACGTGCCAACTTATTTTCTTTTTGTTTTCCCATAAAATAAGATAACACCATGAAGGAAAACTGCATTTCAATGGATAAGAAAAAGAAGATGAGTTGGTTACTTGTCTCATCTGCTAATTATAAAATACAATGATTAAAATATACAAATGGGGGGAGGGGGTACAAGAAAATCAATTATTCTCTTTTTCAAGATAAAAAAAAACAAGCAAAAAAGAAAATCAAAGAGATGGGTTGTGTAATGATTCCATTCATTCTGAATGAAATGAAAGACAATAATATAAAGTGAATTGAATAACATACGAATATTCTATGAACAGTGTAATCGTTAGTTACGTAATAGGGCATAAGTTGTATTCCATTTGTCTGGATTAAATGAAATAGTTAAATAGAACATTACATTATTTGTATAGTCATAGTTAATTACTTTTCTTTCTATCAAATATAAATATAAGATTATTTATGTATGATGTCATGTAATGAATAAATTATGCATATATTTTAAGCGATTATTATCAGAAAAAAAAGAAACAATTTCTGAAAGTTAGAGTTGATAATAATCATTACAGTTTTTGTTTGTATTCGTCACAGATTAATACTGATTGGGTACCATTAAAAACCACAGAGCACTGACACAACTGTTTCGTACTGGTATGAAAATTGTCGCCAGTGCGTACCATCAGTCTTGCTAGAAAAATTGAATGCAGGACCTCCAAACTAGTGAACGCTTAATCCGCCACATCACTGGGCTGGCATCTAAATAAAAATCTATTACAGTTCATTAAAATGTTTTCTGAATCATGATGCTGATAGATCAAATCTTAAACAATTTAACTTATCATGGAGTTTATTAGGAAAAACTAAAATAATCAATAAGTGAGTACACACAGTTTTCATTAAGTCTAGATACAATTATTATACAAGTTAGATTGTGACTGGCAAGTAGAATCCAGGACGCGCGTTTCGTCCTGTTTGGGACTCATCAGCTGGATGCACCTGCACCCCATTATTGATGTTCACACTGGGATTCGAACTCAGTCCGTTTCGTGTCGAACGCCACCGCGTTCACCACTAGACTACTGAGTCCAGACAGTCATACTTGTGCAACGGGCCGATGAGTCCCAAATAGGACGAAACGCACGTCCTGGATTCCACTTGCCAGTCACAATCCAACTTATATAATTGCTTACTCTTTGTTCAGTCGTTATTGTCTACTTTCAAGTTTTTTCATTTTCTATTCATATTTATCTTCAAGTGGGCAACTGTCTCTTATTCTATTTATCTGTTAATTATTTTCATTCTAATATTTTTCCTCTATGTTTAAACCATTAAACAAATTTCTTGCGATACGTGGGGTTCCAAAAGTTCCATAACGCAGTTATGTTTTTTAATATTTCAGTTAACTACGATATATGGGGTGGGCGCTTCTGACGAGTTCCACACTAGAGCGAAACAACTGTCCAGTGCTGCCTGGTTTTTTATAGTACCCTGCCAACATCAATCTGTGACGCAACCAATCAATCAAAAAAAGACTACTATATCTGTTAACCTACCATACATGGAATTGCTTTCGTAAATGATGTAATACTGGATTTCTCATTGTGTTTTCGTTATTTCTTCTTCGATCAATTGATGCTGGTCGGTGGACTGTGTCTCACACGGGTTAACAGACATTTATTAGTTAATTCATTTATGATGACAACATACTAACTTTTATTTTACTAATTAAAATCATAAGTGACTCAGCTGTTTTATAATAAAGCAAACTTTATAGTCTGAGAAGAACTTGAGTTAACTTCGTAGATTGTTTGTCTAAGGTTGCTAAAACGTCTGTATTAGTTCATTTCTTGGGTGTTTCTTAAATGGTATCGCTGGAATTAAATAAAATCATTTTCATTGGAAAAACAGACATAAATTAAGCGTCATCATATTAATCTTAAGCATTTTCTAAGAAAATTAACACTAAAGATGAATGTTTGAATATCATAGAATCAATGTAGGCTGAACTTTAAGATTGTAGCATCATCATTAAAGACTACGTAATACAGCATAAGATAATGAATTTAAGTGTTACGTTTTATAACTGTACAGTCGTATATAGGTAAGATATGTCTAATAAAATATGGATCAATTAATAATTGTATACCCATCACTTAACTTTTGAATGGAGCACGAACAAAACTAAAGAATTAACATTTCTCGACTTTCAATACAACGATTTATATATTGAGAACTCACATGGACTCGTCAATTAATACATGTTCATAGCTGCATTTCAATAATGAGGAAACGTAATCTCATTCATTCTTTAAGCTCACGTTATCGAAAAATCTGATTAGACGGTGAATTAATTATTCAGAAGTTCAATTTTATAGAAAATGAATGCTCAATGAAATTTACTGAGGGGAATGTGGAGGCGAAACGGCGTTCGTAGACTAAATACTAACTTTCTAAGAAAATTTTATTAATAAACAGAAAAATTAACCAGAAAGATCGATTCAAAAGATGTTCAGTGCAGCATATCTTCAAATAAGTCACTATATTCATCGTTGTATGTACGTTCATGGTAACGATAGGTTACAAACTCAATGTATACATTCAAATTTACTTGTTCTTATGGAACTAAGTATTTTGTGTTGTTCATCAAGTCTACTTGTCCACCGCATTTTAGGAGCGCTTACCAGGTTAGCTTAATAGAAGGTAACAAAGATATGTCGTATAATTGATGATATAGCATGTAATAGACCCGGGACATTTTGCTTCATATTCATCCTTTGACATAATTTACAAAATTCAGTCGAAGAGATAAAGTGGTGTTCGTTTAATTTTACGCAACATAAGCCTTATATGACACTTACAACTACTCTGTTCGCTCTAATGATAATATATTTATCATTCATTCCTTTCGATCACTGATTACTTTGAGTATTTAATAATTATATAGTTGAATTTCACATTACAACTAATCAACACTTTAGTAGATTGAATACCTCATACATTGGTGTTGTCATGGCACCACTGTAAACCAAGAAGTACTTGACAGCCGTTTTTTCCTAGCATGTGATTCACTAATAGTGCACACAATCGAGTCTACCGTTACTCAAACCCAGAGCCTTCATGTCAGAGAACATCTAGCCGTTTGCGCAACTGGATGTAAGAGCCGGCGTCTAGTGGCAGAATTTCCACTTTCATCAGTTTGTGATAAATCATAATGAACATCCATTACCACTGGTGGTAGCTGTCTCACTCCCGACAAGTCTACATAACCTTAATTTAAATAGTTTATTCATCAACATATTTTATGTCTGACTAAATAAAATGTTATTCTTAAAGGTGCAACTGACAGACAATCGTCATGTAATAGGCTTAACATAGATTAATAATCGTCAAAGTAAGCTTCATCATTAATTCAATGTTCAAAGTATCATTCACTTAAAAATCAACTGTTCAAAAAAACAAGAAACTCTATGGTAGACTAATTAATTATCATTTAAATGGAAATATTTTATAAGCTAAAAATAATGAGGTAAATGGTTTATAAGTAGTATATTGAGATTCACAGAAAAAAAATTAGCAATGAAAGACTAAAACATGACATAATTTATCAGCTAACCATGCACAGGAAGAGTACTAGGACTTGGGACTGACTAATGGATGTTGTGTATGAATGTGTATGATATTCAAGAATTCAAAAGTAAGAGTTAATATGTTGAGAATCACGGTAGTTTTACTGAAATATTTCTATCTGTAGTGTGAATTGTCAACATATCAAGTAATTTGTCATGTTAAAGTAATAATTTGCTTTTACTTTAAAGTTTTAATGATTGTCGAGGAAAATCTAATAGTACTAGTGTGAATATGTCATTGACATGTCCTAAGCCTAATTACTGATAAATTCAACATACAACTTCAACACTCCAAAACACTGAACCCTTCAAATCCGAAATTAGAAGACAAAAGAAAAGCAAGAGGTAATGTGCCAAATATGTGCAAAATATATGTGTTAGTAGTCTTCTGTAAAAAAATAAAATCATCATTACGATTTATGTAATTCTCAATCAATCGTTTTCAGCTATTATCCAAGATTCTAGAAGGTTCTATCAAACGGAATGTCTTCAGCTCCTTCAAGGTTTCTGTAGGCTTTGTGAAGATTCCTAGGAACTATTTAAACAGTTAAGATTTTAAGACCTTAATGAATACTATTCATAACACTACTTTAAAGCATAAAATATGAACTAAAGTCGGATTAAAACAACTTTAGCATAATTAAGTGCGATTCTACTTTTGGTTAATATTGATTTAAAGATACTAATCCTATACCGAAAACTCGCGTGAATTTCAAAAGTAGCAGTGGTACTTTAATCGATGAGTAAATTTTTCTGGTTTTGATTGGTTAATACACAATAGCTTACTAGTTTTTGTTTTGATCGAACCAGGTTTATTTTTAGTATGAATGACAACCCAAACTAAATTCTTAGTGACTACTCCTGAAGTTGACGTTAAGCATGTAGAAGAAACAATACTGAACCCACCTAATGTGAAAGGTAAAATGAGTAAGTCAAAATCGTCTATAATGAAAAAACATCACCCACAATCTATCAATAGTAAAATAACTTGTGTTCCTTACAGATCGATCTTGTTTAATGAACCTCTTCATAACATAGGAGGAATGGGTGGTTGCGTATTTCAATGGATTCTCTTTTGATTGTGTTAAATGTTAGATTTCTGTACAAACTGTCTAATTTTGGCATAATAGTGAAAACTAAAACTTGAACCGGAATTTTTTCTTTGTGGTCAACGACAGAGGGTTAGAGTGAACTGTACTTAATCGGGATGGAAGTCTATCAACAATGGACTATCACAATGTACAGTACTGAGCTACTTATTATTTTTATTATACGTTAGTGAGTTGCCAAAACTCCTATTGTCTTCTTCGTTACTATTTACTGATGGCGTTAAACTTTGGAGGGCAATACACAAAATCATTGATAGATCTCAGCTTCAAGATGATCTAAATGATTACTCAAATGATTCAAAAGCTAGGTTTGAAAGTAAATTCTTCTAAAAGCGCAACGATACAAATCTAACACGGGAATATCTTACTATACATAATGAATGGAATACCCCTATCATCAGTTATAGAACTAAAGGATTTATAGTAATTATACGTAACAATCTAGAAACGTAGAAACAGCGAAATGTGGCTGCAGCAAGGGGATTACATGATATATGGTTACTCAAAAGTTTTGACGAAAATATGTTCAGTATTCTTTATCCTACCCTTGTGTGACCACATTTAGGATATTATACATAAGCAGCTAATCCATGTCTGATCATAGATGTGGATACTCTTGTGGACACTTTCGAGCGGAACCAATTAGTAGACACTAACTTAGTAGTTGAACTGTCTAGTAACTAAAATGTTCAGACTTATTTTTCTTGTCTTACTAAAGAATGAGGGGCAACCTTCTGCTAACATTCCGAATTTCTAATGAAAATGAGGGCACTAACTTATCATATTTTTTTTTAGCCTCCTAGGACTAATTATCTTCAAGGTTATTGTTAGAAGGTCCTACAATAATAGTGGAATAAACTCAATTTGAAATTCCTCCTCTTCTATCGAGTGGCCATCGGCTGCAAAGTCAGAGAAGAACTAGTGTTAACAGTATCACCGATGAAGACCAAAAGGTGAAACTGGATCTATATTAGAAAACACTTAGAAAGGATTAATGCAGATCGTTCGACTGACTATCCTTGAAGTTAATAATTTAATCAGTTATGTGATATAATTCATGATACTCATTAAACTACTGAGTTTATTCATCAGATATATATTTATAACCCTCTTCAACCTCAACCATAATGTAGTATAATTTTTCATATGGAGTCTATTTATCTTGATATTTCTTCAATAAAACAAATGAATGTCTTAGATTTTCAAAATAATACTAAATTGGAAGTTCTTATTTATAATGAATATAATTAAGGTAATTTCATACAGTTTGCTCCCTTGATGATCTGATCTAATGTGAAAAATATGTACTCATGTTTCTAAAGTAAACGGTAGATAAAGTGACAAAATCGATATTAATTACCCAAATTATCAATGAGGATAATCGTGACAACAATAATAGGTGAAGTTTATATGAAAAAAAATGTTGATAGGAAGTCAATTTTTTTGTGAATAGTGTAAGAAAGGCAATAAGGATAATAAAAACAAACACTAAACGATCTATTATGAATAGGGGAAAATGGTAGTGAAAGGTGAAAACTAGGTAACAAATATAACGGGTAGCTACGGTTTTTTGACACATGATCAAAGGCTTAAAGAAACTGATAGAGAAAATGAGGTGGGGAAGGACATATAGAAAATGGAAGATAACAAGAAGTCTCTCATCACAGTAAGGTCAGGTGAAACATGAATCCCTTTTGTGTGCATAGATTCCAGTTTATACGATGAATAATAACTGCTTTGCATAACACAGAAGCCTGATATTATTCTGCCTACTTATTAGTTGGAAGTGAACACCAGGTTTCACCGAATAATCTGTATTCATAATATACCTCCCTATGGTACTACGCATTACATATTACACTTGTAAAATGTTTTACTTTTAATAATAATAATACTAATGATAGCTTTATTTAGTAGTATGCTTGTTACAATATGAATTTTCAACATACAGTGTCTCAACAAGTTACTCTTTTACCATGTACACATACGATTGGATTTACAGCAGTTCGTGTTTACAAAAGTAGCAACACCACCATTACACCTTTACTTGGTGACAGGGTGATCCTGACGTAAATTGATTATATACCGAAGATTCTCGAACTGAGATTAAACTACAGTTACCAAGGAGGAATTGTAGTTAGTCCAATTTTTCATTAAGAAATTTATAGTTATGACTAAGAATTTCAGGAGTAGAAGTTTGATGAGTATTGATGCTTTTTAACTCATGTTGCCATTCATCATAATGTCATCCTTTAAATCTAACTGAATTACTTATGATAGGTCGTGGATATTTTACAAAGCCACTTGAGTACACAATACAATTTCCAAATATGATTGAGGAATTAAAACAAAACAAAAAAGTAACTTTTTGAGATATTTGAGATGGTAGAGCCCAAGATTTTAAGCAAGCCGCCAATATGTTTATACGATGAAAGAGTCAGAGTACATTAAAATATAAAAATAAATTCACTTCATCTTCTAATGTTTACTTAAATATATAACTTGTGTAATAACGCTATATCGAGGCAATCCGCTCAGGATGCACATATGGCAACAGAGACTGACCAGTTTCAGTCCATTACAAATCAACGGGAAGATACAAGTTTATCCTAATCTTCTAATGTTTACTGTTTATATTCTATAAAAATCATACATAATTATTATCAACATGCAAATGAATAAATAAGAAAATTTTATTTAAATTTAATAGTACTAAAGAAAATGAATTTGTTTTCTTTCATGCATAGAGATTATTTTTACATGATTTTTTCATAAAAAAAATTCTTTTATTATAATCAATAAAGAGGAAAATTTTTTTCTTTTTTCTTTCTTTGTTTTTTCTTTTTTTTTGTTTTTTAAATGAACAATAGAATACATATAAATATAATAACTTAATTAATATGACCTCTTTCTGAATGAGCACATCTTCACTTGTTTTTTTTTTTTACTTTCTTATTGTTTTCATTAGTTTTCTTTAAAATATTAAATAAAATGACCGAATGTTTTGTTTTTTGAAAACTTTTATTTCTTTATTTCCTTTTTTCTGTGATATATTTATATACTACTTATTAAATAATAACTTCTTTAGATATAAATATTAAGGTTATTCTCATTTAAATAAGATTAAATAAAATGAAAATATGTTAATATATAGGTGTTATTGTGTTATTTACAAAGCTTTTAGTTGTTATAAGATTAATATTAAATGCCAGTGAATATGTAACTCATAGATGTTTTGGTTATTGATTGATATAAAGTAAACTGTACGCATTCTTATTATACTAACATGCGTATACTTTGGTTTCTTATAGGTTAGATGAACTGGAGAAACAATGAAGTTATAACTATAAAATATAAAAAATATGTCGAATGAGAATATGAACTGATATTTAAAATACCAACCTCACTTATAGTATAATTGAAATGTATCTGAATGTATTTGAATCCCGTTGATTTGTCATGAAGTGAAATTAATCAGTCTCTGCTGCCATTTGAATATCAGGATAACCTCGATATAGCGATAGTTCATAGGTATCATTTAAGTTGGATTATGGCTGGCAAGTGGAATCCAGGACATACTTTTCGTTCTATTTGGGATTCGTCTGCTGGATGTACCTGCATTCCAATATTTATGTTCACACTGGGGCTAGAACTCAATTCGTTTCGTGCCAAACGCTATGGCGTTCACTACTTGTATGTAATTGTTGTTTTTCTAATTCATTCTACGGTTCATTAAACTATTCTGTCAATACCGAACCTTTAATTCATCTTTTTATCATATAAAAAGTTAACATAAAGATAATATGCCTTATTCATTATGTAATTAAACGTTTTTTCTTGTAACCGGATGCAAAATAGTCTTTTGCTTCATGAAAATAAAGTAAACACTTCTTTTATAGTACCCGATTAGAGTTAAAGAAGCTCAGTCGACTTTCAACTAATCAGATTTTAATAAGAAATTTTTTTCAGCTATGAAAAATATATTCTTCGTGACCGAAGTTTAAAAGCAATTATTGTGAGGATAATCTTTGCTGTCCAGCTTGTTACCAACGGACTTCGCCTACCCCAAGTATCTTCAGGTTGTACCTTTTCATTACTTCAGTTATTTGGGTGCTTCCCCCTGTCTCCGAAATCCTGCGAACATTCCATGTACCTACATCAATTGTTGCCTTGGTTGTCACAAAGAGCATCAGCCCTATGACTTCCGACCAAACTCGGTTTACAACATGAAGCATCATAACTTTTCGAAATGAAGACCGTCCAACTCTCACGGCAGAGTTAAAATAGTTTTATTCTGGTCAGCTTTTTTTAGCATGGTTGCTTTTTAAGGGATGGAGTTACTGACCCCATGCCAACCATCCTCCTCTATTCGGGTTGGACCAGCACCAACTTTAGGGGGATTCCAGGCAGAGTTTAAGAAAATATCTACAAATCAGATAAATTCACTTTCAGTTTAATCAATCACTGAAGTTATAAAAATAAATAAAATCGATATGTTGCGTAATTAATGCCAACAGAAAACTAACTGGCTTTCTTCATGGCTCAAAAACGGCCAAGTAATAAAAACTTGTTTTTTTTAACTAACATTTAACTTTCTTTGCTAACTGCTCTGTAACATTCAACTTTTATTAATAGCTAAATGACGTGAATGGAATAATAATGATCTTACAGGAATTGTCCTGGAAATGAGCACAGTTGTGTAATTTAATTACTAATGAATATGTCACAGACTGATGTTGGTAGGGTACCACTGAAAACCAGGCAGCACTGGATAGCTTTTTTGTTCTAGTGTGAAACTCTTCAGCTGTGTGCACCCCCGATTCCGAACCAGGGGCTTCAGATTGAAAGCAAGAGAGTAACCCTCTGCGCCACTGGGTCACAATCTAATGGTAGAATTACCTATTCCATCAATCTTTGATATATATATATATATATATATATATATATATATATATATATATATATATATATATATATATATAACGCGACACTCATCCATTGTTAGTGGTGATAACTGATTCATTCCCGACAAGTCAATCTGTCACATATTCAATTAACTAAAAATGCCAATATTCATAAAAATAGCCATCTCAAATGAACAATTAATGAATACTTTCAAATACTTTATCCAAATGATCTGTTGATTAGTGGCAGCTATTGATCGATTATTAATTTGAATATGTATGCATACTTGGATAGGGATCATAAGAAGGTGAGTATAATCACCGACATCCGATAGTGAAGTCAATCAATCAGTACTGATTGGGCTAATCGTGCTAAAAGAAAGTATTAAACCAAATGCCAATCATTACTTTCTGAGTATAATATATCGGTATAGTTATTAATTATATGCAAAACAAATTGTGAACATGTACAACTAAATGATGTTAAGTTCAAATTGAAATTGAAGTGAAAGCTCTGTCCACGAGATCTGTATTCAAAAGCTAATGGTGAATTGTCGGGTTATTGAAAACATCTGACAATTCGGTATATTAATATTACAATGATACTCAACACAAAGTACTGAGATATATGATCCCAAACCAAATATTATACACGTCATAATAAATTCGTCAGTGAACAGTACTAAGATAAAGTACATTCATTGTCACATTCATTTAATTATTATTCGATGCAATATATGAGTGTGTATATAGAAACAACGAGTCGGAAGTTACAATCTGTAGAGTCTATTCTGCATTCTGTTGATACCCTTATGGATAACATGTATTCGGTTACACATTAATTAACTATAATATTTGTATTGCTCATATTGTAAGTTTTTTACAGACTCACTAACGAAAGACATACGTTCCATTTCCAGAAATAGTTATTAAGATCCTATTAACCCCAACAATGTAAACAGCTCCCCTAATTCGGCCTTAACTGTTTGTTGCATTCTTTGATACCAACTGGTCCAGTGTATGAAATATTAAAGACATTGGTTTTACTTAGTAAATGACTCGGAATTAATTTTCATTTACTGGTGTTTATTCTTCCTATCCATACCTCTGGGGAAGTTTTTGATTATTTGGGATTTCTGCCAATTAGTAATTGTGTTTAAGTCTGTCACGTCGAAGTCATAACAAAGATCCAATTGACTTATCCTCCTACTAATTAAATGCTACAATATTTAAAAAATATTCAGACACCGTAATGAGGGAATGCTTAACATATTTCTAACTCTAATCAATTTCTAATACTTTTAGGTGATCTCATGAAACTCCATTGGTGGGTGACTACTTCAGATCAAAAGTGGTTGTATTTTGCTTTCGGATATGGGGAGGTTACCAACTAACGTTAATGGGTAAGGTTGGTTTAATAGTAAAGCATTCGTCGAGGAACACAATGGTCGTGGGTTCTATTCCTGGTGGCGTTGTGGGTGCACACTGCTGAAGAGTCCTATAATAGGGCTAAATAACTGTCCAGTGCTTCTTGGTAATCAGCTGTTATCTCATTCAGACGAATTCTATTGAACTTGAAAAGTTACAAATTAAATCAGTAATAACAATGCCTGCTATTTGCAACAAGTGTAAAATCAACGTAAAATAACATCCAGGTTATTTAAAAACACTTTTATCGTATGAACAAGGGCGAACAGATGATTCTTTTTATATGTTGTCAAAAACTTGTCGCGTACAACGGAAGGGAAGGCTTTACTATTCACCTAACATGCACTGTTTATCCAAATAACCACATATTTGACATATCCTCACATAGAAACAAACTATCTTCATTCCCTCATATTACCCATTCCACCTTGCGTTCTCACCCTCAGTTCATAAGCACGCACAAACGAGATCACACTTTAAGTTAGCTTAACCCAAATAACATAACTTCAACACGACTATACTAAATATTTTATTTTTGTTTCGTTTTTTATCACTTACATTTACATTAATGTTTATAATTTATTTATTCTTTGAAGAAGCACATTAAAGTAACCTATGAAACATCAGAAATTACCATTTTTACACATCCCCGACGGGGTCGTGGATGCGCACTGCTGAGGAGTCCCATACTAGGACGAAACAACTGTCCAGTGCTTCCAGGTGATCAATGGTTGTCTGATTCAGATCACTTCGTAATATCAAAATTGAATTAAACAATAAACATAATACTTATTTCAACTGAAATATTCCATATTATTCACTATTTTCTAATATGGTTTTTAATTAATGTCTACATTAAGATCTTTCTGATACATTAAACAACATTATTGAATATTGTAATAAACATCATTTTCAATTAATTGAAACCGGAAGTACTTCATATTGTGTTTAATTAAAGGGTTGATGTAACATTCAAGTGTATAATGGTTATCAGCTGAAACATAATGAATTGATCTTTTAATGAATTTGAATATAAAAGAATTTGTAATTATTTGTGACTTAACACTCTTTAAGGAAATAGTTAGGATAATGGATATTGATAACAGTACTAATTAGAATTATTATAATAGATATCTACTATGAGAAAAATAAGATGTAAATAGGAATTCTATCATTGGATGCCTCCCTAATGGTGTAGAGGAGTGGGTGTTCACCAAACTGAAGGCCCTATATTCAATTCTCTTAACGGAATCGACAGTATGCACTATTGAAGTGCTTTATGCTAAAACGGAGTAGCTGCCCAGTGCTCCTTGGTTTTTAATGTTACCCTACTCCAACATCAACCTGTGATGAATTCTATGGTGATGAATAAGTATTGACGATGTTTAAATATTGTTAATACATGAAGAATGGATGTAGAATTTAAATGTGAATTGACCGATGACTAGATATAATCACGCAGAAGACAAATTTACAGAATAAAGTACATAAACTAAAACAAAGCAGGATACAAAAGATGATATGATCAAGGTAATTACGTAAACAGAATATATTCACCTTGTTCATAGACGTAGGACTCCATCTTATAATTTATAAAAGCCTCAATTAATTCAAGTTGTTCAAAACAAAAATTAATGACACACTGATAGAATTTAGTATCTAATTTGAATTTATTGGAAATAATTCTATTCCTATGGTTTTAGTTGATTAGCTTTCTATCCAAACGGTATATTACTTACAAAACATATAATTTGTCATAAAGCAGCAGGAAATGTGAAATAGTGAAGTTACAGAAACTTGTAATGTTCTTATTCAATGAAGGAACTAAAACTTCTAAAAGCTAATTATCGCTTAGTAGTAAGTCTTACCTTTCTAAATAGCCTAAACAGGCATTTGTTAGTTAAAACTGTCAACTGATTAGTGTTGAACTACATAGTTACATGAAAACCTCCTGTCTGTATAGGATAGTCTTCTTACAAACATTTTTTATTAATTTCTTCATGAAACACCTTTGAGAGCCATTTGTCTTATATCATATTTTCTAGTAGTAGTTAGTTCCTTTGAAGTAGTGTCTTAATTAAAATTAGTCAATGTTACAAAAAATGAATAAGTCTTTACCAATTCACAAAATCTTTCTACAAGTATTTGGATTTGACTGAGTTCTCTGAACACTACCGGTCACGTCTTCACACTAGAACTCCAGGAATTACCTCAATGAGCTAGTTACTAGTGACTAGTGACCGACAGAGTTCAACCGTGTTGGGTGTGAGGCTGAGTTCTCTGAGCTGGATAGTTTAATTGAGGTGCTTTCATAGTCATTCTGAATGACTTCATCTTCGTAAACTTCTGACAAAAATAAGTTATGTAATTTTCCTCACAAATGACTAACATCTTGTTCTGTCGCCTTTAAATATGAATATAAGATAAACTTTGATTATTGTTAACAATTGCTTTTTGGAACATCATCCTTCAAGGGGTTTAGCAAATGATAAATTAGAACAATAAAAAGCTCAATCCTTGTACACTTAGTTGATATAAATTCAGCATTTACAGTGATATACTGAATTCCATTAAATTTATCCGTTATATGTAGATATTGTATCCTATAGACAACAGAGTCTACAGCTATAAGTCTAAACAAACCCAATTTATGTATGTATAAAGCTTTTTAAAGGTCACTTTCTATGCTTTGACCATCATAAGAATTTCAAGCGTCCCACTTTACTCCTATTCCTGTTTTCGTTCCATTTTATCATTTTTAATATTTAACATGTATTGTCTAAGCTTATTAATCTTTTTGTTTAGTTGATTAAATACCTCGCAGATTGATGTTGGCAGGGTATCATTGAAAACCACAGAGCACTGGACGGTTGTTTCACTCTAGTGTGAAACTCCTCAGCAGCGCTGTAATGAGAGAGTTATCACCAATGACAATAGATTATCGTAGCGCTATATCACAAATTAACGGAAGTCTGAATTCGACGATTGGATGCCTGTCCAGTGGTGTAAAGAGTTAGGTGTTAGTCAATCTGAAGCCCCTGTTGCGGAATGTGAGATATGCACTGCTGAGGAGTTCCACACTAGAACGAAAAAGCTACCCAGGGCTGGCTGGTTTTCAATGGTACTCTTCCAACATCAATCTGCTAGGTATTCAATCAATTTAGAATACCAATCTACATAAAAATAACAGTCTCAAGTTTATTATAAATTAAAAGTTCTTTCTTAGTGACTAAATTTGAGTTGATTGAATTCGTTATGCTTTGATATTGGTAGGGTACTGTTGTAAAAGATGAGAGCATTGGACAGCTGTTTTGTCCACTTGTGGGACTCCTCAACAGTGATTAAACTTATAGATCATTTTTTTTATTTTTCAAATTTATATCTGTGTTGTGTGACATAAATAACTGACTAAATCAAGTGTTTACAACTCTTTGAGAATAAGAAGGTAACTGTTGACTGTAGAGAACGTTTTGTGATCCAATTAAGTAATTTTATATATGACACTAGGTTTCTATAGAACATTCGAATAAATGATTTGAGTAGTAAGAAGATTTAAGAAAGTGATATAGTTAATTTCATTTGATGAACATTTTCCCATCAGTCCACGAATTCTTCTTATCAAGTTTCCTATTCGTGATTGGTGGTCATAACAAAATTTACTGAGAATCTGATTAAAAATGAATTATAACATATCCAGAAAATTTTGCAAATCATTGATGTTATGACATACAAACTGACGACCTATACATTTTGCAGTCAGAAGTACAGTACTACAGAATAACTTGATTGAAACTACTTCATCAGTATTTTTATCATTATGTTACCGGAAATTTATTAATGCATCAATTTTAGTGTTAATCATGTGAGTAGCATCTACGGTTTTCAAGTAGGGATTGTTTTTAGTTTTGCATATCCATAGTGAAACAAAATTAGGACCGATGTGAGATCACGTTTTACAAGAAGTTCAGTATTTTTACTATTATGAGTAACTAACTGAATTATAATTTTTGTTCTTAAATATCACTAAGGTGGAAAGCGTAAATATTATAGGACACGCAACTTAGCTGATATGTAAAGTTTGATGGGATATTATTTTTTTCAGTTATTTTGTGTTCGTCACAGATTGATGTTGGTAGGATACTACTGAAAACCGCGGGAGCACCAGATGGCTGTTTCGTCCTAGTGTGGGACTCCTATTCTTTTGGATAGTAAAACCCAGGAACCTCGGGTGTGACGCCGGAAGCCTAATTATGTGCACACTGAGCCTGTCAGTGATCGTAACAACACTTGAATAGTAGAAATGTTGGTAGATTGCGTACACGACAGTAAAACAAGTCGTAGAATTTTACATAAATATGTCTTACTGTGTAGCTGCATTTCAACTATTTTAAATAAAGTACGTGAAATCATTCTTTTTGTTCTAAAGTTAGGTATAACTTTACAATTCAGTGGAGTGAAGTGTTATTAAAAACGTAACTGCATGTATTTTTCATATGTATCATCACCTTTTGTCTATGCGGTCATTACATTCAGTTCACCCTGGCACGCATATTCTATTCAACTGATGTCGATGCATGATGAAAATTAACCTGAGTAAAAGTCGCTACAAAGCCTACCTAAGTGAAACATATTTTCTTTTAAAATGGCTTCCAGAAACCTAAGAGAAGCCTATAAGAGGCCTAAAATAGCCGAAAACATTCCATTCAACCACCATTTGGTAAAAAACTATAAATACCCATATATCCTGTATATATTTGTCACTTACTAGGATAAACATTACCTTCTGCTTTTCTTCTGTCTTCTGATTTGAATGTTTCAATGCACTGGAGTTTTGTAATTGTATGTGGAGTTATCAGTAATCAAGCGTAAGACATATCATTTTGAAAGTCGAACTGATACGAAAACTGATTTCATTGAATGCGGTTTTATTCCGAAGGTTCTGTTAATGGTAATTTAAATGTGTTTAGATACTTTGAAAATGGCATTACAAGATATGAAATATGCAAATTTTGATGAATGTTACTAAATAATAGTCCTTATAGAACGAAACGCGTGTCCTGGATCCCTCTTGTTAGTGACAATTCAACCTAAACAATACTTGTGATTTATAGTTATATCAGGACAATCCGCTCAGGATGCACATATAGCCACAGAGAATGACTAATTTCAGTCCACAATAAATCAACGAGAAGATACAAATTGGTCCTAATTACATATGAATCCGTTACAAAAGTGTGACTGTCAGAACTCAGTAGTTTAGTGGTGAATACGGTGGCGTTAGTCACGAAACAAACTAAGTTGGAATCCCGGTGTGAATATCAACATTGGAATGTAGGTACATCTAGCCAACGAGTCCTAAATCGGATGAGTTGTGTATCCTAGATTCCGCTTGTTAGTCACTATCCAATCTAGACAGTGACATATACACTTTGGAGAGTTTACTGCATATAAGCAACTACGTAGATTATATTTAAATTGATTAGCTTTATTCTATTTTTTTGTATCTACCTTTCATAGGAACTAGCCTAAATTACTGTATTAATAGAAGCTATACAGTAGTGATTGTATATAGTGTAAAGATACGTAAACATTGATAATTTAACAATTTGTTTTCTTGGTTTAATTTGTAAATTAATCAAAAAAATCATGAAATAATGACATATTTGTTTATCATACACTTCATGACTTCAACTAATATAGCATACAAGCCAAGTCAATCTCTTCTCTTGTTATGCAAATTAAAACGCAAATCACTTAATTATCTTGTATACTAGCAACAATGTCATTTATATATTTTCATTGAAGTATGTATTCAAGAAACAATATACAAGAATCGTACAAGATAGTAACAGCCTATTCATTTCTATTCTCTGTCTTTTCATACTAATAATAACAAGAAGATTAGAAGTACTGCATAGTTACGTACATGTATAGGCATTTGTAAGTTAAACAAATAACAAACTTATTAAAACGACTAATCTTTCAATTGTCTTGTTAATCACTATAATAAATTGTTGTTTTACTGTTTTACAATAACGAATAATGTTCTTGTGTTGATCTTATTGTTTGTAATTTCTGATACGTTAAAGTCAATCACTATGATTGTTACTTTACGAGTGTTTATACTTGTTAGATTGATGGTTTACAGATTTATAAACAAGAAATTGACAGTAGTCATGATAAAAAACTAATTTAGAAATGTAATCTATTTCAATTAAAAATAAACATTAGTTGTTTTCAAGAGAGCAGAATAAGATAAATTCATTTCATTTCGTTGGTTTCTCATCAACTGCTGTATGCAGCTAAACATTTAAAATACAGTGATGTAACGAAAAACATTAAATTGAAAAAGGTTGTAAACGAAACTATAACAGAGACGATGGCGCTGCAGGGACACTAAATGGTCGCCAATGTTATTTCTACTTTCTTACATTGTAAGCAAGTCGAATGCAAACCTGGAAGAATGTTCCGAGAAGCTTGAGGGTCTTAGATTGAAGGAAGGATGTTGACCCTCTCGCACATTTTGAACCCCCTCCACATTACCATATATATATACGTACTTTTGTTGTTTGAATATACATCTGTTCTTCCGGTCCTCCACGACTTCTTCCTACGCTTGTGTTCCCACGTGACTGCTGTGTGTTGAATATCTCGCTTCCGTAGGTACAGAACTAGGCGATGAAAATAACGACACATAAGTTAGATTACCAGGGTAAAGAAGGGCTTATAACGGTTTATTTTTAGACATATAAGTTTGGTTTTATTCGTTCAATGGCAATTGCTTCAGCATACTTTAGAAGATTTGAAGTTTTTTGTCTATTGAACACGTTGAATGATCAATTGATATCAATCTTATGTCTTGTGTCAACTAAATGTTTAGCAATTGCTCTGTTGAATGTCTTTGTTCCTTTGAATTTTAGATTTTTTGGAACATGTTCTTTAAAGCGTAAGTGGTCCCTTCTTTCTGTTCTGCCAATGTAACTGCTACTGCAAGTACAGTGAACAAAAACCTGATAAACCAAATGAAATCACAATCCATAAGAAGCCTGTTTTCCTTCAACACGATTTTAAAGGTGATGATATTGTTGAAACAATCAGAAGAAGACTTAACTCAGCTTTACAGAGAACTTATTATGCTGTATAATTGGTTATATCCTACAAAACAACAAGTTTACTGAAACATTCAAAAATCGACAGGTATCCTTCTCATGTTACTGCCAACTATCTGTATAAATTTACGTGTACCTGCAGTAGCAGTTACATTGGCAGAACAGAAAGAAAGGCCTACCTACGTTTTAATGAACATGTTCCCAAAAATCTTCGACTTACAGGAATGAAGACGTTTAACAGTACAATCGCTAAATATTTGATTGACACAGGATATCAGATTGATATCAATTGATCATTCAAAGTATTCAATAGACAAAAAACTTCAAATCTTCTAAAGTATGCTGAAGCGATTGCCATTGAACGAATAAAACCAAACTTATGTGTCTAAAAATAAACTGTTATAAGCCTTTCTTTACTCTGGTAATCTAACTTATGTGTCGTTATTTTCATTGCCTAATTCATTTATTACTTCTCTTTTGGATCACATTTTTCGTTACATCACTGTATTTTAAATGTTTAAGTTCAACTTTTGTGTTTAATTAGGTCACCTTAAGTTTAACAACTAAGCTTAATTCATATTATTTTCAAATATTTCCAACCATCTCTTATTATGTAATCATTTGAACTCTGATCTCTATTTCGCCCTCTGGTACCTTCTTTTGCATTCGATATATACGCTAATAGCATTCTGTCCAACATTTCAGTTATGTTGGCATGTGTAACATGTTGATATAATTTGGATTTCAGCCAAGTCCATGCATTCTCATGAGTATGTTAAACTTTGTTTCAAATATTAATTTTGTAAAATATTATTCTATGTTAAATATTTTAAGTTGGATTGTGACTGGCAAGCGGAATCCATGACGCGCGTTTCGTCCTATTTGGGACTCATCGGTTGGACACAGTAGCCTAGTGGTGAACGCGTTGACGTTTGGCACGAAGCGGACTGAGTTCGAATCTCAGTGTGAACATTAACATTGGGATGCAGGTACATCCAGTTGATGAGTCCCAAATAAGACGAAACGCGCGTCGTGGATTCCGTTTTCCAGTCATAATCCAACTTAAAATATTTAACTTGTGTAATAACGCTATATCGAGGCAATCCGCTCAGGATGCATATATGGCAACAGAGACTGACCATTTGCAGTCCATTAAAAATCAACGGGAAAATACAAGCTTATCTTAATTATATTATTCTAGGTTGTGTGCAGCTGACGAGAAACCAACGAATTAAAGTGAATTCATCATATTCTGCACAAATATTTGTTTGTGCTCTCTTGAAAATAATGTAGTGTAAGAAACATGAGTTAAATATATAACTTCAGCTTAGACAGCATATATAAGCGTGAAGGATATAGTTTTCAATTAGATTGTCATTAGGCTTTACCTTAATGATACAACAATATTTGTTTGCGAATATGGAAATTATTATTCAATTGAAGGCGACTTGTAAGTCAATCATAAGAATGAAATTGGTGGATTAAATAAGTAATCATAATAAGTGAAAGGTGTAAATTGGTAGTAGGACGGTGTATGTACTGGTAGTAATGATAAGTAAATTAATGACAACGATATGAATACAAATTTTAACATAAAACAAATACGAGAAATTATAGGGTTGGATGTCGATGAGGATGTTTGAAACGAAGCCCGTTAAAATAATAAATAATAATAATTGTTTCAAACTGGGTGTGAAAATAATCTGGTAAATCAAGTGAAGATGAGATATAAGAGACATGGAGTAAGAACCAACAAACAAACCCCAAGTGGTGAAAAGGCCATGGAAGTGATAGCGCTGTTATTAATTTTAGACACATAGACTATAGTTGTTAAGTCAAATCTCTATGGTTTCGGCTAGGTGTATGAGACGAGATTAAATTCTATCTACAAACTTTGATGATGTGTGGTATACAGCTCTGAATGAATTAGTTCTATACATTGAATGTCCACTATCCATCAAGTGTGATAAAGTGGAACTATGTATGGACTTCATTAACCTCATTCACGAATCGATTTAAATTATACAGCTATCGGCAACCAGGTAGCACTGGACAATTGTTTTATCTAACATAGGACTCTTCAGAGATACGTATTTACGATTCTACCGGGAATCGAACCCAGGAATTTCTGGCTCTGCAGAATCAGTGAACTGGCTACCAACGGTTTATATTCCTAATTTAGTCAATTCACGATATACTTATGCTACCTCATCAATTGTTATTGGTGGGTTACTGCCTCACATCCAAAATGGTGCAATAATAATAAGATTTGGTCAAATTTACAATGGTAGTGACAATTTATAATGCAGCAACGAAGTAAAAATGTATTCACATCATTCTATGTCAGTTGTTACTCTTGTTTTATTCAAATTCATCATGAGAACTAATTGTAGGAAGTATTTCTGTTACTTAGAACTTTTCAACAAAGGTTATTTATGACATAATACAAAGTTGTTTCCCAATAGACTATTCTACTAACTAAGTAAGCTTGTATACTTAGATAGTTCAAAAGAAAAGATGCTGTATTGGCTAAATTGTCTGTAACATTATTTATGAATAAATTAAAATGGGTTTCTGTCTCCTTACACTTGTTCATTATGGACTTTAGTTACATTTGTTTATCAGAGAAATATGCAGTAGATAAATATCCATAAACAAATGCCAGAGCTATATTGGCAGGGAATCGAATCATCTTGTTGTTAATATCATAAACTGAATTTTGTGATTTATACTTCAACATATAGAACATCCATGAACAAGTTTGTTGCTTGACTAGTATGTAATGCTCAGTAGATAACACAATGCAATTTGAAGTACAAAGTAATGAGTTTAAATCTCATCAATAACATTAACATTCAAATGTTGCGTTCCATATTAGATGAAGGTCTTTTTACATTCAAAGTGGAAATAGTGCTTTACAGAAAAATATTAAATATGCTTTCAGAATTTATATCCATTTAGAATAAGAGATAATAGAAATAGCTATTTAGGCTAACTAAGCATTGTGCACAGTCAATTGCATATTCGTTCAAACTAAAAACACGCAAATCTCTAGTCATGTTTGATATCATTGTACAAATGTGTGGTGTTGATAGTTAAACATTCACCGTGACACTTGAAGCTCCTTGGTTCGATTCCTTGGTGGAATCAAGGGTACACACTACTAAGAAGTTCCATACTATGACAAAGCATCATTTCTGTACTACCAGGTCTTCAGTGGTGCTCAATCAACATCAATCTGTGACGAATACAGACAACAATTTAAATGCCAGTCTTCACAGAACTAACTCAAATCAACAAAAGTATTTTCTAGTTAATGTCATTATGGAATTATATGCCTTTTTCATTTGTTTTCACCTGTTGGTTACTATGTTTTATCCTATCGATGCTCGATTTCTTGGTTTATTGAATGCTATTAGAACTTTATAAAATTCTCGCAGTTACCTACTAAAGATCAGACAATTAATACTTACTTCTTCTTGGTAACTTAAATTAATTATCTTTACGAACCAGTATCTGAAGTTTAATTCAATTAAGCAACAAGTAAGTATATTGAGCAATCTAATCGGTTGGCTTACTTGATCAAGTGTATCATGAATATACAATAGAAATGGAGATATCATTTATAAAAAGGGTGAACTTGTTAATTTGATATACGTATAAGATATTATCAGATGACTGAAAATATCTAAAATTCTTATATTTTTATTAGATATCACGAATTTCGTCTCCATTGGCCAACCGTTTGAGGTGTGAGGCAGTTACCCACTAATGACAATTAATGAGGTAGCATAAATATATCGCGAATTGACTAAGTTAGAAATATAAACTGTTGGGAGCTAGCTCAGTGATCTAATAGTAAAGTGTTCACTTCAGAGCCAAAGAGTGCTGGGTTATTTCTGTGGAGAGGTTGAGAATGTGCACCACTGAACAGTCCCATGCTAAGATGAAACAGCTATCCAGTGCCTCCTGGTGATTAATGGTTACCTCAATCAAACCTATTCCTAACCTATTCGAACACCCAATTGCACTAAGATTATTGTGTTTAATGAATCAACAAATCTGTTGAATAAGCAGATAATTATTACATACAACCAAGATAAAAGCGTAATTGTTTAATATCAATGTTTAATCGTAAACTACTTGTTATCATGTAATTCAAGAGTGAAACAGTCAGAACATTTAATCATTGAAAGGTTTGAGAAATAAATGAGTATGTGAATACTTCAACTTTTAAGTTAAGTAAAGTATTTTTTCTTATATGCGACCTAGGTGTATTCAACGGATTTAAAGAACTAACGATGTTTATTAAATATTCAACACCATAAATGTTCATAATAGACAGTAGCTATGCTCATCTATAGACTAGTTTGTAGTGCAGCCAATAGTCTAAGTGACGAGATATTGGATATACTATAATTTGATTTTAAATGATTAAATTTAGTCAAAAGAAAGTTTTGGATATAAGTTACTCATCAACTACCCCCCCCTCTACTCTTTATGACCACCTAGCATCATAGAATGTCAAAATATGGAAGTGTTTTCATTGCACCTATTCACTAGTGCCCTTAACCACAGTAAGGATAGACAAGAATTGTGACTGAAATAGTCTACGTCATAAATGTCCATGATTACATGTAACTAGACTTCCAAAACAAGAATAAACTGCTGTTTAACGTTGTGTTATAGCTACGTGATTGGATGATAATGTTGAATTTAACTGCAAAAACTACTCATTCACTCACCTGTTACCTCCCCCCCCCACACTATCCCTGATGAGCTGTAAGCTGCCGACTACTAACCTCCTGTCAACTTTGTCCGCAAATCGTCTCTCCAGTTCTATCCAAGTAATATTCATTCTTCTCATATCAGTCATCAATTCAAGACAAAATGTATTTATTGATTTTCAGCTTTTCCTCTAGCTATGAAAATCGCAAGTTAGTACTTGCCTTTGACTCAGTTTCGTGATTTACGTAATGTGTACCCTATCCACTTTCAGGATTTTTTTCTTAATTCCTTCCTCGGCTGGAAGTTGATTTATTCTCCGCCAATGTTAAACGGATCTATAGCATCACCTGGTGTTGACAACTGTTTATAAATACGTGTATCTTTTGAACAATATCTTCCGCGGTTCTTTATACAAGTTTCAGCTGTATACAATAGAAATACCTTGATGTTTGGATTAAAAATTATGAATTTTTTGTTGGCTGACATTTGTTTTGAGTTCAAGGTGTTCTTCTTAATTTGTTTTGCCTTGCCTAACCAATTCATCTTATCCCATTTGCATCGGATTCCCCCCCTTGTTACTAACGTCAGTAAAAATGGCAATTTAGATTAAATATGATAAAGAATATAGTTATGCATAAAGAAATAAATAATAAAACACAACCATAATGTAGAGAATAGACTCGTGTGTCCAGTTATATTGAAAGCGAAACAAACATATGATTGATCGAAGACAGTCAGGCAGCTGCTTAGTGTTTGGTCAGTGTTATAAACAGTAAAGAAACAGTTAAACAATTACAAACATCTCAGTGTATTTAAAATGATGTATGCAACTTTCAGATTTATTTAAGAATCAATTTAAAAAACTAACTTGTAAACTGGCCAAAAGGGAGGGGGGAAGTGTGGGGAACGCCCTCTTTGACAAATCTTTTACATTGATGTATTAAGATACTGACAATTAAGATAAATTCACTTTACTGTCTTAGATATGGAGATATTTTTAAATCACTTTAATAAGAGCTGTCATATATTTCAGTTTATGTTTACTTTCCTTATTAGTATTCATATAACATTCAAGTCTATTTCTGTAGTTGAGTCATTAAGCATGACAACCACCTATGAGGACTTACAAATAAGTTTTCTATACACTATAATTTATGGATGTATTGATAATTACATAGTAACTTCTATCATTTAAGAATGAAGATATGCCATGACAATAATTTAACTGTAAGGTGAACGTTATTAAATGTATACAGATGCTTATGTATATGAACTCTTCGTCAAAGAAATTCATGTCAATGGAAACCATTTATTGTATATTACATTTGGAAATTACTTACTTTTTGTAATGATACTGTATTTTTAATTTACCTTTTATTGTTTGTTTCCAAATGTTTCCAAGTGCTTCAATGGAATTCCATAAGTGATTGTGTTATGTTACTAGAAATTCAGCATCTTTTCTGCTCAGTAACTATCTATAACAATGTTATTAATTCATTTGTTATTAAGATTTTCTAATATAATACATGGTACTTTTGTATTAATGAGAGAAACCTTAAAAAACAACAAAAACACTTCCTAACGTTTATTATATGTTACAACGTTGTTTCTCAAAGAAATATGTTAGTCTAGGTGGTATTGTAGTGAGTTGTCTGAACTTCAACAGTCAAAACATTTTTGTTAACACCTTAGTGTTGTCCTTAAGTTAGCCACTAGTAAGCTGCTTATTGTAAATAGTTTGAAGTGATTTTGTGAATATAGGTATTACGTTTAAAGTTGAGTTGAAACATGTTAGGAGTGAAACAGTTGTCATAAATGATATTGTCTCATAGTTACAAATTAACTGAAATTGGAATTCAATCAATCGTTAACGGTTCAGTAATGCTGAAGGTTTGAATTTGCATGCGACTTGAAGATCCTTGGTTCGATCCCGGCGTACAATTTAGGGTCCGCACTTTTGATTTGTCCCATACTACAACGAAGAAGCTTTCTAATGTTTTGTAGTTTTCAATAATGCCTGACCAACATTAGTCTATGACGAATGCAAGCAACAAAATATAACAATTCCCATAAGTTCATGATGAACGGATTCACCATCTTACAGAAATATGCAGTGAAGTATTTGAAATTACACTTATTTATACAGTCTATTCCTTGTTTGAAGCTTAGAGTTAAATTGTTTACTGATTAACACTCTGCACTTACAAACAGTGTGTACTTTATTTTACAGGGCTATCAAAATAAAAATATCAAATATATCTTTTAACCAGTACTTGATTTTAGCATTTATCTAAACAAAATTAATTGTAATTGAAGTGTGGTGGTTTTTGTAAAGATGAATATTAAGCGTTATTGATTGAATTTGTCACAGGTTGATGTTGGTAAGGTATCATTTGAAACCAGGGAGCACTGAACAGATATTTCGTTTTCGTATGTGAGGCCTTAGCAGCAAGCACTCTAGAATCTGCCCTAGGGACTTCAAGTTAACTGAGGCCTAAAACTGCACCAATCGGTGGGAACCAAATGGTAGAATTTCCACTACCACTCAACGATTATCCATTGTCATTGGTGATAACTGTCTCACTTATGATAAGTCTGATCTCCGTAGGTCACGACTTTTCACTAGAATCTCAGGAACATCATGAAGTTAATTACTGATTATTACAAATGAAGTGAAATAGTTTTGTAGAGATGTGTATTGTTACGTTGACTGGTTAGCTATCCAGTACTTCGTGGTTTCAATGATGCCCTACCAATACCAATCTGTTACAAATCTAACCAACAAAATTAATTGTTTATTGAACTAGTTAAGTAATAACCAATTAAGTTAGTTTTATTAGTTAGTTAAACTAACATTTAACCGGTTGATTCACATTTCCATGGAATTCGATTATAATGAACACTTTCCACTTGGCATATCAGTTTTTGCTAAATGAATGGTCACTTTTATTAGTAATTCAAAACTTCAAAGATGCATCTTATAATTACATGCGAAAGTTACATAATATACATAGTAACAATAACGTAATGATGATTACAAGGTTTTTCTTTTGTCTGAATAAACGTATTACCATGATTAAAATGTTAATAATCTACAATAAGTGAAACTGTGGTGGATATTGCATTACATGACTATCATAAATGCACAACATAAATTATCGTTTTTTTTATGAGTAGGATGATGCAATCATTTTATAAATGACATTTATATTTTGCCTGAAAAATGTATTTTAAAAAATGCCATGTCTTTGCAGTATACGACAATAGTCCTTGATCTTTTTGTAGGTTTGGGTTATTACGCAATTATTTGACTCACTGGTAATGCTAAAGTGATAGACAAGATTTGTAGCTTAAGTGAGTGGTTTAAATTGTATGTTTGAATATTAGTAACTTGAAACAACGTGAAGGTTTTCAGCAGTTACTACAAATGATTAGCCCATCAAAATAAATACCAGAGTAATAGAAGTAGTAATAACACAATAACTGAAAAAAATATATATATTGGACATAGAGAATATGATTCTAAAATAGTTGATTTGTAAAAGAAATGTATAATATACTTTTAATCCTATGCCGCACTATGTCTGATTCTGAGCTGTGTCAGTGTGTCTCCAACTATTAGGTACAAAAGGAGAACGTAAACCATGTAAACTACTTATTAACATGGTTCAGACCAAAAGTTGATTATTTCGTGCAGTGTTCTCATGTATCACTTTCGTCATACATATATTTACTCCATCTTACTTCTACGTCAATCAGGATTGTCATCTATGTAGAATGTAGTCGGGTATATATGACACATGTCGCAACCACCTTAATCAATGAAGATTCCCAACAGTATCAACTGATTTACCAACTTTGCTTAATATATTGTGTCTAAGCTCTTCATTACTTACTAGGCGATCCGACTGAACCAGACAGATGTTTTAAAAACATCTCTTATAAAACTCCAATATTCTTCAAATGTCAACAACTACTTATATTAACTTTCACAACTAAATGAGTAAATGTGTAGTAGTCCCATTTTACATGTCGTTGAACACTTTATAAGTTATTTTTGTTTTTTTTATCTCACAGTTAGTCTTGTTCCTGGTATTTGTGGACGTCAAACCAAATTCTCGGATATTGTGATTGTATTGATTTGTCTGTTCGCTTCATTACTTTAAGTTGGTTACATAGTATACTTCCTATATGCTACGGAAGTACATATTGATTTTGTCTCTAACTGGTCTGACGTAATATAATCTTTGAACGGTGGAACGATAATCTTTTCAATATTCCACGACATTATTTAACTAAGATATTGGAGTTAAATATAAGCTACAGAAATTTCAAACATAAAACACTTATCATGTATATAAAGTGAATTATTTAAGACTGACATTGTCTAATTAAGTCATGTATTTTTATTTTACGTAAATAGTTGGTTCAGTGATAAGAACAATATTGGTTGATGATAACAACCTTTGAGGTGTAAATTACTCTTACTACCTGTCATATTTTCGGCCTATGCTCCACTTGGAGGGAGGTAACAGATGTTGATAGACTGAATGTCTGCTTAACCAGAAATACGACTGTACACCTTCACATCGCGACATCATCGAAATGTTGATTTTTCTTACTGGGTTGTCTTTTTTTTCAATGTTGTCCTAGGTCCATTCCATTGAATTTAAATTTCTTTGCAAGTACACGCTCAACTCGACAGTGAGTAAACCTTCAAAGAAGTATTTCTTTAAGATAGATTCCGTATGCTGATCTATTATATTAATTCGCATAAAGTAAAATTGCCAGGTTAGGTGTTTGTTAATCTAAAGGCGCACTACAAAGTAATCCCACACTATGATGAACCAAGTTTCCATTGTTTCCTGGTTTAAAGTGGTACATAACCAACATTAATAATATAAATGTCAGCTACTAAGCTTAATACCAATCTCTACGAAACCATTACAATTCAATTTTTGAAGTGGTTATTTGCGTAAATTCTATCAATCGTTGTCTGAAGTATTTCTGTTGAATGGAATACTTAACGGAAATCGATCTGTATTCTCCAAATGATATAACTTAATTTTACTGTATCTCATAATCAACATCTTTATTTATATTCTGCAAAGATGCTTTCATCATCAATTATTGACTTGAATGTTTTTAATTTTATAATCAGTCAATTCAAAGAATCAATAACAGACTTGGTTATTCTTCATAGAATGACTTTACTTCATTAAGTCATTTCTATGATTTCTAAAATTCTTTATATTTTATTTCATCACATGATATTTTACTTTAATATTAAGTAGTCGAATTCAACTCATTTTAATCCCGATTTTTATCAACTTACCTTTCATTTCTTCATTCAGTAATCACTTAATCTTAGTTTGTAGTTCTTTGTTATTTTTCGTCAGTTGATATTCTAGAATCTTCTTTTGTATGTTATGTTAACTCTATATTCTGTTCAACCTTTAAAACCTTACTGGTATATGTAATTAGGATAAGCTTGTATTTTCCGGTTGATGAAATGCGCGTCCTGGATTCCACTTGCCAGTCACAATCCAACTTAAACTTACTGGTATATGTTTTCTTACACTATGCTAATGTACATTACATCTAAATTTCAATTATATTTATCATAATGAGTACATTACATAATACTTGAAGTTTTGATTATGTAACATAGTTAATTGTATGTAGATGCTGAGAATCAAATTGAATAAAACGAACTAATCACTTGATACACAAAATAGTTATTTTAATTGTTTCGAAACTAATAAAAGGTGGGGGGGGGAGGGGATGAGTCGTATTAATGAAAAGCCTGTCATTGTTTTATTAAGTCAATTTCGTTTCATAAACTTCTACTATGATCATTTTATGCAACCTAAAATTAGCCCACCCCCTTCCCTCCCATATTTATATGGATTAATTATTACTTTATTAATGTCCATTCAGATACTAAATGTTCAATAAATTGTTGTATTGTGTTTTATTTTCAAGTTATTAGTTACGTAATCTCAATTGATGTTGACAGGCAGTAATTATTACCTGTAATCAAATATTCCGACTATCTCATTAATTCGTTTCAGATGAATATTTTGTGAAATGAATAACTAATTGTTTTTCGGATGATAATTAAATATCTACATTTTAACAACGTACGGAATGTTAGTTTGCTTATTTTTATCGATATTACCTATTTTTGGGCAGTCTTGTATACAAGAATGAAAATAAGAACTGATTAACTTTGTCTTTTGGTTAGTTGTAAACCTATATTCTCTGGGTAAACTCTGCTTACTTAATGTCATTAACAATCAATGAAATTGAATTGGGGTAGCTTGTGGAGATTGGTATTAAATTTTTTAGTTGATTTAATCCCTCACAGATTGATGTTGGGTATCATTTAATCTAGGAACCACTGGACTGCTGTTTCGTCTTAGTATAGGACTTCTCAATAGTGCACATTCTAGATTCCGATCCAGGTGCTTCAGGTTGGCGAACACTTAACCCCCCGCCGGTATTCAGTAGTTGAATGTCTATTTCCACCAATTTGTGATATAGTTTTTTTCTCATTATCATTGGTATCCTACAAACATTAGTCTGTGATGAATTTGACCAATTTAAATTAATGAAGCTATTATACTGATCATTGTGTTCGTTCTAAGTTAGATTAAAAGGCAGTCGAAGTTAACTGCATCAAATTTTATGATGTAAATTCTACAGCATGATGTCTAGCAAAAGTTTTACTTTAAAGTCTATCCATAAGTTACTGTTTAACAACACATCGACTAAAAGAAAACTTAATGAGGATCAATTGATTGATTTGTGATTCAAAGTTTCAAACGGGGTTAGTCTTTCATCAGTTATCGTAACAAAGCGATACATCTTAATGATCATCACAAAACAAAAAACGGTCAATGCCTGGTACTCCTCGTGGAGTATAGGTTACTGGTGAGGATTATCTAACTACTCCAGTCTTGAAATATCTTCAACTTTTATATCCTTTATCTGATCCTTACATTTTTTTGAAGCCTTAATAATTTTTTACGTTAAGTAATCCTATGAGATTCGCTGACATAACACTGTATGTTGTATTGAAAATCCTACCTACTCATTATTCTGGAACATAATATTTATATTATTTAACTACAGAATGTTGTAAGAATGTGGAAACGACAATCATTCAACTAACTTATTTTTTGTAATTTTTGAAAGAACTACTCGTCAATTACACTTTAAAGTACTGCTTTAAAAGCTTTGAAAGACGAGGAAACAGTTTCAGTGTTACATAAAATTTATTTGTTCACTCATTGGTGAATATGGAATGTCCAGTTTTCTCATTTATACATGCGTAAAATATGTCGAATGAAAAATTCTACTTAAAATCTTATGTTGAGTTAGTGCATTTGGAAGGAAATATTTAAATTATCCGAGAATAGTTAACAAAAATTAAACAAGAATTTAGTGCAGTATTATCTTAATATGAGACTCCTAAGTAGTGTATACTCATGATCGGATCTAAGAAAAGCCTAAGACATCTAGGTTTTACTCTAATATCTAACTCTGAAATTACTAGGCCAGTATCCAACTATTGATATTTCTAAATTCAGCTAACTCCTGACATAGTGTACTTCCATTACCGTTGGTAGGTGACTGCCTCACATCCACTATTATTAAATCCAACTGATCTCGTTTTCCTTACTAGACTACAGGAATTACCTTTTAAAGTTAGTCACTAATGAGTTGATAATAACTATATCTATACTAGTATGAAACAAGTGTCCAGTAAATCTCTAGTTTTCACTGGTAGTCTACCCCAGGTCAGTTAGTGATATTTAATTCAAAAACTTGTTCTTTTGTTTAAACTTTAGTAAGTTACTGAATACCACATGTTGTCTAAATGTTTTTTTCAGTTTGCCATTTATCACTATTTCACTTAATTATCCATTAAGAAATGATTTCTAATAAAGTGTTTACAGACAATAAATTGTCATAATGACTTCTATACACACTTTAAATACATTTAAACAATACATTACCAAACAGTATTGTTACATTCATTATTTCATCAATTTCAGACTTAAATGATAAATGATATTGTTTTGAATTTCTCAGGTACATTGTTTTTTGATGTTCCGTTCTGGTTATGTGAATTAAAGTGATATTAGATTCATATTAGATTCAGTAAAACTCCCAATACATTGTAATAGTTGACTACATGGAATATTTCATTTATCTTTAAAATCAACAATGTAATTAATATTCGTAAGTGGAAGTGTGTTGTATCGGTGGTGGTGATGGGGAGGGGGGAAGTATCAGAATTAATAATGCATTGTTTATTCTTCGTGTTACTGAGACGCTTGCGGCTAAGTTGAATCTAAGTCCAACGTTTAGTAACTATCATATTTTGATCCCTCTAATTGTTAGATTTTCAAAGAATCATTAACGACTGTTCTATGTGTTTTCCTTCTAGAATTATTGTAGCCTTATTTTGATCCTGTTTTCAGCCATTTTTTGTATTTAATCTTTCTTCTTATAAGTTGGTCCAGTCGTATTTAGCATATTAAAACCACTGTTTTTACTTAGTAAATGAATTAGTGTTGTTTCTCATTTTCTGTTGTTTACGGATGGGTGTAGTAACTGAGGCATCGTTCAAACCAATCACTGTTTTCGAGTCTTTCAAGTCGTAGTCATAGCACAAGTCCCATTGAATTATTTTCTTTAGGAAACAGCAAGTTCATTTCAGTTTGTTTCTATATAGTGAGGCTAGATAATGGCAACTATTTTTTATTGAAGTCAATATGTTATTCTTGAATGAAACACATTACATTGCACATATTGTCTTGAAAACAGGATACCTTGGAAATTGATTTTTATGCGTTGTTTTTTGTAAAGAAACTAAACACCTATTTTTACTATAACGTAACAGATTATGGTGGAGAAAAACTGTAGCTCATAAAGATGGTTTGTGTGTGATTGTTATCTTTGAGCTGGATGAATTAGTTGAAAAGTTTTTATCATGATTGTGTACAACTTTATCGATGAAACTTCCGATGAGGGTAAATTTTCCCACAAGTGACTAGCAGCTTGTTTCTGTTGACCTTGAATTTGATCGGTTGTTACTGACACATGTTCTGCTACCTTCCGCACATTTAATTTTATTCTTTTCCCTCTTGATCTGATCCGTATTATTGTAGTTGTTCATTAGTCTTCTCATTAGTTGATAAATCCCATCTAGATTCCTCTCCATGGGTCTCAGGTTGGCGCTCACATAACCCCCTACAACAATAAATAAGCATCAAATGTTAGAATTTCCACCTCCACCAATATAACGAAGCGATTATCATTGTCATCGATGATAAGTGTCTCGCTTATGACAGGTCTAACCTACACAAGTCACAACTTCACACTAGAAATTCAGTAACATCATGAAGTTAGTCAGTTAGTTGATTATTGTAATTGAATTAAGGTAGTTTACGGATATTAGTATTAAATGTTTTAGTTAATTGAAATCGTCATGGGTCACTAGTGAATTGATTATTGTGACTGAAGTCCCTTGGTCAGAATCTAGGGTATGCACTGTCAAGGAGTTTTATACTTGAACAAAACAACTTCCCAGTGCTCCCAGGTTTCCAATGGCACCCTGCCAACATCAATCTTCGACAAGATATGAAGTTTTCCGTAGTATGATTTTAATTTCCATTTATGGGATATTCACTTTATACAAGACAGTTAACTAAAATCTTATGAATACATTCTTTTCACAATAACTATGTTCCGAAATCGATTGGTTTAGATATAAGATTTTGTACTAAACAAGAAAGATTAGTTTGTTTATCTAAACTTCAAAGTACTTCAAGCTGATCTTAAAGAAATCTTTTATTATGCCTACATTTTATTTTTCTATCTGGTAAGGCTTAAGTGTTTAACAAGTTGTTAAAGCAAAACATTTAACTTGAATTGTGACCGATAAGCAGATTCCATGAAGCATGTTGTATCCTATTTAAAATTCATCAGTTGCATGTACCAAATACATTCCAATTTTAAGTTTCATTTTCTATTATAATCAGGTAAGTAGTCGCATATACACATGGTATAAGTGTATACCATTGTATGCTTGATAATGATTTAATCATTCTACTTTTCTATTAAATAATTCATTTGATTACATTCAGTCAGTTGACTGTCATTATATTTTGTACAATAAGGTATTATAAATTGTTAATAATGATAATAATAATTCAAGATTTTATACGAACAGAAATACGTAACAAAGTGTACTAACTTAACCTTATTTTCAGTCTTCAGTGACAAGGTTGGTAAGTCTGGACACCTGTGAGAATCCTTGTAGTGGTTTATCTCGTGTAGGTGCAGCTTATCCTTTGAAGAGTTCATCGATGGTGTTGATACCACCTGTTCAGGTAGAGGATTCCCACTCTGAGTTTATTACATATAGGTTTTTTAACAGTTTTGTGGTGGCCTCTGATATGATTAGTTCTAGTGGGAGTAAAAAGATAAGACATACTGATACCTAAATCATTATTTTGAATTCTTTATTATGAGGCATTAACTCTGCTCTTTCTCTAAGGATATAATAAAACATAAAACATTCATTATGACCACATAATGTTACTGTTATCTTATTCAACTAATTCAAAAATTCGCCTTTCTTAGCTTCATTATGATAATAGAATAATGATTATATAATGAAGAGGTTAGCCAACTTTGAAATGTATCAGCATTAAAGTTGTCAGCATTCATTACATGTTTCATGACGTAAATATTATAGAATGTTAAATGTTATGTATAAACTTGTATATTTCATGTCTAAATCAAATCACTCTATATCAGTATTACAATCACTGCAAATTCCTCATTTATATCTTACCGGAGTAGTACTTCATAGACTAAAAGAGATTAATTCTCCTTGATATGTTTATATCTTTAGTTATTCAAACAATGAAAATAGATTGATAAATATTTTAATCAATTGGATTCGTCACAGATTGATGTTCTAATGGTACTGATGTTCTGGGCAACTAAAGAAGATTGATAATCTTTGAGACCTGAGCTTTAGAACATTATTTCAATTATTATAACTGTGAATAATGTAATCATTTCACTTCTATGGCTGTTACGTTCCCCTTACCCGATTCTCAAGTTTAGTATATTTACTCTTAGTATATTGTTTATTACTATGAACTACAGTTACATAGTTGTGTACAATTTGTCCCCATTCACTGCCACTATATCCTTTGTTCTGTATCAATGTTAGATTGTTGATTGGTTTACTGTGTGGTCTGACTTTATGCATATATAAGGGAGTATGTTAAACATAATATGATCCTGTTTTCGATTCTGATTCTGGTTTTGTTTGGTTGGTTATTCTATCTTCGGCTTGGAAGTGAGTGGGCATAGGGCAGACGTGCATTTATCAACTAGGCACATCTCATAGGCGTTTCGCTGAACCAACCAATTTTCTTGCGTCATAATAGGTATTACTGAAAACCAAAGAACACTTGACAGCTGTTTCGTCCTAGTATGTGGTTTCTCAGTTGTCCATATTATAGATTCCGTCCCAGCTGCTTAACGTTGGCTAGCACCTAACCATGAACTCTTTCTGATATGGTTACTTCTTCATTTATTCAGAAAAACATAAAGTGAGAAATATTTGTTTAACATTACCTGTTGAATACTACGTTTTTCAATTAGAAGAAAATTCATTGTAGACATTTATTACGAAGAGGTACAGACATATTTTTATACACGATTACATTTATGCCATCTGTAAACTGACTATCAAAAAGTATTTTGACATTGACGTTTTCCATAAAATTAATACATATGAATTCATGAATGCTATATTTCATCAACTTTAATGAACTAGTCAATTGTATATACTTAGACGTTATAAAAATATTTCCGTAGATACGTAAAATCCAAAGGATTTTAGATTTCAGTTTGGTGTTCTGAAGATTGATGAAAGCTAATTTGATATCACGAATTGTGGTCTAATAACAAAGTGTTTGTCATAGAGCCAGATGGTCCTAAATTTGATCCCTGACGTGGGGAGGGGAGTGTATATATACGACTAAAGAGCCCAATACTGGGACGAAACAGGTCCTGGTGGTCAATAGTTATCTAATATAGATCAATTCTTGATAACATGTTTTGGGTTTCTTTGAAATTATCCAGATGACACGCTGCTATAAAAGTTGCATGGATGCAATGGTATAATTTTTCGCTAGTAACATGAATATTAAATGGATTTGACAATAGTAGTATATGGCCAATACTATCAATTATTTGATAAGAATAAGATTATCAAATATTTCGTTTTGATATTTGTTGAGAATAATATTCCACTAGAAGTAGGTGGGTTTTTTCATTGTTGGAATCGACATTGTGCATAATAATCAGAGGAAATAAAAACTTTTTTGAAAGTTACATTTTCGATATGAAATACCTCTTCAGGAGATGGTGATAGTGGGGTTATAAGTAAAGGTTGTTGTGCCTGGATTAATAAGTTTTGAGTCTTCAGTTGTAACTAATAGCTTTCACAAATTTACAAAAAATATGTAATGCACCTACCTTTATTTTGTCTACCTAGTTAGTACAATACATATCATTGACGTAGATTGATGAAATGCATAATTCTTTATTCTGATATAGATAGGAATCAAAGCTCGTTGGCAAATTATCCCAAATAATTTTCCTTTAATTTATGAGTCGTGTTACAATTACGTTGAATGTATTCGTCATAGGTTGATCTCAGTTGGATACCATTGGAAACCAGAGAGTATGAGACAGCTGTTTTGTTTTATTGTGGAACTCTAAAGGAGTACGAACTCTCGATTCCACCAGGAAATCCAACCTAAAACAGTCATGTCTCACAACAAACGCTTAATCATCTGCACAACTGGGTCACGTCTGAACGGTTGAATTAAACTTTCGATCATTTTAAAGAATCTCAAAGATCTTACAGTTTTGTTGCATTACTCTATTTGCAATTAGCTAAATTTCATTCATACTGTACTGAAATTAATCCTAATCGTCATAATGGTTGTGATGATGATATGATTATAGTAATAAAATTCGCATTTTATAGCAATTTCATATCAACAGTCCAGTCCTAATATCGCAGCTTGGGGGGGGGTGAGGTCGTTGTTAAATATCACTAAATATGATGGCAATTTTACATACCGACGAAAGTGACACTTTAGTCCGCGTATGGCAGGATTGACGAAATTTGTTTTAATAAATTATAGTTTTAATGACAATCCATTACCCCAGTAGGATTTGAATTCATATTTCTATGGTGACCTATACATTTTACACTATTAGTCTAGTAATTATATTATCTACATGCAAAATCACTTTCGTTAATATATAACCAGAGTTTAGGCAATAGAGATTTGGTTGCTTTAGACTATCAAGTTATCAGAAATTCTTGTATTCTTACTTTAAAATACCATCTTATAATGATTAGTGGTTGGTTACTAGTCTACCATAGTTGAGTAATTTCAGTTTTCATATCAGTAAAGTTCTGTGTTATGAATGAGAATAATAATCTATTACAGTGTACAGCAAATTATGATTGTATTTCAGTAGAATATTTAGGATAAAATTCATATCTATAAGAAATGACATTAAAGAATTACTACAGCTTGGGATACAGCGTTCACATAGTGTGTTTTTTGCTGTTAGAAACAATAATTCATAAAGTGAAATAGTCTCACCAATGTAAAGTAATGTGAATAATAACTTGGTAGCATAAAACAAAGAAATAACACTCAATATTATCTAAATTGCCCTAAAGAAATATAAGTTCATAATGTAAATTAGTATCCTGGTTGGTATTAACTGACTACTTATTTACTTATACGAAATATTAAAGGAGAATATTAATTGACCGGTAATCGACTCCTAGCGTTTGATATTTATAACTCAGTCAATCCGTGATACCTTCGGCTACCTCATTTATTGCTATTGATGGGCAACTGCTACACAGCTGACATGTTTGCACTCCACTAGTCACGTCATCTCACTAGATCTCCAGAGATTACCTCGACAAATCCGTCACTATTGAACTGATATTAATAATAATTAGGTATTTTGAAGATTGTTGATTATGAATTTGATATCACGTATATGTGTGCACTGTTGAAAAGTTTCATACTACGACGTAACAACTATTGAATGCCAACTCCCGATGATCAATGATTGTCTAATTCAAACCAATTCAAATTAATATGCAACAATCTCATACAACATTGAATTACAGTATTAATTGAATTTTCTTGATGATAATATATATGATGAATGTATAATTTATGCGAATAATATACGTGTGTAACGATCTACGTGATATAATCCACAGTTAACAATGATTTATTACCGCGGTGTATTCATCAAATGAATGAACTATTTTGATTAAAAATGTAAAAGAAGAAAAAAAAAGCTTGAGAAAAGAAAAGTTAAAATTTCTATGATCAGTTTTTAATAAAATTCATTTTTTTTTTAATGTAAAAGGTGAGAAGAAAAAAAAGCACGATGTTACTGAACATTACAACTGAATGTCTGTTTATTGTGTTGGGGGGGGGGGGGAAGGAGTTTGAATGTGGGGAGTGGGACTGGCTAGGGAGTTACAATAAAATGTAATACTGAATGTTTTGACGTCAATTCAATGAATCTGATACAAAATTCCAATTATATTTCATGGAATAGTTTTTTGGTGTTTTTCTAATTTTTCGTAACATATACTTCATTGTGTATGTATAGATATACAAAATAAATTACGAGTAATGTATGCTTTCGATTACATTGCATTCTCTTATAGTTGGATAGCTTAATTACGAAGTTTACATCAGCATTCTGGATAACATGATTGTTGAGAACTTCTGATAGAAGTGAGCTATGAAGATTTCTTTACAAAAATACTAGCAGTTTATTCTGGTAAACTTTAATTTTAATTGTTTTTTTGTTAGAACTTGTTATTTTCTATAAGACGCTGGAGATGGATTGGACACACACTGAGGAAACCGTCAAACTGTGTCACAAGACAAGCATTGACTTGGAATCCTAAAGGCCACAGAAACAGAGGAAGACCCAAGAACACACTGCGTCGGGAATTGGAAACAGACATGAAGAGAATGAACAGCACTTGGGAAAAGCTAGAACGGAAAGCCCAGGACAGAGTTGGCTGGAGAATGCTGGTGGGCGGTCTATGCTCCACTTGGAGTAACAGGCATTGATTGATTAATTGATTGATTGTTATTTTCTATGCAGTTGTTCTCCTTCCTCTGTGATAAATAACAATAAGGTTAAACAATTGGTCATTTGTGAAGAAGTCCTGTTACCATACTTCTGTCAGAATTTTGGACAGATGAAGTCTCCCAGGATGACGAGGAAAGACTTTATAATTAAACTATCTAGATAAGAGATGAAATCTAACAGCAAACAATTATATCTTGAGGTACAAAACCATGCCGTCTAAATGTAAACTTTCTGAAAAACAAATTCTTTAATGAAATTTGAATGATATATAATTTAATCAAGCCATAGATACATGGAAGTATGTTAAAAATTGCATATTTTGTTATTTAATAATGAATGACATAGATATGTACATTATGTAGCTCGGTTCACTAGATTACTTACTTGCATTTTCATGTTACCTACTCATAAAGATAGATGTATAGATTTCAGTAATGTTTATCGATATGATCAACAATTCAGTAATATTATAGACTAATGGAAACACTGTAATATGAAGTAACCTGAGTTAAAAGATACTATTAATGATTCTCAGTGATAACGACTATATTGTGTTTATTAGTGACTGTACTTAAAAGGTAATTCTAGAGACGTAGTACAAGAGTGTTACAAATGAAGTTTAATTAAGTCAGATAGTTACATACTAGTAGCACTAGATGAGGTTGTGAGTTGTGGCCACCTGGTTGAAGTTATAAATACAAAGCACAGGGTTACATTTTAGTAATCTGAGTTTTAGTCACTCGTCACTCTTCTGAACTTGGTAGGCTTGACTAGAAATAAAGTCATCGACGCACTGTCCAATGTTTTCTGGTTTTTATTAATTGATTAACTATCATCATTCCGTAATGTAAAATTTGACATGTCCAATAATCCGTTGGACGACAAGGGAAGGGGGGTGGGGTTGGTTGTGCTGGTAGATTGACGTAAGGTTTACGCTGTTGTTGTAGTAAATGATAGACATTTAAAAAAAGTTTTCCTTAATAATAGAAATTAGCAGCTTAGGTGAATAGGTTTGTTGATTTTGACTTCTCTGAAGCGCATTGTTTGACTATAAAGTAGTGACAGTAGTTGTAGAAAAAATGTCCAGTGGACTATTTAATATGTTTATTTCTACTCAAAGTAACCGCTTGAGATTTTGTTTAGAAAGGCAACCAAACAATACCAAAAAGTATTTTTCCATTGTTTGTTCACATAAAATGTTTATACTGAGTCAATCAACAGTGAATATTGAACATTCTACATCTAACTTTGAATCTAGTCAAAATGAAGTAATATGCGCTTTCTTCAGATTACATCTATTTCAGTTGCCAATTTCAGTATTAACTAATTTATCTGAAAGGGAAATGTAAATCCGCGATAAAGTTAATCAATACAATCATACATTAAAAGAATCTGTTTCTTTCTTATCTGGTTTAAATATCCTAACTTAAAGAAGACTGTATAAGAAAAATAAGCAGATTCTATTACTATACTAGATAAACAACATATTTGACTAAATCTTAAGGTTAATAATGCGGCTGAAAGTATCTGTTGTTCATTGTAATATAAAAGTGAATTGTCACCGATGAAATTAAAAATTTGGCATTTAGCATTGTATTTAAATATTGTAGTATAAAGGAGATATTAACTGAGGTATACAAAATGGATGAAGTCGGTAACTAGTTGAAAAGCCTCATAGCTCAGTGCATTTTATGCTCAATACATTGTATTCACTTATAAAGTATAGTGTAGTTACGTAAATAACCGATATACTTTAAAAAGTACACTATCAAGTCAAACATAGCTTTTACATAGTAAAACAGTAGTCTTATGCTTTAAGGCCGAAGATCACTGATTTACTCATGATTAGAAACAATACATATAAGCAAACAATTTTGTTTCCAGTTAAATCATCATCAGATTTTAATATATAGCAATATTTGTATACGAATATAGAATTGATTAAAACAATGGTGGCGATTTGTAAGGCAATCATAAGAATGAAACCGGTGGATTACATAAATAATCATAATAAGTAAAAGATGTAAATTGGTAGTAGGACGGCGTATGTACTGGTAGTAATGATAAGTAAATTAATGACAACGATATGAATACAAATTTTAACATAAGACAAATTACGAGCAATTATAGGTTGGATGTCGATGAGGATGTTTGAAACTAAGCCCGTTAAAATAATAATTAATAATAATAATTACTACATATACTTTGTTCCCTTTAATATTTTCAAGAGAGCAAAAACAAATGTATGTGCAAAATAAGATAAATTCATTTCATTTCGTTGGTTTCTCATCAGCTGCATACAACTTAGAATGATATTTCACAAAATTAATATTTGAAACAAAGTTTGACATGCTCATGAGAATGTATGGATTTGCTTGAATACAAAATTATATAAACCTGTTACACGTGCAAACATAACTGAAATATTAAAGAAAATGCTGTTAGCGTATATATCCAATACAAAAGAAGGTACCAGAGGGCGAAATAGAGATCAGAGTTCAATTGATTACATAATAAGAGATGGTTGGAAATATTTGAAAATAATATGAATTAGGCTCAGTTGTTAAACTTAAAATGACCTAATTAAACACAAAAGTTGAACTTAAACATTTAAAATACAGTGATGTAACGAAAAACATTAAATTGAAAAAAAGAAGTTGTAAATGAAACTGTAACAGAGACGATGGCGCCGCAGGGACTCCAAATGGTTGCTTATGTTATTCCTACCTTCTTACATTGCAGGCAAGTCGAATGCAAACCTGGAAGGATGTTTCGAGAAGCTTGAGGGTCTTAGATTGAAGGAAGGATGTTGACCCTCTCGCACATTTGGAACCCCCTCCACATTACCATATATATATACGTACTTTTGTTGTTTGGATATACATCTTTTCTTCCGGTCCTCCACGACTTCTTCCTACGCTTGTGTTCCCACGTGACTGCTGTGTGTTGAATATCTCGCTTCCGTAGGTACAGAACTAGGCGATGAAAATAATGACACATAAGTTAGATTACCAGGGTAAAGAAGGGCTTATAACGGTTTATTTTTAGACAGATAAGTTTGGTTTTATTCGTTCAATGGCAATTGCTTCAGCATACTTTAGAAGATTTGAAGTTTTTGTCTATTGAACACGTTGAATGATTAATTGATATCAATCTGATATCCTGTGCCAATCAAATGTTTGGCAATTGCTCTGTTGAATGTCTTTGTTCCTTTGAATTTTAGATTATTTGGAACATGTTCTTTAAAGCGTAAGTGGTCCCTTCTTTCTGTTCTGCCAATGTTACTGCTACTGCAAGTACAGTGAACAAAAACCTTATAAACCAAATGAAATCACAATCCATAAGAAGCCTGTTTTCCTTCAACTCGATTTTAAAGGTGATGATATTGTTGAAACAATCAGAAGAAGACTTAACTCAGCTTTACAGAGAACTTATTATGCTGTATAATTGGTTATATCCTACAAAACAACATGTTCACTGAAACATTCAAAAATCGACAGGTATCCTTCTCTTGTTACTGTCAACTATCTGTATAAATTTACGTGTACCTACGGTATCAGACTGAAAATTTTCAATAAGTAATTAACATGTTGTTCATTATTACATACAATAAAAGTATTTTCAACGTACCCTGAATAATGCATCATTTTTTCAATTATCTTTTTCAGTTATGTTCACATATCTAACATGTTGATATAATTTTGATTTCAACCAAGTTCAAACACTCATATGAGTATGTTAAACTTTGTTTCAAATATTAATTTTGTAAAATATTATTCTAAGTTGTATGCAGCTGATGAGAAACCAACGAAATGAAATAAAGTGAACTTATTGCGCACAAATATTTGTTCTTGCTCTCTTGAAATTAATAAGTGTTCCAAAGTAAGTGTGAAAATAATGTGATAAATTAAATAAAAAAGAGGTATGAAAGACATAGTAGAGTAAGAACGAAAAAAAGCAGTAAAGGGTGTAAAGAATTGTGTGCGTTATTTATTAAGTCTTATGTAACCATGGAATGGATGGAGGGGAGGTGTTTCACATTTCTTTAAAACATAAACTCTGGGTGTTAACTCAAATCCTTATGGCTTCGGTGATGTGTAGGAGTCGCGATCATATTCATATATAAATGTTGCTGTATATTAGAGAAAAGCCTGATAGTGATCTAATTGAAAACAATATTGTTCACTTATATGTTTTGTTTCTAATTTGCATAATGACTATTTTCAATATTTTACTAATGACTATTGAAGCCCTGTAGTACTTATTATCATATCACAATGATGTTAAATGAGTTAAATCTTTGTGTAGAGTTAGTTTTTCATAAATTTGAGCACATTCATTTAATTTATAATACTGCACATGCTTAACGTAATCATTTTAACGTTGACCAAAACTTTTGGACATTGGTATTTGTTATCTAAAGATTTTTTTCCAACAAAGACGATAATAAATCGCCAAAGCTGCTAACTCTCACCCTTCCTCTTTCTACTGGTGATTGACTGGATCATGAAGACTGCAACATCTGAAGACACTCTCGTAATACAATGGACAACATCGATGCAACTGGATGACTTAGACTTTGCAGATGACGGAACTATCTTTTCTATCCCACACACAGCATCAAATGCAGGTGGACAGACAATGTAGCAGCAGCCTCGGAACCAGTCGGCCTCAACACACATAAAGGTAAAAGCAATATTCTTATATACAAAACAACGAACACTAACCCAATTACACTTGACGGAGAATTTTCTGGACGATGTAGAAACCTTCACATACTTAAGCAGCATCATCAATAAAAAAGGAGGGTCTGATGCAAATGTTAGAGTGCGAATTGGGAAGGCGAGGGCAGCATTTCTACAATTGAAAAACATTTGGAACTCAGATCAACTGTTAGTCAACATTAAAGTCAAAATTTTCAATACAAATGTGAAGACAGTTCTGTTGTATGTAGCTGAAACTTGGAAAAGTATCCTTCAGAAGATACAAGTATTTATAAACAATTGTCTACGTAAGATACTTCGGGTCTGCTGGCCCGATACCATCAGTAACAATCTTCTATGACAGAGAACTAATCAACTTCCAGCCTAGGAAGAAATTAGGAAAAGACGCTGCAGGTGGATAAGACACACATTGAGGAAATCATCAAATTGTGTCACAAGACAAGCACTAACTTGGAATCCATAAGGCCAAAGAAAAAAAGGAAGACCCGGGAACAAATTGCTGTGAGAATTTGAGAATGGAGAGTACTTGAGAAGACCTGGTAAGGCGATCCCAGGACAGAGTTGGCTGGAGAATGCTGGTGGGCAGCCTATGCTCCACTTGGAGTAGCAGGCATTGAATGAATGACCCATATGGTTGTTTCCTATGTGGTTATAACAAAGACTATTTAAAAAGATAACATTAACAATACTAGTTGCTGTGTTTTGCATGATTAAGTGTGATATTGTGCAGATTATTTATTACGTAACACAATAGACTCATCAAAATTGTTTCTCTTTGTTATAATGGATAATATTTACACAATAATGATTTGTATTCAAATGAAGCAGAGTCAATTATGTTATTTGTAAAGACATTGAAAACACTTTATTTAGTTTTCTAAACTTAGATAAAGTAACTCCAATGAAACCTCGTCTCATAATCTTTTTCATTCTCACCACTTTCATGATTTCAAAATGCAGTTACCTTAAATAATTTTTTAATACATACCGAATGGTTGTGTTGTTATGATGTATTATAGCTAACTTAGTGGTAAGATTTGTTTTCAAGGGGTCAATAAAACTACAAGCTAATATATACCAGTAAAGTGAACCTAAAATGTTAGGGAAAATGATGGTCTGTATGTGGTGGGGGTTCAATCACATGCCACTCTTCTCTATCATTAACAATGAGTTATTTGAGTCCAGAATGGTTTTTTCTAGGACGAAGGTTATTTAACTCATACTAGTGACTAATGTCATATTTATCATGTTCTTAGTTTCAGTAGACATCTACTGGCTTTTTACATTATTGTGGATTTTAAGTGGGTGCGCATAGTATATATTTAGATCCACTGTGCATTCAACTATCATGTAATGTGACATACAAATTTCCTAACAAATTTGGAATAGTATAGTATCTGTAATGGGCTTAGTAAAGGAAATCAAATTATTATATTCTGTTTAGATCATTTAATACTTAATAATTAGTAGATATTAAAATTACCCTATTCAGATGAAAGATATTGTTTTACTTTATGATGTAGTCCATTAATAGTAATTCACCAACTGGTAACAGCAGGTGCTTACAAAAACAATTTATCTGTTATTGATGATGATCAAGTTAACTGAAATCGTGTCCATTTTAAGTTGGTTAATTAGTTAGCATATATATATATATAGGTGAACTTTAAGACGTATTCACTACACTTTAATTACTACTTCTATAAAGAGTAATACATTTAATGACAGTAATATCAGTGGTTGTTAATATTATTTGTCAGTAAGATACACAGCATGATTATAAGTAAATCAAGGAATGTATATACAAAATGCAATCTAATATGTTTCATACATATTTCGAAATATTATGGAATTTTATCTAAGTGTTTTGACTTCCGAAGAGATAAGATATTCCTTTTGAAAAATAAACTTGTATAAGATATTTATAATTCTTGACGTATGTTATGGTGATTATTCAAAGAATAAATGAAGAGTGTAAACAAACAGTATCAATGTAATTAGGCTATTAGTAAAAATGATAACAAAACATCGCTGATAACAGTGATAACTGACAATATAATAAATTTACGGTGTGTAATTGAGTAGGTTAACTGACAAACTAACTGACAACAAGGTTGACTAAAATATCAAACCATAGATTACTTTTGAGATGTGTATCAAAATCCCTTGATACTTACACTAGTGTAGACAATCTTAATATTACTTTTAATCACACTTCTACCTTAAAATATAATACGAAAGTCATCGCAAGTGACTTGAACTTCCCTAAGATAAATTGGAATGGTGGTAAATATCAGTTATATAATGAAGTAAACTTTCTTACAACATTATACATACAAGATATAATAACATTCCTGACCTAGTTTTCTGTCATGATGTCATCACTCTGTCAGTTCAAGTTAGCAGAGGTTGAAATCAGTCACCACAAAATAGATCTATGCGTTGTTCTTTTCCGATTCGATCACTCTAATAGCCTTGTATCATAAAATTCTAGACAATCTCGAGATTATAAAAATGTGAGATGGAATTTCGTACATACTATTATAAGGTGGTCTAACTGGGACAACTTTTTCTTGCCCAGTAGTCTTACAGATGTACTGGACATTTCTTGTCGAATTAATAATTCATGCTTGGACTCTGTTGCACCAATGAAACTAGGCAAGTCAAATGCATTTTGCATACCACTTAATTACCGTGATAAGTTATAACGCTTACAGAGGTGCTATTTGAAGTTGATTGACTCCTCAGAATTCGTGGGAATTGGTACATCTGTTCAATAATCCTTTCAAATCTTCTCAAAATAGTGACATTCATTGTATCTCATATGATGGCTTAATTGCTAACAACCACAATATTATCACCAACCTATCCAGTGGTATCTTTCCTAACAGAAGTAAACCGTTAGACGACATTGAAGTAGACAATTGTTTTGAATACTAACCACATGTAGTGCGTTTCCTTTACTTATGATCAAATCTATGGAGCCATAATCACATATATGACCCAAAGTTGTTATTGAGGAGATATCATATCATCGATGTACTTCAAACTTGGTGAACTTGATATCCCATTACTTCTACTGAAACTGTTTAACCTCACCTTAGTAGCAAGCACTTATCCTAATGGACGCAAAACTTCATACATAAATCCTTGACTCAAATCAAGTGACAAGATCAACTTATATAACTGTAGGCCTAAAAATATCATCCCAGTTATCTCAAGAATAGTTGAAAAAATGGTATGTAAAGAAATGTTTCCCTATCTACTCTTTAAAAAACTTATCTCAGATTCCTAACATGGTTTTATTAAGACTTAGTTTTTTGTGACTTATTACTTTCAATTTTTGAGCTTTATCTTTACTAAACACAGCGTTGGGTACTTGACATTGGTATTGTACTTAGACATATCTAAGACCATAGATATGGTTAACCATAGGCTTCTTACAGGCAAGTTGTCATCTAAGATTAGAGATGTATTACTTGCGTGGCTAAATTCTTTTCTTAGTCATCGATATCAAATTGTCTAAATTCAATCAATCAATCGATGCCTGTTACCCTATGTGGAGTATAGGCTACCCACCAGCATTCTCAACCTGGAGCCCACTAGAGTTGCTTCCGATCCCAAGGCCGCATAAAGGAGGAGGGCTGGGTATGGGGTTAGCAACCCCATTCCGTAAAACAACAACCTTGCTAAAAGAACGCTAACCAGTAAAATTTATTTAAATTAGCTCTGTTTAAATGTTCTAAATGATGAATGTATATAGAGGAAAATAATATTTTAGAAGATATTTAAAATTTCAGTTTCTGAATGCACTTTCTACAATATCTATGTAAACTAGTAATGAGTTGTAAAAAGTATGATAATGAGTTGGTCAGTATCTGTTTCAAATTAATATTAAGTTACATTTTATGAAGTCTTGATGTTTCTTATCTCCTCAGCTAATAAGTACCATGCTTACGATATAACTAATCTAATATCCATCAATCTTTTACGTTATATAAATTGTTGTTTTATAGTATTATTTAAGTTGGATTATGACAGTCAAGTAGAATCCGGGACGAGCGTTTATTCTTATTTGGTACTGGTTGCCTGGATGTACCTGCATCCCAACGTTGGTGTTCACAGTGGGATTCGAACTCAGTCTGTTTCGTGTCGAACGCCACCGCATTTACCACTAAACTGCTGAATTCGGGTAGTCACATTTATGCAGCGGGCACAGAGGTATTAAGATGAACTTGTATATTCCCGTTGATTTGTTAAGAACCGAAGCTGGTCAGTCTTATAGTACTATGCATTGTTTGGAAGCAGCATAAGTAATTAAAGTATAGTAGTTTTAACAAAAGGAAAACAATACAATATTTTGATGACATGATTACATTGTTGGTGTGTATTTCAAAAATAGACACAACTGGAAACTATTCAAGCAATTGATCAATGTTAGTCATTCTGATATACGTTATATGTTCTACTCATAACATTTATCTTTATTTCCATTCTATAGAATCAATTCAAAATACACTTAAATCTCAACACAAACTGTGAATAGAAAAATGCTATCTCCTAATTAGGTTGTTTATTATGCAACATATAGAGGCAATCATAAAGAGTGTGTCTAGGTAATGTTAGTAAATCAATTCCCTTTAGTAATATATTTCTAATGTTTACGATATGTGGTGAGATACACCTTATCTGTAACAGTAACTTTGATAGGAAACAATACTGAAGCCCAGACACCAAAAACACACACACGTCTTCCTCATTGTTTCCGGTCCTCAAGCCTAAATGAAGAAAGCAAGATAAGTGAGCCACTAACCAGACAAATTATATTTCACTTGTTATATATATATATATATATATATATATATATATATATATAATTTGAGCATGGAGTGGATCAATAAAAAGTGGAAACCATATATAACAGAAATAATAATGACTGGGAACTTCGGGTATTAAGAGAGGGGGCAGATTTACAGTTAGTTAATTCTAGTCCCTGAATAAGTAGATGATAGGATAACATTTCATGGGTCTAATGAGAAGTTGGCTCAACGGGAATATAACAATCATATAAATCATTCAACTCAATAAAGAAAATTTTCGTTTTTCACAATTAATCTACATGCAATCAAAGTCGATGAAATTGTCTTTTGAAAGACAGTTTCAAAAGTTAATTGCCCTTGATGAATCATTTGATATAGCAATTTCAATGAAGAGAAATTGAAATTTTTGATGTTTCGAGAGTTAGTATTTGCTATTTCGTCATAAAATAAATAACCGAATTAAATTAACGTAAATTTAAATAATAATACACCGTTTCAAATCAAAATATTTAGTGTAATCAAATTATAAGTCTGAAAGTGTTAAAGTTTTGTTTTTATGAATCAATGTGTTTCATCCTTGAAAGTGATGCTATCATTCTTTGACTGTTGTGTAAAATAAAATACTGATGGAAATCTTGATCTAATCAACTATCGGAAGCCAATACATTCTAATTATTAGACTGATTATAATTCATTACATTTATTCATTGTAAAGATTTCACTAGCTTTGAATCTTTTCTGAAGATCTACCAAAATTATTACATTGCAAGTGAATAGACAGCAAGAATTTAAGAAAATAACTAACAACTTAGGATCTAATAACTTTCCCCTGACTATTATTAAAAATGTACAAAACGAAACAACCCATTATTAACTACTAATAAACGTAATTAATTGCCACAAATTGGTTCTGTTATTCACCTTTATCGCTACGACATTTTGCATACAATAGAAAGTTTTTATTACTTTTTCAACTTGAATTATCTATCCAAAAGATGACAATTAAATAGTTTCAGACTTCTCACATGTTTAGGACACACACACACACAGGGTAATTATCACCATTCTCCTTACTTTACACACTATATTGTTCATTTCCACTGACAGTTAACAAACGCATAAATACAAAAAGATGTCTCATTGTGAAACATCTTAACTCAAAATGACAAAATTTTATCACGTTCTTACTTGTAATTTGATTGTACTAAATATTTTGATTTGTTCTGTTGTGTCATTAATATATTTTCTCAGATGAGATAAACAAGTGGGATTTTATTGGTTTAGTGCGGCCCGCAATACGATGCATCTTAATTATTTAGGGTAACCGGATTCTATATCTGATTTTCTCAATAGTCAGTACAGTTAGTGCGAATCTTTATTTCTGATACCTGTGCTTCAATCGGATACCACTATTTGTTCCTTCCTAACCCACAGCTACTCAAAAAGACTAGACATGTAGGAAGATTATATTATGGATAAAAAAAATATAAGACAAAATTAACAAACAAAGTTTATATATCTCACAATTGAAAATGAATTAATTAATGAAAGTTTATAAATCAATCTTGTAAAAAAATTGGTACAATGCCTGATTTAATGAGCGATTGTACTTTTGGAGATTTTGAATCCCCAACAGTCATTCAAACATAAATTGACTTATTTCGGTTGTTTAATGTACGAAGAAATTGCTTATTCTAAGCTGCGAAACGTCAATTTCAAATCATTGAAATGTTACAAATATATACTACTTAATTCTACAATCTACTTATTTAGTACTCAAAGTAATTGTAAATGAAGTAAGGTGGTTTTGTAGAGATAGGTATTAAGTTTTTTAACTGAATACTGATATTGGTAGGGTACTATTAAAAATTAGGAAGCATTTAATTGTCATTTCGTCCGAATTTAGTACTCTTCAGCAGTACATACCTTAGATTTTGCCCAAGAGGGGAGTTAAGTTGTCTAACACTTAACCAGGAAAGATTTGGTTGGAGAATGCTGGTGGGTAGGTGGGCCTATGCTTCACATGGGGTAACAGGCATTGATTGATTGAACACTTAACCATCTACACCATTAAACTATCTTAAATGCATGAATAAAATAAATCCACAAGTGACTATAAAAATGCAAAATTTGCAATTTAATAAAAAACGTTCACATAAATCACACACCGAAAACATTAATCAATGATAAATTATTTTTCTTTGTTTTTATTCATATAAAACATGAAAACATTTAATAACTTTATCAGTTTATATTGACATTTTAGTGTACTTTCAGTTTCACTTTTTTTATTTCTGCATAGAAACATAATTTCTACAAGTAGAAACGTGTTATTTCTCATTTGTACACCATTAAATAAGGTAACTACATGCAATTGACTTATCAAATGAATAATTAAATCAATATTGTAATTACGTAATATGTTAGTTATTAAGTTAAGAATTTGATATTGCATAAAATTTAAAGGTTTTGCGATTATTACCTTGTTAGTATCAGTGAAATCCACGAATGATGAGTTATACACTAGGAAGAAATAGTTGTTCGGTATCAGTTCCTGGATTTTGATAGTTGTCCAATTTAGAAATTTCCATAACACCGAACTATAATCGATATAAATTCACTAACTACAGGACGTAATTCCTATAGTACTATTGAGAAAACTTAACCATTAGATTTCAACCATATTGTATAAGTTAGTTACCAACCAATAGTAATGAATGAGATCGCCCAGATATACCCTGGAGTGAATGAAGTTTCAAATATAGACCGTTGGATGTCGGGTCAAGGTTCTAATGGTTAAGCTATCACTAAAGGCTCTGTTCTCTGGAGGTGTTGTTGATAGGCATTACTGTAGAGTCCCATACAAAAATAAAACGTTTGCTTAGTGTCAGTTGCTGATCTCGATGGTTTCCTAACTGACGTCTATTTCTGATATACAATTCTACAATATTATTATTGTATTAATGTAAATTATTTATAAGATGGTGTTATATTAAGAAACAACTGAGTAACAGAATAATTAATTGAATGCATTGTTATCATGCATAATTAATTTGACTACTATAACTAAAATGTTGTTTAATGTAAGCTGTTACAATTAATCAAAATAGATATTTGAAAAAATTCTATTCATTGAATGCTTGGAATACTTGATGTATATCGAGGCTGTCCGCTCAGGATCCAGATATGGTAACAGAGGCTGACCAGTTTCAGTCTACGGCTGATCAACGGGAAGACATAAACTTATCCTAATTAAATATTTATTGGTTCCACAAGTACGACTGCCTGGATTTAGTAGCCTAGTGGTGAACGTGATGGCATTTGACACGAAGCAGACTAATGTGAACATCAACATTGGGATACAGGGATATATCCAGTCCATGAGTCCCAAATAGAACGAGACGTGCATTCTGGATTCCGGTTGCCAGTCACAATCCAATTTAAGCATTACTTGTTTCATCATTACTAATTTCGTATGAACTAATTGAGTTTTTCTTAAAGCGAAGCTATCGCTCAATCAATGAATATGAATGAGGAGAAATATAGACCAACTAAGTCATCCAGTCATAATATTAAATTTATCTCTGTTATATCGGGTACCTAAAGAAGATTGGCTATCTTCTAGAACCGTCTGTCAGAATAATATTCCACTTATTTTGCTGGAATCTAAAGTAAGCATTTTATTTCTATTATGAATACATCTCTCTCGTCCTAATTTCCCGTTCGACCTATTAATCGTTAGTACGTCATTATCCATTTGTGAATTATGGTAAACTAATTGTATGTACGTTACCCCAGTTGACTATTATTGTCACCCTTGTTATGTAGCGTTGTTATTTTCCTAACTGGTTGGCTGTGTGGTTAGGTTTTACATATATATAAAGAGGTGCTTGAAATATGGTTTGATTTATCTGCTTGGTTCGTCAGTTAGGAGTTCTTCCCATTTCGGCTTAAAACTGAGTAGCCATCAAGGCAGACTGAAAGGCATCGACCAAACAGTCGTATTTGTCATTGATAGCTGTAATTGACTCGTACAAGGTCTTTTCATTTTTAGTCGACCCTCATCCATGATTGGTCTCAACTTTCTATCTTATCAATTTCAATGTAAATAAAAAGTAACTTTCTCAATAAAACGTAAACATAGTGTTTGATTAGATTAGTATATTTCTGTACTGAATGCTTGTTTTGAAACAACGATGAGTTACATAGAAAAGTATTTTAATTTTCTAAAAACAAAATAACATCCTGATTTCACAAACATAACACAATTTTCTAAGAAAGAATAAACATCCTATCGTGTTTCTTCTGTTTGTAGAATAAATAAACTATCAAAGAAATGAATATGATGTACTAATCACAAGATTGTTTACATCACATACTTGAATAACTTGAAGAGACTACTTATTCAGTAGTATATATGAATGTTTGACTAATCATTAACTAATGTATTAATAACGTCACTCAATCATCTATCTTATTCACAGTGTTGAATTAAACTATAATTTTCTTTCTTTATATAAGTATATATGAGTAGTTTCCAAAATCATCTGAATAATTTACCGCATTTTATGCAAGTATAGTAATGTAAATAACAATTAAATTATCATACAATGCTAACAGACTGGACTAGAATGACATAGTTCCAAGATGATACGATTAATGTAAGTGGTCAGAGCAACTTATTGTCAATTACCTTATTAGTTGTTAACATAACATTGTTTAATTGAAAAAAAAATGAAAGGGTCATAAGAGTTGAGGAAATGTGATACGATTATTTTTTTAGGTGGATGTACTGTCGACTGTATTTTAGCCAATTACTTGAAGTTTGTGCAGAGACGTACGTCGGTAATGAACTTATGATTATTGGATTTTCATAAAGTGGGGTTAGCAGGTATTACTTCAGAGGATTAGTGTTTGATGAATGATTAATCATTATAAACTAATTTCTGGGTGATTATTTACTTATATAATGAAAATTATGTTTTTATTCCCTTTATATTCCCCTCATTTGGACTTCCTATTTAACCTACTTACTACTACCATATCCGTTCCAATTCATAAACGTTATATATCTTGCGTAAGCGAGATGTAATTGGTTATTGAAAAGACAACCCGGTAGTTGGTGAATCACAAATGAGCGAACCAACAACTGTGATTCACACGTTGTGAGTTGTAATTTCCTACTTAGGGCTGCTTACGATAGTATCGTCGTTACTATAATATTTACGTGAATGTGACCAATTTATCAGTCGGATTATAGTAATTGGAAAGAAGAATAAGGCAAGGTTTGGACTAGCTTTAAGTTGTTGTAATGTATCAGAAAGAAAATAATTCGACCGTCGTGTATATGTACTAGAACTATGACTAACTAATTGTATGTGTTACTCGGTCTTCCTTTCATTATCGTCATCATTTGGTACCGTGATCATTATTCCAATTGATTTGAAGAGGGGTCTGAATTTACTTACATATATATATAAACGAGTGCCTGAAGTAACTGACATATTATCTGATATTTGGCTGATTGACTAGTAATCCGTGTTCTTCTTATTTAGCTTGGGACTAGTAAGAATTAAGACAGACCTACTAGCAAAGCTTAATCAGTCTTATGTAGTCTATCACTGTATTGATTCGGTCAAGAGTGTTGTTCCATAAATAGTCAGAGTTGAGGACACAAAATATATTAGATATTTGAAGTTAGACATAAGGTTCTTGGGAAATAGGGTAAATCAGTCGAAGAGGTCATTAACCTTCATCGACTGAACGTGTTGAACATGCGCGACCACCGCTTACCTCGTCGCGCTATGTTGGCTAAAGTCGAAGCAAGATGGATGAAGGGTAGAAGTGCAAAACCAAAACATGGCATCAGTCCACGAAGTATCCGACTGTTGGTCTAAGCCACGTTAGTAGATGCAGATTACCTGGTTGAGGTCTGCGTGATAGTCGTAATGAATGTCTGGAGACACTGGGCGACATGGCTTAGAATAGGTCACTATGACACAAGTGTATCCACTCTTTACCTTCATTTAGATGTTAGATTCTATTATACTTTCCCTCCACACTTTTACTTTACTCTTCCCTCTTGCATTCTGTTGTTATGTTATCTCTGTAAATTTAATCTCGTAGTGCTAATGTAGTATGGCAACTTGAGCCTGTTGGGCGTATGTGCCCGGCTCTACGTTGCTGTTAAATGAATGAATATATCGTTTATTGGAATCAGATCAGTGATGTAACAGTTAATCATCTGCTAGAAGCATGGATGTCCTGGGCTCGATTCTATAGTGGGTCCTGGATATGGACTACTAAAAGTTAAATGCTTTGAACGAAACAGTTCTTCAGAGTCATTTCCTAGTTTTGAATTGTTGTCTAACTCAGACCAATTAGTAATACCAATTTAAAATAATAACATACCTGGATTATTTTGTCTATATCACAGGTTATTTACCGGTTGAGTATGGTGGAACATGCACTAATTAACTAAGATGAAATTCACAGATTAGTAGATGTTATTTTACTGAACATCTTCAATAAGAAGAACACTTTAAGATTTAAAGCTAAAATGCTTATATTTTTTGTGCTACATTTCAATGTTGTTAATAATATTTATATTTCTTTACATGAATCCAGTAAATTCGTATCAATTTACTTGTGATTAGTTACCCATGTTTACAGGATCATAGCGGTTATGTAATATGTCCTTCAAATATTTAACTCTATTGAAGTTCATTTATGAATATCAATGTCAATAATCTTAACTTATAGGATAATTGTGGACATTTGTACTAAGTTTAGTTTAAGAATTCATCAAAGATTGCTATTGATAGGGTACCACTGTAAACCAGAGACCATTAGATGACGCTAGACAAAACATCTACCCAGTACTCCTTGGTTAAGTTAAGGTAACTCACTATTATCAATATGTTAATGTTTATTTAAAGATGGTAAATAAGCAGAACTGAATTATGAATCTCATTAGTTCTATCAGATAAATAGTTACAGTACATAGATTATGAAATTAAATTTGTGTTGACTACTACAATTACGTCATTTTCATATGAATAAAAAAATAAAAATATGATAAATTCTAATAAACTAATCATGTAGAAGTCGACATTTCTGTAATGTTAGTTATGTAACTGATTACTTACTATACTATATGGTTTCATGACTTAGTAATGAAGAGTTATCTCATTACTTAATTGGGAATGATTAACTAGTTAAAACACTAAAGTGATTTTAAGCATGCAAGTTGTAACCAACACAGTGTACATGATGTTGAATCTTACAGATGAATGGTCAGACTTCAATGTAATAAAAAAATTTACTCAGTGTTAACAGGACTAGTAAAAAATGATATCAATCACTAATTAGTGATTTATCAATTCAAACTTTAATAGATATTTCATCTTTGACAATTAACCACTTCAATCTAGAATCTTTGGTATCAAACATTGAGGTTTAATTCAGTTCAATCCTAGTTAATTTAAGTACTTGATAATAATAACAAGAAAGTCATGCCCATGGAACAATTTAATGGTTATTTGGACAACTATGCAAAACATATAATCCATTAAAATTGAACTGTACTGAGTTCGAGACTTGGTAGGAAAAGCACCACTGTGACGCAAGTACATCAAACTAAAAAGATACAAATCAGATAAAAATTGGTTTTTGCGTTCTACTGGTAATCATAGTTCAACTTCAATTAACATTAGGAAATAATTCAATCTGAATTATCCGAGTTACATAAAAGTAAACTTATTTGAGACAAACCAAATTTCACCAAGACTATTTAAAATATTTTCTAACAGCAAGAAGCGATTGTAGCATTTTATATGTCAGTTCGGTCTCGAACTGCATAACTTAAAACTAAGCGTTAATTATTTATTCTTGGATCCAAGTGTTTAAATAAGCATTTACTGGAAACACTAAGATAATAAGATACACCAGTTATCAACTAGACTATGCATACTAAAATTAGACATTGTAAACATTTATCATGTGAAAAATACCTACTAAGTGAAGAAATTAATTCAGTGAAGAGATCACTTCCCTGCGATTCCACTTTCAGATCTGTAGAATGGCACATATATATATATAATATTACAGATATAGCAACAATTAGCTAAACACGGTAACAAAAGTGTTAAGTTGGGTTATCTCTATTAGTCCCCGGGAATATTACGTATTATTCCAGCTTAGTATCCTACGGTTCGACAGCGACAGCAACTTGATCACAAATCATAACATGTGTAGAGTAGGCAGCAAGATGCATTGAGGAAAAAAACAGCGGAAGGCAAAAAGGTAAAGCAAAGCATATAATTACACTAGAGTTTACATAAACACCCGTATAGAGTATACTGGAATACTTACTTACTTACTTACTTACTTACTTACTTACTTACTTACTTACTTACTTACTTACTTACTTACTTACTTACTTACTTACTTACTTACTTACTTACTTACTTACTTACTTACTTACTTACTTACTTACTTACTTACTTACTTACTTACTTACTTACTTACTTACTTACTTACTTACTTACTTACTTACTTACTTACTTACTTACTTACTTACTTACTTACTTACTTACTTACTTACTTACTTACTTACTTACTTACTTACTTACTTACTTACTTACTTACTTACTTACTTACTTACTTACTTACTTACTTACTTACTTACTTACTTACTTACTTACTTACTTACTTACTTACTTACTTACTTACTTACTTACTTACTTACTTACTTACTTACTTACTTACTTACTTACTTACTTACTTACTTACTTACTTACTTACTTACTTACTTACTTACTTACTTACTTACTTACTTACTTACTTACTTACTTACTTACTTACTTATTGAGACAAACCAAATTTCACCAAGACTATTTAAAATATTTTCTAACAGCAAGAAGCGATTGTAGCATTTTATATGTCAGTTCGGTCTCGAACTGCATAACTTAAAACTAAGCGTTAATTATTTATTCTTGGATCCAAGTGTTTAAATAAGCATTTACTGGAAACACTAAGATAATAAGATACACCAGTTATCAACTAGACTATGCATACTAAAATTAGACATTGTAAACATTTATCATGTGAAAAATACCTACTAAGTGAAGAAATTAATTCAGTGAAGAGATCACTTCCCTGCGATTCCACTTTCAGATCTGTAGAATGGCACATATATATATATAATATTACAGATATAGCAACAATTAGCTAAACACGGTAACAAAAGTGTTAAGTTGGGTTATCTCTATTAGTCCCCGGGAATATTACGTATTATTCCAGCTTAGTATCCTACGGTTCGACAGCGACAGCAACTTGATCACAAATCATAACATGTGTAGAGTAGGCAGCAAGATGCATTGAGGAAAAAAACAGCGGAAGGCAAAAAGGTAAAGCAAAGCATATAATTACACTAGAGTTTACATAAACACCCGTATAGAGTATACTGGAAATTTCCTGATTATTCGTTGGCTCTGATTGGCTAAGGAAGGACCATTCACATTACAGCTTCTTTAGAATGTTTTGAGATTGCTTTAATCAAGCTCATGTCATGCTAACAAAAAGAAATTGTGAATTAACCACGAATGATTGAACATACTTAAGAAATTGTGAATTAACCACGAATGATTGAACATACTTACTTACTTACTTACTGCCCGTTACTCCTCGCTGAGGAGCATAGGCCGCTCACCAGTGTTCTCCATTTAACTCTGTCCTAAGCAATCCTTTCCAGTTGTTTCCAGTTGCTGCTCATCCTTTTAATGTTTGCTTCCAATTCTCGATGCAGCGTGTTCTTTGGCCTTCCTCTTTTCCGTTTCCCAACAGGATTCCATGTCAATGCTTGTCTTGTGATGCAGTCTGATGGTTTGCGTAGTGTATGTCCTATCCATTTCCACCGTCTTTTCCTAATTTCCTCTTCGGCTGGAAGTTGGTTTGTCCTCTCCCATAGTAAGTTGTTGCTGATGGTTTCCGGCCAACGGACATTCAGTATCTTGCGTAGGCAGTTGTTTATAAATACCTGTATCCGTCTGAGGATGTTTGCAGTAATTCTCCAGGTTTCAGCTCCATACAGCAGGACTGTCTTCACGTTCGAATTGAAGAGTCTGACTTTGAGGTTAGTTGATATTTGTTTTGAGTTCCAGATGTTTTTCAACTGCAGGAATGCTGCCCTTGCCTTGCCAACCCTTGTCTTTACATCTGCATCAGACCCTCCTTTTTCATCGATGATGCTCCCCAGATATGTGAAGGTATCCACCTCTTCCAGAGTTTCCCCATCAAGTTGAATTGGGTTGGTGCTCCCTGTGTTGTATTTGAGAATCTTGCTCTTACCCTTATGTATGTTCAACCCTACTGCTGCTGAAGTTGTTGCTACACTGATTGTCTTCGCTTGCATTTGTTGGTGTGTATGTGCTAAAAGAGCTAGATCATCTGCGAAGTCCAAATCATCGAGTTGCATCCTACTTGTCCATTGAATCCCGTACATTCCCTCAGATGTGGAGGTCTTCATGATCCAGTCGACCACTAGGAGGAAGAGAAAAGGTGACAGCAAGCAACCTTGTCTGACTCCGGTCCTCACTGAAAATGCAGTTGTCAGTTGTCCTCCATGCACAATTTTGCACTGTGTTCCGTCGTAAGAGTTCCGGATGATGTTGACGAGTTTCTCTGGTACACCGTAGTGTCGAAGAAGTTTCCATAGTGTTCTCCTATCTACACTATCAAACGCCTTCTCATAATCAATGAAGTTGATGTACAGGGGCGAGTTCCATTCAATTGATTGTTCAACGATGATCCGTAGTGTTGCGATTTGGTCCGTGCACGACCGATCCTTCCGAAAACCAGCTTGTTGATCTCGAAGTTGAGTCTCCACTGAATCTTTCATTCTGTTCAACAATACTCTGTTAAAGATTTTCCCTGGTATCGACAGTAGCGTGATCCCTCTGTAGTTGTCACATTTGCTCAAATCTCCTTTCTTTGGTATCTTGATAAGATAACCTTCTTTCCAGTCTGCCGGCACTTGTTCTTCTTCCCAGATCTTTTTGAATAAAACGTGGAATATCTTTGCTGTTAGGTCGATATCTGACTTGAGTGCTTCAGCTGGTATATTGTCAGGTCCTGCTGCTTTCCCACTTTTGATTTGCCTGATGGCCATCTTGATTTCTTCCATCGTTGGTGGAGTGACATCTATCGGGAGATCTGTAGGTGCTGCTTCAATGTCCGGTGGGTTCGGTGGAGCTGGCCTATTTAGAAGTTCCTCAAAGTGTTCTACCCACCTATTCTTTTGTTCTTCAATCTCAGTGAGTGTCTTGCCTTCTTTGTTCTTGATCGGTCGCTCTGGTTTACCATGTTTATCTGCCAGTTTCTTCGTTGTGTCGTATAGCTGTTTCATATTTCCTTCTCTTGCAGCCTTCTCCGCTGTCGTTGCAAGGCTTTCGATGTATTTCCGTTTGTCAGCTCTAATGCTCTTCTTTACTTGCTTATTTGCTTCTGAGTATTCAGCTTGAGCCTTGATTTTTTCTGCTCTTGTTCGGCTGTTGTTGATTTCTATCTTCTTGTTCCTCCTTTGTTGAATTTTGCTCAATGTCTCAGTGGAGATCCATTCCTTATAATGGTGCTTCTTGCGGCCTAGAACCTCCTGACACGTTGACGTTAGTGCTTCTTTGATTCCTTTCCAGTTGTCCTCCATAGTGGTTTCTTCTTTCGGCAGATCTTGTAAGGCTTGGAACCTGTTGTTGAGAGATATTTTGAATTCATTGAGTTTGTCAGTGTCTCGGAGAAAGCCTGTATTGAACCGTTGTACTGCTGACACTCCAGTTGTCCACTGCTTCTTTAGCTTCAGTTTTATTTTAGAAACCACCAAGTGGTGGTCTGAAGCTATGTCAGCTCCTCTCCTGGTTCTTACATCTTCCATTGATCTTCTAAATTTTTTATTGATACATATATGATCGATTTGATTCTCAGTAGTATGATCCGGTGAGACCCATGTAGCCTTGTGTATGCGTTTGTGGGCGAATATTGTACCACCTATAACCAATTTGTTGAAGGCACATAGGTTTGCAAGTCTTTCACCATTGTCGTTTCTGTCTCCCAGTCCTTGTCGTCCCATGATTTCCTCATATCCAGTGTTGTCCATTCCGACTTTGGCGTTGAGGTCTCCCATCAGTATTGTCAGATCCTTTCCTCGACACTTTGCTATAATTGATTGCAGTCTATCGTAAAACTGATCTTTGTCTTCGTCGTTGCCGTCGTTGGTTGGTGCATAGCATTGGATAATATTCATTGTAATCCCTTTCTTCATTGTTTTGAAAGATGCTTTGATGATCCTGGGTCCATTTGGTTCCCATCCCACCAGTGCATTACGTGCCTCCTTGGACAGCATCAGAGCAACTCCTTGAGTGTGGGGAGCATTTTCCTCTTCGTGGCCGGAGTATAGTAGCGTCTCTCCCGAAGCTAATGTTTTCTGTCCAGCTTGAGTCCAATGAGTTTCGCTGATTCCGAGTATTGTCAAGTTGTATCTCTTCATTTCTGCAGCTATTTGATTTGTCTTCCCGCTCTCCCACATTGTTCGAACATTCCATGTACCTATAAAAATATTTGCTCTGGTTGTTAGAAGGGGGGGCATCGGCCTCATGACTTCCGAAGAATTTCGGCTTTCATCATGAGGCGTCATATATCCTTCCACTCCCAGGGCAGAGTTTAAATGGTTTAAATGGTTTATCTTGTTTAATCTGGTTTGCGTTTTTTTAGCAAGTTTGGGTTTTTACGGGATGGGGGTGCTAGCCCCATGCCCAACCCTCCTCCTTTACCCGGGCTTGGGACCGGCAGTAACCCTAGGAGGGCTACAGGCGGAGTTATGATTGAACATAGTAGCAACAATTTAAATTATGCAATATTATTTTTATTTGAAATATCCTAGTGAAGCCATAAAGCATGAGAATTGGATTAGATAAGCAATATAAGAATTTTGGAATGGATGCAATAGAGATAAGTGGACCGCAAGTAATAATTTTAGAGATGAGTTATGTAATAAATCGACGGAACGTATCTTTGAGGTAGAGGGTAAGGAGATTGTTTCTATCAGAGAGAGGTCAATAGAAAAAGAAGATATGATATAGAAGAATTTTCTAAAACAAACAAGGTAGAATGAAAATTTTATTGACACGGTCAAATTCCACTAGTCATGGCTTTTAGTAGAATCTCTAGAATGCAGAATAAAACTAACCACTACTGAATTCATGGATATAATTGACGTGTCATTAAAGTTCCAAACCAATTGTTAGTTAATTTACAAGTGTAAACACCTAAAGAACTGTAAACCAACATAAAACTGTCAAGTTATTCTTTATTTAACGTCTTTCTGTGACTTCATTACATCTCGAATAATAGTTGAAGAAAATGTTTGATAATAGAATAGATTATCATATCAATAATCAATATGATTAACTTTCCTAAAATCTTATGTAATGTCCATTAGTAACTGGTACTGTACATTTGAGTTTCATTTTCTTACCTAGGTGATATACTTATTGTTTATAGGCTGTTAGTCATTTATGGAGAATTGTTAACACCTTCCTTCTCGTGATATAATATCCGTATAGTGATTGCTTTAAAAGAATTTGAAATGTGATTTCTCTGCATAAATCGTTTGTAATTCATAAAATTGATGGAAATTACTGTTACATTTTAACCAGTGGGGTAGTTTGTAATAGATACCTCTATAAGAACTTTCAGGAGCCTTTGTTACTCCGTGTTTTAGATACACTCCGGAAAGGCGTTCAAATAAATTGATATAGAGCACGTGAAATAATAAAAATATCTTGCTTCTTCACGTAATTGGTTCTATTAATGTTATAATGAAACGTAATAAGGGAATAAACGATCTAGCTCAGTCTGTTCACTTTATGCAATGTGAAACACAGCGTATTAAGATGGGACCTATTTGGGATTTTATATAATGTCAATTTTGCTTCATAATGAAACAACACACTCTACAATAATTCTGAAGTCATTCTGAACTCTGATAAAAGTATATAATAAAATGTTCCTTACTAATCAGTCAATTGCTGATATTTGTTTTGAAGTTAAATTGTGGATCTAAAGCTACTTTGAAGTTAATTAGAACATCAACAGCATACTTCCAAATGATTAGAGTTTTTTTAAATTAATTACTTGAATTCAGACTAATAGAATGATTGAGTGTTAAGAAACAATAATCGCTTAAGCTTAACTAAATAAATTAGCTAGAAATACTCCTTTTCCAGTTTCTATGTGATATGACGTGAAATACGTCTGATCACGATATACGTCGACAGTAACCGTGATAGAAATCAATACCACAAAAGCAAGACACGAAGGCAGTTGTTGTATACCCCGTACAGTTTCACTATGATTCCAAGTCCCCATACCGGATCGAAATACATAGAGCAAGTGAGCCAGCAACCAACCAGCCAAATAATATTTCATTCATCCGTTTATGTATACACAAAATCTGACCACACAACGGACTAATAAAAATGATAACATATATACAAACGAAGAACAACAATGACTAAGAACTAAGGGAACAGACACCTAGTTAATTACTTATTATTACTCAATTGAATATAGTATGATAAAAATGAATGTGTCTAGTGAGAGGTTAGGATGATGGGAATATGACAATAATAGGAATAAAATAATCAATTTACATGTACTTAAAATAAATAAAGTAGTCTTCCAGAAGGGCTGTTTCTAAAGTTAGCTATTCTTTGTGAATCGCCCAGTATAACACTGTATGAAAACGTTATTTATATGCATGGGAAAAAGCAATGATTATACAATATCTTTGTAAAATACCTTTAAGCATAGACATTTACTACAAGTTTAAGCAAACATACTCAGGCTTTAATACAAAATTCACCATCATATTACGCTTCAAATATTAGTCATATAGACATGAAAATGTACCGCGACAGCATTATTGATTTTTAATCCGCATTCCTTTTTGCCTGAATGATTTCTTCTGTGTATCCATACTAAACGAAATTTAGATAATATAAATTAAATTAATAACATAGAATATCTATTCATTAAAATGAAACCAATGAAGTAAAATTAGTTAGGAAAATATTAAGAATCAGAGAGTTTTATGCGGTTGCTTCGTTCAAAACTTAATCTATTCAACAATACAGTTGGTTTGTATGCTCTATGAAATAAATAAAATTAGATGATTGAAATGTTAGATTGAAATTTAGTAAATGAAAAATAATTATTTGTTTGTTTGTATACGTCAAATAAAAACGTTGGTTGGGTACCACTAAACATTGAGGAGCACCAAATAACTGTTTCATCTTAGTATGGTATTCTCTCGTAGCAGTGTACACACTCAATTCCATCAAGACCGCCTAAGTGGTACAGAGTGTTAGGAGTTTGTCAACCTACAGATCCTGGGTTCGATTCCATGACTGAATCATGAATATGTATTAGAATGAAACAGCTATTCAGTGCTTCGTGGTTTTTAGTGGTACCCAATCTACATCAATCTGTAACAAATACAAACAACTAAATTTAATACCTATCTCCATAAAACTCCTTCAGATAAAAAATTGTTTTGTTGACATAATTTTAGTTAATTGTCAAAACTCTATTGCAGAAATTTAACAATCGAACTGAAATATCCTGTAATGTTGCTAAGCTAGAAGTACACTTATTTCATTATTCTATTCTAATTGACGATGTATACTAAACCAATCAGCAATACATAATTCCTTATTTGTCATTTCTATTCATTATTTCCATTCTTCATCCGATATTGTGCCTACAACTTATGAGTATAGAACATGAAGCCTTCCTACCTATTTATTATGTCATAGAGACGTATAGATAATAAGTGAATAGACAATAGTAAAAACGTTTAGTAAATTATGCAGATTATAGATTGTAGAATTGTATCCGACTATTGTTATAATTTAATCATTCATTAATGGTATTTTGTTGTCGTTTATACTTCCATTCAAACTAAGTGAAGACAGCATAACTCAAATTCATTTTTCAGTTATTACTATCTACTTACAAATGTTCATGTTGTAGAATCTAAAAAGGTAAATTATCAATATAATTTAAAAGTTAGAATTTTATCTTGATGAAATAGGATGTAAAACTCTCAGTATGTTGCAATTATAGACTTCATAGAGAAGTGAATGAATTTTAATTAACAAAAGAGGGTTGGGTTGACTTGTAATTCCGATCAACGGCCTTAACCTGTAGGATCGCCTTAGAACTATAGTTGGCTTTCTGTGCTTTAGTTAAATTGAGTTTTCTAAAGAAGATATTTTATTTGTGGAGCATTCATCAACATTCTGGACAACCTCATTGACTCAAACTCAGGATAAAAGTGAACAATCGGGCTGTACCAATGATACCATGATGTACAAGGAGCACTTTAGTAACCCTACAACACTACATCTGAAGAGTAAGTAGCGTTTTTGAAAAAATTTGTGCCAGTACTAATTGGTCTAGGACTTAACTGATCCTGACTGGCTCGATATAACAAGTCATCTCAACTGAAAAGTGATACACTAAATCATCTGTTTTCAATAATACACTGAATTAAACGATATAAACGCCTATATTCAAACGTAATTGTATCCGTCAACTAACATCACAAGAAGAACATTCTAGAATTACGCAAAAAACAAACTCTAATTTTATTTGATGTCGAATGTAGCAAGCAGCGGAATTCAAAGGTGTGTTTTTACCTATAAAGGACTCATTAAAGGAACATACCTGTACACCAGTGTAGATGTATTCTCCTTACAACTAATTTAATATTTACGACAGTGTATGAATTATCAAAGCTCATTTACATGCGAAGGTGTACAACCCAAATTGAAACATACAGGAATGTTCATGTTTCATTTCATTCAAACTAAACGTTTAGTAGACTAGATAATTCATTGCAACTGTCAATTTGACAAAATCAGTCACAAAATTCCTGTATTTATCCAGAATTTCAGTAAATACGAAATCAACTAATCATGAAATATTACTTCAAGAACGATTTTAGGTGTTTTAGAACTAAATAGCTTGCCTTTGGCTAGGACCATTTGTTAGCACATGGAAACGGAGTGAAACTAGAATGTGCGCTTACATCATCTTAATAATCATCCCCTCATTCTTACGTAACTATTATTAAAATATTTTGTAATTTATTCGTTTAATGCTCCTCTTCTTCTGTTGACATTTTTTCTCAACATTTTGGGGCATTCGAATCTAGTCCATTTTTTTGTGCATGTAATTCATTCGTTTTAATGATCCTAGGTTTGTGTGATTTCCATCCTATAAGTGCTTTTCGTACTTTATTGGACAACATTAGTGTCATACTTTGGGTATGAGAGACATTCTCTTCTTCACAACTGGAGTACAACAGTATCCTTCTAAAGGCTTATCTATGCTGCCCAACCAATGAGCTTCACTAATTCTAAGTATCTCTAGGTTGTATGCTTTTATTTTTTTTAGCAAATTTAGTGGTTTTTCCTGTTTCCTGTGCAAACATTCTGTGTACTTACATTTGTGCTGATTTCTATCAACCAAGAGTAATTCTTTATTTTAGAGTAATACACTATTTATCACATTGTAAACGTTCTTCTACTACTAAAAACATTTGAAAAAAATCTGTAATTTATGATATTTATCAGCAAATTTAACTTTTGTGATACTAAATGTTGATAGCGTGTGAACGTTGTGATATAAATGAATCTTAGCGACTGTTGAAAGATGGTCTATATTTAATAGTCTTGCGCTTAAATCATTTAAATATCAAACTATTAAATTTGGTTTAAGACATGAAAATTGACTTGAATACTTTTGTAGAATCATTTAATGTTCGTACCACTGGAGATTGTGTAATATAGGCCACTTTGAATGTTACTCATCTTGGTATTTCTCATCTATCATCATTCTCACATGTCTTGTCAATATTGAATAATGATTTTTATTTAATTTGTTATGTAATGTGATTACATAGTTTAAGTTTTATCTAATACATATTAATGCAATTTGTAAATTTCTGAATATTACTTATTATACAGTTCTCCATTGTTTTCCCGATAACTACCGAGCATATATTACTTGGAGTTGTGTAGACTATTAACACCTATTAGTACAGTATGTGGTGTAACATTCAAAATAGTTATAAACATAGTTCTTGACAAACATTTGAAAGCCTCCAAACAAATGGCTAGAATTAATTTATCGAATATAAACTATCACCTAATTCATCTGCACCTTCATCAGTGTGTATCTTCTGATAGAGTGACATTCAGCTTTCACAAAACTCATTCGCATAAAGAAACTTATAGAAGCTGTACTATTACGCATCTAATACACTATGAGAAAGTTGTAAAGGCCGATGTGTTTGGAAATCTAAGCTCTTGAAAATACACGTCATTACATAATTGTAAGATTATCTTAGGTCTTGGAACTTTCACCTGTATTTTGTATGTATACACATATCCTCTCTTTGTATTTGTCTATATATATATATATATATATATATATATATATATATATATATTGAGATGGTTATTTTTGCGGAGATCGGTATATTTATTTGATCGAATACATCACAGATTGATATTGACAGTGTACCAGTGAAAACCGGGGAGCACTGGACAGTTGTTTCAGTAGGACAGTAGGACTCCTCAATAGAGCGCACCCTAGATTCCGCCTTAGGCGCTTCAGTTTGGCAAATATATATCCCTCTGCACTATTGGGTTGGAATTCAATAGTAGAATTTCCGCTTCCATCAGTTTGTGACATACAGTGCAATAATTAACCATTGTCATCGGTGATTACTGTTGCAATCCCATGAAGTCTGAACTTTACAAGTTACGATTCTTTACTAGTGCTTCAGGAATATATACAGGGTGCGCACTGTTGAGGAGTCCCACATCAGGGCGAAATAGCTTTGCAGTGTTCTCTAGTTTTCAATAGTACTTTGCCAACATCAATTTGTTACGTGTTCAATCAAATATATACATATGTTTCTTGAGATATGCATATAAAACATTAGTAACTTGTTCAAATGATGTTTCCTAATAATTCCACATTATAGTAAACGCGTGATACTAAAGAGTGTTCATATTATTGTTAATATTCACAAAATACTACTTTAAGGAATAATATTCTTGATAAAAAAAGACTGGATATCTAAGTAAAAATAATTTACTTATTAAAAGTTATTAGTATTTCTACTGTTACGTATTTAGATCTATGAAGAATTCAATTGATAGATTGGTATTCAACAGATCTACAACTTAATATTCCGTTGAAAATGTCAATATTAAAAAAAATTGATATCATCAACTGTCAGTAGTAATGTTATACTATTTTGCTTTTTAGAAATTTTTTGGTATATCCAAATCATTTGAGCTTCAATTAGTAAAATCTCTATTAAGAAAGGAAATAAATGTAGAATTCTTTTAATTTCTTCAGAAATATATATTTCCATTCTAGAATGAATAAGACTGAAGAAAATAGAAAACGAAGCCCCATCTCTTGAATTCGATATTTACATTCCACAAAACTAGGTCAACAAAACTCATATACTTACTCAATTCGGGAACTTATACCATCAATTTAATGACTAAAAACCTCTAGATATTCATAGAAGGAATTAAGTCAAGTCAAGATTAGTAGATATTTGAAACCACTAATGCATGTCTCCTTTCCAACAGTCAAAGACACAGAATAAATGACAGATTTTAGCACCGAAAATCTAAAAAAACAGCGACGAAATCACTATAATAAGATCGGAGAAAAGATTAGGTGTTGCTGCAATGAACTGGAAAGATTATGTGCATAAAATGCATCAAATCTCTAAAAATATACCTGACAAATCTAAGATACTGCAGCAGCAACTGGGGCATCCGTTTAGAACCAGTAATTTATATGATAAACTCATCATATAACAAGCTGGCTGGTTGATTAGCTAAATTGTTAGGACTGATCCATGGAAAAATCATAATCCGCATCTTTTAATGAGGTATTTCAGTTTTCCCAAGAAATAGATCATATGAATATGCTGTTATATATGAGTAACGCGTTATGAGGAATAACTGACATAAATTGTGGACAATCTGATTTTCTTCCCTTATTCAAAATAATTTGACAAACCTAACACTAATCTGTACAAGAGGAAGTTGGCCAGGTCAATTCAATTCAATAACCAGCTACATAAATAAATAGACGATATGGTCATGGAATCATCACTTGGACGTATCCTTACAAATATCTTAATGGATGAATTTAAATTTGAAACCACAGCATACTATTCCAGGTATGTCAATCATACGTTTTTTATATGTGATAGTATGAAACACGTTTCTCGAATCCTTCATCATTTTACTAGTGCTCATATAAACATTCAGTTTACAATCGAATATGGGAAAATAGCAGTCAACTCAATTTTTCAGACCTACATATAAAACAGAGAATGAAAGAAGCATTTGATCAAATTATCTACTAAAAATAAACATAAACGGTAGAATAGTTAAAATATAACAGTTTTTATCCTTTCAGTTATAAACATGGTCTAATAAAAACGCTCTTTAAAAGAGGCAAAATGATACGCTCGAGTGACAAAATTGATGGTGAGGAAACAGTAATCGAAAAGTGAACAACGGATACCTGAAGAAACCTATTAAGAAATCCGGAAAGACGCATCTCCAAAACGAGCATCCGTCAATGATAAAAAGCTAGTCTTTATATGTAATTACATTCAAATGAAATGAAACTTCTGAAATAACTAATAAAAGAATCAGAAAGTCACTGAATGAACCTATCCTATGGCTAAATTTGTTTCATTGTATAATACTAAATGGTCGTTAAACCACTCAAAGTTGAATCAGTATCCTTCACATTTACCTTCAACTGTATCTACGAAATTCACACGTACTTGTAGTAGCAAGTATATAGGAAAGACTGAACGAAGAGCTTTCTTCGGGTTTTTTGAACATGATCATAGATACCTATATTTGAAAAGCCGAAACGTCACACTTGTGCAACGGGCATATATATATAATTAAAACAAGCTTGTATTTCCCCGTTGACTTGTAATGGACTGAAACTGGCCAGTCTCTGTCTGGACACAGTAGCCTAGTGGTGAACGCGGTGGCGTTTGACACGAAGCGGACTGAGTTCGAATCCCAGTGGGAACATCAACATTGGGATGCAGGTACATCCAGCCGATGAGTCCCAAATAGGACGAAACGCGCGTCCTGGATTCCGCTTGCCAGTCACAATCCAACTTCAATATATAACTTGTGTAATAACGCTATATCGAGGCAATCCGCTCAGAATGCACATATGGCAACAGAGACTGACCAGTTTCAATCCATTACAAATCAACGGGGAAATACAAGCTTATCTTAATTTAACAAAGATTACATTATTCCTCATCCTTTCTACCTTTAATTCTCATCAAATAAATATTTCATTCTTCTTACAGATAGTGGAGAGAAACCTAGAAACAAACTAAATTCATTCTATTCAGCAAATCATATTCTTTTTTTGCGTTATTGAAATTTTCGTATGCTACCTCAAGCACTACAAACTGTATTTGTTAGAAATAAGCGTTTATTAAACTTAAAAACAGTATGATTAAACAAATACACTGAATAAAATAGCAGAACAATCAGGAACGATGTGGTATGCAAATTTGATACCAGTAACGCTCTAACTAAATTACAAGATGAAGTATATTTGAATGTAAAAATGTAAAAACATTTTGATACATAAGTAGTAGTAAAAACTAAAGTGTAAGACACTATTGAGGGGAATATTATGTAGGAAATTAGCACCATGGCAACAAAAATGATTTTTCAACTGAGCTTTATATCACACATCTCTAAGTCTTTTAGAACGTAAACGAAATAGTTATTTATACGTTTAAATAGATTAATCAATATCTTGTACATAATTTTAAAATGTGTTACTGGTACTGTATGATCAGTGTCAATCCCTTGCTGTAAAATTGATGAGTTTATACTTTCCTTCATTGTTTTTTAATAAACTGAGCAAATACTCTTTTCTACATTGAGAATTATTACTTGTTGAATTACTCAGGTTACTAGCTCTATAAGAATAGGTATTTAAAAGAAGCTAACATCAAATTGACTAAACTATTTACGTTATCCATGATACATGTTGAGCGGGATACATAAAATGAAGCCACCATTATTGTTTATTATAGATAATGAGATATTTGTACAATTCCAATGAGTAGAAAATGTTAATTTTTTAAAATTTCGCACTTTTAGTTTAAGTCGTTTCTTCAGAGAATGAATCACATAATCGGATCTACATGATTTTAAACAGTACAGAGGGACAAATAAGATCAAAACATTTAATTGCTACACTAACCACAAAAAACCAATTTCATTATGTCAAAGTCATATATGTCAAATGAGTGAATAGTGTGTATGACTTTACGTGAACACAAAGGAGTTGAACAATTGAATGATAAATAGTAGTAATACGAAAGGGTATAGTTAATTTGTTAGTGTGTTTCTAATATGAGATTGAATGTGTAGGTTAACTATATTACTGTTTGGAAAACTTTTCCAAAGTGAATGAATCAAATGGCTTTCTTTTCTATTTAGCGTAGTTGGGTCTAACAACATATGGAAATCCTCAGCTACTTGACTTTCTTTGTAGTTGAAAAGGCTTTTTTGAATTACTTTAATGTCGTCAATATGGCTGTTGAAGATAGCATGTACTGCTATTGCTGATTTTTTGTATCTATTGTAATGAACTGGTCAACTAAATTCTTCAACGAAATGCTTCAACAAATCATTACTAAATTAAGAAATAGATTATCCGTTTCTGATATTACGAATTGGTATGAATCAGACAATCATTGATCACCCGGAAGAACTTGACAGTTGTTTCGTCCTAGTATGGGACTCTTCAGCAGTGAGCACCCACAACCCCATCGGGGATCTAACCCAGGATTCTCTGCCCCAGTGACGAACGCTTTACCATTGGACCACTTAGTCGGTTTCTAACAGTTGATATTTCCAATTCAGTCAATTCGTGATACATTCGCGGGACCTCATCCACCCCCGATGGGGTCATGGATGCGCACTACTGAAGAGCCCCATGCTACAACGAAACAGCTGTCCAGTGCATTCAGGTGATCAACGGTTATCTAATTCAGACCAATTCATAATATTAGGAATGAACAGTTAACTATCTCCACAACCCACCCAATTGCAAATAGATTTTCATTTTTCAGGGAGCTGGTTTCTACATTTAACATAAACAGAATGAAACAATTAACCATATTTTTGGGGAAAAAACATTTATACTACTAATAGCTTTTTCCATTATAATTAAGTATATGCAAATATATGCTCGCAAAATAGAAACAAAAGAAATACAATCATTCCAATGCGAATATTTATATCGACTATTATGCCGCTAAAGTTCAGGTAAATGAATTGTCAAATAGAATATAATTCTGATGATTAACATACTACTTAAATCTATATAAAACTTTTGCATTATGATGGATAAGTGGGTAATCTCAGCACTAATATTTTGCTGGGTGCGTTACCTCTGAATAATAGTCTCAACCGAAAGGCTTTTTCTGATATTTGCTTTCATGGCTGTGTTTGCTTATGAAAATTGAAGGGTAGCCATTCTCACTGACGCTTTTACGTAAGGTTTTTTTGTCCATCGAACAAACCAAGTTTAAGCTCAGGATTAAATTGCAAAAAGATGCTGGAGGTGGATAAGACACACATTGAAGAAATAGCCAAACTGCGTCATAAGAAAAGCACTAAGTTGGGATTCTCAAATGGAAAGGAAAGCCTGGGACAGGGTTGGTTTGAGAATGTTGTTCGTCGACCTACGCTCGATGTTAGGAGGAATGGGGTGACAAGCATTGATTATTTGATTAATTTGTTATTCCATTGATTGTGTCAGCAGAGAGCCTATTTTCACTATTCTATAATGTAAAAACACGAAGTGAAAATATTTATGAATTGGCCTGTTCTATCAGTTTACTTGTTCAAGTTCATTTTACTACCTGAGAATCACGAATCGACTAGTGTGGTATTTGCAAAAGCTTAATGTGTTAACCATTTATCGGCAGTAGAATGGCAAGTTTGCAGTAAGTTTAACAAGCGAACCATTGCCCAGTTTGGCCAGAAAAAAAGCCGGCTAATACGGAATACACTGGCGAGCCACTTGTTATCACATTCGATTGTTTATATATTTCTTTATTAAACATGGAATTTACATTCCCAATACATTTCAGCAGTAATTATATTAGTATGTTTATTAGAATCGTGATGCCCATTACATTTTCTATGATAAAGTCACATATATATTTGATTGTTTTCATTAGTGGAACATTCATAAATACAGGTGAAACATCCAGAGATAACGCAATACGAATCTTGGTATCTAACTCCTTAAACTTGTCTACAAATTGAAACGCATCTTTAACATTATGCTAAACTATCTGTTTTCAGAGAGATTTCAAAAGGTTTACCAGCCATATTGTAACCTTGTGATAGAGTAAGTAGTGTGAACCTAGGATTTACTTAATTGGAACCCTTAGCTTTTTTGTACATTTGGCAAACCATAAAATCTTAAAGTATGTATTTCTGCTGGTTTATTTGCTTCCTATTAGTTTTAATGGCATTAATTGTTTTTCCTTACTTAGAAATATAAACTTCGCATTGAATAATACAACTACCGAAGTACTACAGATCATAACTATGCGAAACAAGTTACGATATAGTGATCAATAAATTTGAATAAATCAATCCTACACCAAATTTTAAGCAGATTAGATGGACAACTGTTTAGTGTACCGAATGTCATTGTGTAACACGCATTCAAACTTTTAGAAATCGAATAAATTTTAATATTTTTAATCTCTGTGGTTTATCTAATATGTAAATAAAATCAAGGATTGTGTTTTTGATCTCCATTCAACATAATATAAAACTTCAATATACACACATTAAGAAGCATGAATTAAGAACCATACCTGATTCTTAAAACAGTCAATTGTTTGATAGTCAACTTATACCTAAGTGTTCAAGTACTATAACTAAATTATTTCAACTTTTGTAAAAGAATGTTGATGATAATAAACATACGTATATGTGAAATCAACGATGCATAACGCATATACGATGATGACAGAAAGTCGATTCAACGTATTTGTGTAAGTATCTAATGGTAACTATAATTAATCGATTAAGACGATAACTCGTGTCAATACAAAATATACGATTGACTAGACAAGATTTTATATACCGTAAATGTCTCAAAATTTTTAAACAAACAATGATACTTTACACTTGTAGACGTATTGAAACCCGGTCAGTGTACCTGAAGATTACATAATGTATTATGATTCTTAAGCAACAAATTTAAGTTAAGCTACTAATATGTATTCAGATAAAACGTAACTATAACTGTAAGTGGATGCTGAGAAGGTTGTTGAATTCAATATCATAAATTGATGAGGATCAAACAAGTGTTGGAAATCAGGAAGTTATGGGGCAGCTGTTTCATCCCACTGTAGGACTCTTCAACAATTCACTCCCCAAACTCAACTGATAAACGATCCAATGACTTTCAAGTTTCGTAAAAAAATGCTGAACCGACTACTGGATTGTTAGATCCTCGGTCATTTTCAGTAAAAATGTGATGAAAAGACATGGCAAATGGAATTCAACCATGTCAGATGTAAAAGTTACCTATTTAGTTCAGTGGATTTGATCATAGGAATATATCGCGAATCAGATGAAGTTAGAAATATCAATCGCTAGATACCAACTTATACATCAATCGATTAAATCTTTACAGAAAAAATTAAAGGTCTTGGGGAAGGAGTAAACATGAATGTGCACTGCTGAGAAATTCTGTACTAGAATGATACAGCTGTCAAATAGTGCTTCCGGGTTTTCAATTATTGTGCAAAGCAGGTTAACTCGTAATATCAAATTCATAATAAATACCGATAATCAGTTAAATTATAAAATTGTCATCACTAAAGATGCTAAATATACCTCACATAAGCTTTCTTGGAATTATGACCCATAAATTACCAAACTTGAATCATGTGAACATGATATTCAAACGAAAAACTTCCTTAGTATGAATTTTATTATACGTTTGAGAGTAGGATATATCATTGACAAAAAATCATACATCTTTGTGTATCCACAAATTTACCTGCTTCTATGGAACTTGTTATATTGACAGTATAAAGCAAGCCCTTTCCAAACGTATCAAAGAATACTACCCAGCATGGCTTCTTAAAGGCGTATGCAAATTAGCTACAATTTCATTATAGAAACAACTGATTAACTAAGGCCACAATGCTCCTTCAGAATCGTCCTTTGGCGTCATCTATGTTGTCAAACGATTGACTTCAAAGGTGGCATGAATGAATACACTATGCACAACTGAAACCTTGACAATCTGGAAGTTCACACTTGATCTCTGTGATCAGAAGCAACATATCGAATCTGTAAATTTATCCCGACCCTACTTCTTCTTCATGTATTTTATTATTATCATTCTGGGTCTCTTTTTACGTTTTCTCGTTGGTTTCTCCTACTTTAAAATCAACTCGATAAACAGCTACAATGTTTTTTATAATTACCATTGCTATCTTCGGCACGTGTTTCAACTTCATACCGGTCAAGTGGATAATTATTGCTCCTTCTTCCCACTTGTACTTTTATTCTAATTTAGACTAGTTTCTTTTCATCATTTTGGACAATTCCATAACACGCTTGTGATTCCTTTAATATTTCAATTTTCCAAATAACTCATTATGTAATCGTTTTTTTCGTTTTAAATAGACAAATATCATGTAAAAATGACTATATATACGATTGTACAGCTATAGCAAATGACATTGTCAAAAAGAAAAAAAAATTCTTCGTTGAATTGCTTGTATTATCTTGTATTATCTCAATGGTATAACGGACTTTTTCGATGAAATTCTATTTTTTCAAATAGGTGTGTTGTTTCTGATGTATAACTAATGCATACAAAAAGTGTACATAGTGCAAAACATTGACACAGATACACGAATATACTAACGATGTATCACAGATTGATTTAATTAAATACTTTATCAGTTCAATAAGACCTCAAAAATAACATTCTAATTATGTTTAATTCTAGATACAGTATTCTGTGGATATTAAGTGAACTAAAAATTTCATAAACTTGTGTCAAGTTAACATTTTGAAAGGGAAACTACACTTAAAACTTAATGCCTGTAACCCCCTCACCGACGTTGAACACAGGTCGACGACCAGTATTCTCAAACCAACTGTCACGAGCTTTCCTTTCCAGCTCTTCCCAAGTGCTGTTCATTCCCTTCGTGTTTGTTTCCAATCCCTTACACAATGTATGCTTTTGTTTACTCTTCACCTCTGACCTTGAGGATTTCAAGTTAATGCTTGTTTTGTGACACAGTTTAATGATTTTCTCAATGTGTCCTAACCACATCCAGAGTTTTTTTTATAATTTCTTACTCGCCTGGATTTTGGTCGATATGTTCTCTACTACAGAAAGTTGATGTTGATGGTATCTGGCCAATAGATTTGAAGTACCTTACGCAGACAGTTGTTTATAAATACTTGTATCTTCTGAAGGATGTATTTCGTAGTTCTCACTGCAAGTTTTAGCCCCATTCAATAAAACCGTCTTCACATTTATACTGAAAATTTTGACTTTAATGTTGACTGATAGCTGGTTTGAGTCCCTACTGCCTTTACCTCGTTAATCCGCGCCTTCAATCTGCATCAGATAACACCCTCATTGTTTATCGATGATGCTGCTAAAGTATGTAAAGATTTCTACATCTTCTAGAGATACTTCATCAAGTGTAATTGTGTTGGTGCTCCTTGTTTTGCATCAAAGGATCTTTCTTTTCACTTGTGTATGTTGAGACTTACTGTTGTGTCGTAAAGAAAACTGATCATTGTGCGCGGCCGCTTATTGAGGTGTGCCTAGTGGTTAATGCGCGACTGGTCTAAGCCCACTCTGTCCCAAGCCAAAGATAGAAAAACAAGCCGATAGACCAACCATGCTGAATCGAAATCAGAATTGGAATCAGATTCAGATTATATATTACACATTCTCTTACATATACAAAATAATCCTAGTGATTATTCATTTTATGAAATTATCAACATTAGTTAATAATACAATTAAATGTTGTCAAATGTGTTCACATACAAGTGATGAAAGTTTACAAATCATGCGTACAAAAAATCAATACAATTTGATAAAATGAACAATTGTATTTCTAAGGATTTCGAATCCCTAACACTTACTGATGACTATAAGGTGTTACTACACTGTAAGTCTTCACCTGCATGTGTCGCTGTGTGTGGGATAGAAGAGCAAGGTCGTCTACAAAGTCAACATCGTCTAGTTGCATCCATGTTGTCCATGCTTACCTTGAGATGTTAAAGTTTTCATAATCCAGTCAACCACCAGAAGAAAGAGAAAAAAACTCAACAACTTTACGATGGAAAACTTATGTTGTTTTGGGAATCAACAATTTTTAGTTAGTAAAGAAGATTATTTCTTTTAGCTGAAAACGATCGATATAATTAGAATTAGATGAGTCCCAAATAGGACGAAACGCGTGTCCTGGATTCCACTTGCCAGTCACAATCCAGCTTAATTATAATTAGAATATGTTTACTGGTCTGCTTGTTTTACTTTTGAAACTTTTGTTGTTAATTCGGCCAACATCATTGTGGCAAACTTTGATCAATAGTCGTCCAGAGAAGTGATCAAATCAAAACAAATAAACCATCTAGTTCTCAGAACTCAATCAAATCAAAATGAATGACATATAGTCCTTCGTTTTCCATTCATTCTCATACAGGATTTTATGACAGGTGACTAAATAAAAAGAAACTAACTGGTTCGTTAAATTTCATTCTTGTTTTCACTAATGACTGAGAGTTAAATAATCGCAATTCACTCGATTTGAGCAGATGAATCAGACATTCTTTGAAGTTAATATCACTAATTGATCTGAATCAGACAAACAATTGGATAGAGAAACTGGCACCTGAGAAGTGCTTTGTTTTTATATGAAACTCTCCAGCAGTGCTCACCTTCGACCTCACCAGGGAATCAATATATATATATATATTATTGAATTCAACTAATGTGTGATAAATATAAGAATAGTTGAGGGCAGTTATCAATGGATTGCAATCCAAGTGCTCGCACGGTGTGAGAAACAGGGAGAACTATCCGGATAGCTGAGAAAATGAAAAGATACAACCTGGAGATACTTGCGATAAGTGAAACCCATTAGTTACATACTGGGGCAGCGGTTGTGAAGAAGAAAACGGCTCACATTCACACAAAGAGATCCACTGCTATTGTCAAAAGAAATACAAAAAGTGCTTGATAGATGGAATCTCATGAACCAAGGGTTACCAACGCAAATTTCAGGGCGAAGGAGATTAGAATGAATATCATTTAATTTTATGGTCTCACCAACAAAAGCAACAAAGACTACGAAGTTTAGTTCTTTGAGAGGCTGGATTCGATCGTTACGTGGTATCCAAGAGAGGACTTGACCATTTTGACGGAAGACTTAGGTGCCAAGGTTGGAATAAATAACACCGGATATAAAGACAACGTGGGACGATGCAAAGTGGACTAAAGGAAAGAAAATAGTGAGAGATAGGCATGATTATATTCCTTTAAGAAAATGATTATAGACGACATCATATTTTCCCCCCTCAAAAAAATCATGTACACTGGACCGCACTACTGAAAACCAAATAGAACACATCTCCATCTATAAGACGTTCGTAAGGACCATGTAAGAAAAAAGAGAGGAAGTGATATAGCTTCAGATCACCACCTGGAAGTGGCCACAATAAAACTAAAGCTAAAAAAAGCACCGGACAATTCGAACAACAGTATTAGAAAAGTTTAATGCAACCTTCCTTTAGGATACTAACAAACTCTACGAATTCAAAATGACTCTTAACAATAAATTCTAGGCCATTCACGATCTCCTACAAGTAAAGGAAACTTCTGTGGATGACGACCGAAAGGGAATCAAGGAAGAAATGACCTTAACATGTCACAAGGAACACCACTAAGATGAATGAATCTTTCTAGATACTCTGAATAAGATCCAAGAAAAGAGGGAACAAAAAGACAATAACAACCAAACAAGAACAGAGAAAGCCAAGGCACAGGCCAAATATACCGGAGCGAACAGCCAAATGAAGAGGAGCATTAGGTTTAATAAACATAAATATATGAAAGACCTAGCAATGACGGTAAAAAAGCTGCAAGAGATGAAAACATCAGACACCTATACGATACAATGAAAAAGCTAGCTGGAAATTGTATTAAGCCAGAACGATCAATCATGAACAAGGATGGCAAACAAATCACTGAGTGGCAAGAACAACGAAACAGGTGGGTAGAGAACTTCGTAGAACCAGCCCTACTGAACTCACCAGTCGTCCAAGTAGCATCTACAGATCTTCCACCAGCAGTCGAAGAAATCCACCTGGCCATACGACATATGAATAGTAGTGAAAATCCTGGGCTAGATAACATACCAGCTGAGTGAGGCACTGAAGTCAGATAAGGAAGTAACTTCAAAGATGTTCCATATTCTCTTAAGGTAAAATTTGAGAGAAAGAACATGTATTAACATACTGGGGAGAAGGATATTTCGTCAAGATAACAAAGAAAGTATGATAACATAATTCAAAGCATAATTTGGTAAAACACTGGTCAATAGCCTATATTTTAGTTGACTTAAGGTGGTCACCTAGCAAAGTGAACATCCATAAACTATCTAATGTGGGTGTGTGTGGGGTAGGTAAGTGGTAATTCATTGATTAGAATATCTTACATAATCACAAATAACTCATACTTTCATAAATTAAAATAAATATCAGTAAAGATAACTAAATTAAATAATACAAACTATTGTTTGAATGTATCCAGAAGAAAGAAATAAAACAAACATTCAATAAGTAAAATGTACAATTTTGTTACATTTAAAATTTTCCAACCAAAAAAACAACAGTAAAAGAAAACAAGAAAAATACAAAACACAACAAAAATCCTAGTAACATGCAATGAATACAATTCATTTCATTAGAATACACCATTATTCTTCTTAATGGTAATGAACTTTCTTGAACTTTAAATCAGTCAATATTAATACAAAATATTTTTATTCCCATTTTTTTCTACTTTTTTTGTTTCCAACACACAAAGAAAAAAAAAACATTGTGTCTGGACTATTCAAAATGAAATAGTCGTAGATAGTTGTATGATATCTAGGTTGATATAAGTTATTTTAATATGTTTTTGGCGGTTAATATGTTACTATGAATTAAATTATGAATATAGGCTGTGATAAAAAGAAAAAAGGAAAAGTGGATTATAGTTCAATTGGGATGGTTATTTTTGTGGAGATTGGTTATTTTATTTGATTGAATATATCACAGAGAAGGAGTTCCACACTAGAACGAAACAGCTGTCCAGTGCTCCCTTGTTGTCAGTGGTACCCTGCCAACATCAATCTGTGATATATTCAATCAAATAAAAGCGGATTAGTTGATTAATGCATGACATATACTTTAAAATATCTTTCTTACTGGTTAAGTTGGATTGTGACTGGTAAACGGAATATATGATATACGTTTTATTATTGAATTGAGGTAGTCTTACGGAAACAAGTTTAGTTATTCGTAGTTGGTGTAAATTGGTGAGCGACTAACCCTCTACACCACAAACTGAGGGAATCGGGACTTCTACCGTTGGAGGCCGACCCAGTTCCAATTCCATTACTGAAGAGTTCCAAACTAGAATGAAACAGCTGTACTGTGCTCCCTGGTTTCCAACGATATCTTGCCAACATCAATCTGTGATCTATTCAATTAACTAAATCCTCAATATCCACAACAATAACCATCTCAATTGAATTATTGTAATGTCTTATTCATATGATAGCATGATTTGATTTTATTTAATAGTTGGATAGAATACATAATCTATTGTTTATTAAATAGAAAATAATAAGAGTTTGAAAAGATTATATTAATAAATCGTTAAGTGATTAGCTGAATGTCATTTAAAAAGAGGTTTCTTAAAGAAACACCTTATAATGTATGAAGTGAATATACGAAAGCAAAGTTCTTTTATGCCCATGATAACATGAATTATGAGTATGATATCAGTATGAATTTAATTATCTTAAACATGCAAAGAGTTAATAAGAAAAAAGGATATTTTCTATTGGTTTGTAAGCACAAGTTCTACTGAAGAGCTTTCATCGTCATCATGGATGGTTACATTGATGAAAACTTTTGATAAAAGCAAGTTGCGTAATTTATTCCACATGCAACTAGCAGTTTGTTCTGTCGACGTTCAGTTTAAATAGTTGTTATTACCACTTTTTCTATCATTTTTTGCACATTAATTCCAATTGTCTACTCTCTTGATCCGATCAATAGTATTCTAGTTGTTTATTAGTTTCTTAATTGTAATTGGATATTGTGGAGATCGTTGAATGATAATTTGATATCACGAATTGGTCTAAATTAAACGATCAGTAACTGGCACTAGACAGCCTTCTAGTCCTAATATAGGACTGTTTGTTAATGTTCATCCATGACCCCACCATGGATCAAACCCAGGACCCTCTGGTTACGCGGTGAACGCTTTGCTTTTACGACTGAGTTAGCTCCCAACGGTTTATATTCCCGATTCAATCAATTAGCAGTAGATTTGTTTGACCTCTTCCATTGTCATCGGTGGGTAACTGTCATACACCTGACACAGTTGAACCTCACTCGTCATGTCTTCTCACTAGAACTTAAGGTACTACCTCAGCGAGTTTGTCACTACTCAGATAATATTAAATACAATTGAATGTTATGTTTTCTAACTGGTTGATAAATTGCATCTATCTCAATGTGTTAGTCGACTGCCGATCAACCTTACTGCTAAGCTTCTAAAATTTCTTCGGTTATTTTTGTGCTTTCTCTGTCCAAAATTGGAACGTTTCCCAATCAATGATGTGTCCATAATTGTCCGTATGCATTAATATAAGAGACGATATGTTGTGGCTTTTGACGGCTAACTGGTGTTCATGCATGCAACGATGTAGAGGTCGGACCTTTTGTCCAATTTAGTGTTTATAACAGAGCAATTTGTTTTTGTCAGTCAATAAACTCATTGAGATAGATGAAATTTATCAACCAATTAGTAAACCAATAAACAACAACAATACTAGGAATTACGTCAAATGGGAAGAGAATCAAAATCAATGTGAAAAGTGTTGAATCTGATGCAGGGATGGCCGAAATTATCGATTCTATTATTCGCCGTGCTATTGTCTACAGCTAACACCCAGCCTTGCCTTAACCTATTGCACAGGCACAAAGATCCGACCGATTTTCAGGAAGCACTCTAGTTACTCACACGTATATATTATAACCAATAGTATACAGGATATATATACATATAAGACCTAGTCATTGTCGTATGTCTATCACACAATATATTGGCCAATCACATGTTTTCTTCCAGACATGTCAAAAAGCATGACTGGACATGTGTCAGCAACAATCAATCAAATTCAAGGTGGGTAGAACAATTGTCTAGTCATTTAAGGTGAAAATTACGTAGATCACTTCTGTCAGAACTTTCCGTTAATCAGGTTATCCAGAATGTAATGTTGATGGGAGCTCTTCAGTTAAAAAAAACCAACTCAAGGAAACGAGTACGACAAAAATCTATCCATCTGAGCTACAAATCCTCTCTACCATTTTCAATATATGAACTTGAAAAGTGGTTAGCACCAAAAGGGCAGACATTAGTAAGAACCAACAATAATGAAAACGAATGAAACAAGAGTGGACATCAAAACTTTAGGTTAACAGGATGAAAAATGTAATGCTATCAATGTGTCAACAATAATGACTATAACAAATGCCAATTTACTAATTCAATGCTGATGCGCGTCCTGGATTCCGCTTACTAGCCACAATCTAAATTAAATCATACTTGTGAATTTCAGCTGCATCGAGGCAGTTTATTCATAATACACATATAGCAAACAGAGACTGATCAATTTTAGTCCATATCAAACCAACGGGTAGATTCAAACACATTCAAATTACGACATTTATAGTTTGCATTAAGAGAGTAATATCAAACGTGTTATAGTATTACATAATACTACTGAATGTAATTCTGAGTTGTTTCAGCACGTGTTTATGGAGAAGAGCGAGATAACGTAATTAAAGTAATTAACAGTTAAAACGTAGTTCAACAGATTACATAATAATTATTAGTCAGTAAAATTACAAAGTATTTTTTGATAGCAAGTCAATTAACAAGAGTATTTACGTAAAACTAAAGAAGTAAAAATTGAAATTAACATCAGTATGTGTAAGAACAAAAATTCATAGAGATTATAATTTGATAAATAGAACTGACTAAAGAGTTGTGAAATTTAAGGAGATGACCAAAGTAAGGGGAGTGGATTTTTTATTAATTGCATTTGTACACAAAGATATGGTTTATGTGCATGATTACCAATACTGAATTTGTAAACCATGTGGGATTTTATAAGGGATACAATGAATTATGTTGAAAATTCTATTCATATCTACACTGTACGTGATGTAGAAATTCCAGCCTTCAACAATTTTTAATTGTCATTTCGTTAACCAAGTTGAGTAATGTTCCTCAATGCTATGACGGACTTCTTGAATCGTGGGTCTAATATAACTAACACTACATAAATAAAGGTAAAATTTACAAAAATGGGGAAAGGGGTACCTGGGATTAGCACGATTCTGAAAGTAAATACAGAATACACCTCAATATACAATGATCCTCCGATTGTTAAAAAGATGAGGGCTCATTATTCTAAAAGACGAATATCTCCAGTTATTTGAATGCTATGACAAATTCTCCTACTGTACGAATTAACAATCTGCAGCAATCGAAATATTGAAAATGTAGATTAATAACAGAACATCCCATTCATTATTAGTACAATATGTTCATTTATGTTAACGGACGTGGAGATAGATGGGGAGGTGGAACAGTCAATTGGATTTGTGATATGACTACATCTTGATAGACTTGAAAACTATAATTGATTGACATAATGCTACAATGCTACAATGAACACATCCTATCACAGACATATCGGTAGAAACTGCAAACACCAATAAATGAGAGTTAAGGCCAAATCATTTATTGAGTAAAGACATTGGCTTTTTATATAATACACTACTGCACCAATTAATTAGTGACAAGAACACAAAATACAATGAAGGTTGAATTAGAGTGGTTGTGTACAGTGTTCACAACAATGGAATCATAATAATGTTTCAAAAGTTGGAGATGGAAAACACATGACGATCTTCATTGTGATTGTGAAAACCTTTCAATTTAATAAATGCAAATATAGTTCAATTGGGATGGTTATTTTTGTGGAGACTGGTTATTTTATTTGATTAAATATATCACAGGAGTTCCACACTAAAACGAAACGGCTGTCCAGTGCTCCCTGGTTTTCAATGGTACCCTGCTAACATTAATCTGTGATATATTCAGTCAAATAAAATGCAAATATCATAATTACTGAATATTTAACCATATGTAGGTTGGCCTTAATGGTGTCAATATCACCAATTCTTTGTTTCTATTTAGTAACTATAAAGAATGTGTTGGTCATATATATAAATATCAGAGATAATGTAGTAATAGTTATATAATTATTTCTATTGAATATATCCTGTATCATATGGTTATCAGGAAGACGTTGAAACCTTTACATATTTGGGCAGCATCATCGACAAACACGGAGGGTCTGATTCGGATGTGAAGGCGCGGATTGGTAAGGCACGGGCAGCATTTTTACAGCTGAAAAACATCTGGAACTCAAACCAACTGTCAGTCAATATAAAAGTCAAAATTTTCAACACAAATGTGAAGACAGTCCTGTTGTATGGAGCTGAAACTTGGAGAACTACAAAAAGTACCCTACAGAAGTTACAAGTATTTATAAACAACTGCCTGCGTAGGATTCTTAGGATCTGTTGGCCAGATACCATCAACAACAACCTGTTGTGGCAGAGAACTAATCAACTTCCAGTTGAGGAAGAAATTAGGAAAAGACGCTGGAGATGGATTGGACACACACTGAGGAAACCATCAAACTGTGTCACAAGACAAGCACTGACTTGGAATCCTAAAGGCCACAGAAACAGAGGAAGGCCCAAGAACACATTGCGTCGGGAATTGGAAACAGACATGAAGAGAATGAACAGCACTTGGGAAGAGCTAGAACGGAAAGCCCAGGACAGAGTTGGCTGGAGAATGCTGGTGGGCGGTCTATGCTCCACTTGGAGTAACAGGCATTGATTGATTGATATGGTTATCAACAATACATACTACACGGAGATTAAAGTTTATGTAAAAGGACAGAGGCACAACTGATATTTATAAAAGTATATGAGTTAGTAGGTATACATCTATGTTATTCATATTTACTTTTTGACACTTACGATTTCTAGATGGTAGAGAAAATTTGTAGATCAGGAGAATGGTCTTAATTTGATCGCGATCTCTGATCTGGATGGTTTGATTGCTGAGCTATCATCATCAGTCTTGACAACTTTATCTGCGAAAACTTCTAAAAAGCGTCATGAAGGTCATGAAAAAGTTAACAAAACACAACATTGATTATTACTTTTTTTTCTTTTAATGAATTTTAGACTAATTTCCATAAAGTATAACATAAATCTTCTCAAGAATGTTATGTTAGTAACCATATGCAAGTACATATTAGTGATATGACAGGAGAGCAATTGTATTGGTGACATTTCAACTACAGATACAACATGATTTCATTCATTTAATAGTATTCTAGGCAATAATTTATATACTACATACTATAATGAAATAAGAAAAAGTATATACAATGCAGCCATTACAAATAATAGAGTTCTGAATTACTTTATTTTGGAGCGACTTTCAAAATAACTTAGATGTGCAATAAGTATAATGTGCATAACGAAACTTACCAATTTACATTATTAGTGATGTTAATCGTATTACTTATTAACTATATTAACTATTCAATTCAGTTATAAATTAAATTCACTTTTAGTTGTTCTTTCAAAAACTCAATGTAGTTTATATATTTGTCTTGTTGTAAAATTAAAACCTTTTTCTCTAAGTAGGTACATTTTTTTTTTTATTTTTTCATAAATTTCACTGTCGGAATGTTATAAAAATGGAACTGAATCATAAATTATGACGTCTATCATGTTCCCAATAGGAAATAGTATTATAAAATATTACTATATATGTATACCATTTTATAAAATGTCATTGTGCTAACATTATTACATTTATAATACATAACTTGTATATATAATTTATGTTTCATTGACTTACATAAAGTTAATGTATGTTCTGTTATGTTATTTCATTGTTATTTAAACAGTTACAACATGATATTGGTAAAAAGAAATCAGAAAGAATGGGGAAACTAGATGCTTGTTTATTTTTTAATAGGTGCATATAAAGTACTTATCCGCTAGCCCCCCTCACCTAACTGCATTTGTATATGTTCCTAATTGTATACAATATTATTACAGTTTGTCAGTTCATGTATATTACCGATCGTTTTATATTGATCCCCATTATTTTTTCCCGGACTATTTAGAAAAGACTATGTTGTGTTGCGTAGAGTACTGAAAGCTGTTATTAAAGTGTGTGGTGCAAGCTACGACGTTATTATAAACATGGTTGTAGATAGACATTTAAAGTCCTGCAGACAGCTATCTAAGGTTATTCTATCTGACATAAACCACCCTCTTCATTCAAAACTTCCTCCTTGTTTATCTTCTGGCAGAACGCGACGCTACTATATCAGGATTCAAGCACGTAAAGAAAAGTATAAATGCTCAACTATTCCATATTTAGCACATGTTCTATGTGATGAAAAGTTTGTAAGAACCGATCTAATCAGAAATCTGTGCTCTTAAAAATACGGATTATTATGAAATGCAAAGACTCCAGTTCCTTATGTTACCGTAATTGTTTTTGTTATTGTTGCTAACAAATAAAGTATGTATCTTTTTTTCTGACGTCGACATGGTAAAAAGTAACTTGTTGAGACATTGTATGCTGAAAATTTATATTGTACTAAAATACTAGTGAATAAAGCAAATATTATTATTATTATTATTTGAATGTTACGGCGCTTTTCATCATTCATTATTAACTTTGAGTATATTACCAAGTATTACATCTTGAGTAGTCTACTTTTGTATCTATTGAGATTTAATGTTATATGATCTTATATTTCAATCATATTCATAGATAGATGTTAGTAATTTTAGTAGTTATGATAACCTACATTACCTATTAATCGTTTAATAAATACAATTACCAATCTACTGAATTTATTGATATTCTAGTTGCGAGTTTCACAATGCAGTACAATTTTATTCGTTGTTCTTGAATATAATATAATATTTCTTGACAAAGTATAGTGTCGAATAAAAAAAAGCTAAACTTACAGATCTACTTGTTTTAGATAATTACGTATATGAGTTAAAGAATAGTGTATGTTCAAAGAAAATATCATCAAAACTAAATTCCACAAAATTCTATTCAACCAGTCGTATGATCAATAAACTTAGAGTGATATGATCTCAGAAAAACATTGTAATCAAACTGAATTCAAAGAATAGAATATGAACTACCCTTCTATTTGAAAATGTTCACCATATTTAAAAGAGTTATGAGATTTTCCTTGACTTTGTACACATGTCATACAATCACATAAAATGACTATCATAAATATTTTTACTTGAATGAATATATCACAGATTGATGCTGGTAAGGTACCAGTTAGCACTGCACAGCTGTCTCGTTCAAGTGTAGAACTTCTCAGCAGTGTGCACTCCGAATTCCGCACCAGCGGCTTCAGGTTGACGGACAGCCCCTAACCCTCTGTACAGTAGGGTCGGCATTTAATGGTATAATTCCCACTTCCATCAATCTGTGATATATTGAATTATTGACTAACTCCATGGTGTTCTTGAGGCTCTACTGAGAAGTCGTGACTGATGGAGTTCAGACTTGTCGGGATTGAGACAGTTATCACTAGTGACAATTGATGAATGTCTCTCTCTCTCTACATATATATATATATATATATCACATATTGATGAAAGAGGGAATTATACCATTGAATTACGACCCAGTGGTACAGAGGGTTAGGGGCTGTCCGTCAACCTGAAGCTCCTGGTGCGGAATGTGGGGTGAACACTGCTGAGGAGTTCCACATTAGAACGGAACAGCTCTCCAGTGCTCTCTGGTTTTTAATTTCGTAATGTTCCTATCTACGTGTATAATTTCTGGATAAAAATTTGTCCGATGTTTAGTAATCATTATATGAAGTTATAAATTTAGTTGTTTTCAAACTATTTCCTTCTTCGTATACAGGCAATGGATTGGATTTTTTCGTCGTTGCTATTAACTACTTTTGCCTGAATATGAATCAATTAAATCCAGATATCGAGTAGCAGGTAGGACCAAATGGGGGCTGTAGATTTTGTCGTTTATCACATTTCAATTATAATATTCTCTCTGTAAGTTCACATTATTGTGAAATAATGTAACTTTTTGTTGTGAGAATAAGAAAATATACAGGTAACCAATACTGTTTTAATTTACATTTTTATTAGGCTATACCTAAATAAACATTAATCCTAGTCGATGGTAGATTAACTACTTAATCATGTTAAGCAGACGTTACATGTTGACTTCAACATGACAAATGTGGTAGCAAATGTCAGCATAATAAACATCATGACAATGACATTCCAACACAAAAAGTAGGTTGGTAACCGAGAAAATAAACTTGTAACAGTAATAATTAGATATACACTTATCTGAAGTGTCCATATTACTACAAAACGGTAGTTCAGTGTTTTCTGATGATTTTCTATCTAAATCCAATCCATGATAAGCAATCATCCTGAGCCTCATATACTAATAATGATAAAAATCAATACGTAATACAAATGCTTTGTAAATAATTAGTTCAAATATGTTAACCTCAGCTGCAAAACTGAGATTGGTGATCAAAGTTAGGCACCGATGAAAACTTGGTAATAGTAGGCAGCTACTTCGTCTTTGCGTGGGACTTCTCAGTAGTCTACATTAGTATGGGATAGGTCCGCGAACTCTCTTTTCCTGTGGAGAACACTTAACCACCAGCACCTATGGTGTCAACAATCACATTTACTTGTTGTGTGCTACACCAGAAACTGAATAAAAATGCGAATTATACCATTGAATATTGGATCATTGTTGCTGATGATCAGGATTTTACTGGAAGAACTAACAATCCTAGGTTCGATTCCATGATAAGATTGAGGACAAGGACTGTTGATGAGCCATTTACGTAATTAAATAGCTACATAGTATTATCGGGTTTTTAATGATACACAACTGTGATCAGACTATCACACATGTAAACAACGAGTTAATTACCAATTTTCATATTATCAATCAAACAATTATCTAAGCTTATTTATAATCATGTACTTTTGCCATAGTAACTAATATCTTTATAATAAAAGTTGTTTGCTATGGCAATCGTGTTGACTGGATGTGTACAAAGAAATAATGTGTGAAATTAAATATTAAATTGAAGTAGGTTTTAGTTGATTGTGTTCATCACAGATTAATTTTAGTAGAATACTACTGAAAACTAGGGACCACTAGCTCGATGTTTCGACCTAGCATAGAACTCCTCAGCGGTGCACACTCCAGATTCCTCCTCAAAAGTTTTAGGTTAACGAATGCCATTTTATTTACAAATACACAAAATTGATAAAGTGTTAAAATAATCAGTCACAATCATAAGATATGAATTAGTTATCTTAGTAACTAAAAAATGTTCAATGTAAACAGAATGGTTTTCTCTTCCCATTTTTCTCTATTTCAATCCTAATTCATTTACAGTAATTTCTTTTTAGATTTAGTTAATTAAATGATAAATAACCTTGTTTAAAGGTGTAAATAAAAGTTAAATAGATTCTACATTGTTTATTTAATTGATAAATTTAATGAATAAGGTCATATACTACTTTATTAAATGATTTTAAAGTTAAATGATTAACATTAGAAAACATTTTGTACATGTATACATGATTATTGTTATCTAATTGAATGTAGATAGAAACTTTAAAGTAATTTATGCTGTTTACCATGAATCCAATAGAAGTAACTTTGAAAAGAATCATTTTCTTGATTCTATAAAATATGATTGCCTACAATAGAAATAGTTGATTCGCTTAGGATTCGATAACATAGTCAATACCCTCATGAAATATGTTAGTAATGATGTTATATTTTTATCAAATAGTTTTACTACAACAGATATACATAAGAAGATTAAAATCTCTTTAGTGCTAACAGAAGCTATGACAACAGTAAGAATGGTGGATGATCAATATTGGCGTTCAAATATACAAAAATCAGTTTAGTCCTTACGATTGTTTTCACGGAAAAAGAACTTACCTTCTACTTACTTACTTACTTACTTACGACCGTTACATGTCACAGAGGACCATAGGCCGTTTACTAGTATTCCCCATTCAATTCTGTCCTCATCAATCCTTTCCAGCTGTTTCCAGTTGCTGTCCATCCTTTTAATATCTGCTACCAATTCTCGACGCAGTGTGTTCATTGGTCTTCCTCTTTTCTGTTTTCCAACAGAATTACAAGTTAATTCTTGTTTCGTGATGCAGTCTGATGATTTCCACAATGTATGTAATATCTATTTCTAGCATCTTTTCTTAATTTTCCCTTCGACTGGAAGTTGATTTGTCCTCTCATATAATAGACTATTGCTGATGGTTTCCGTCCAACGGACATCCAGTATCTTGTGTAGGCAGTTGTTGATAAATACTGTGCCCTCCTGAGGATGCTTGCAGTAGTTCTCCACGCTTCAGCTCCATACAGTAGGACTGTCTTGACGTTCGAATTTAAGAGTATGACTTTGAGGTTGGTTGACAGTTCCTTTAATTTCCATATGTTCTTCAATTATAGGAATGCTACCCTTGCTTTTAGCTATAGTTTTTTCATGCGAATTTCTGTTGATGATTGAATCCAAGAGCTATTGTTTTGGCTATCATGTTTATACGAGTAAAACGATTGTACAATGATTCGATCATACTAATGCAATTGTAAAATGGAAGTTACTTACGTGTCAGAATTATTTTTTTACATAGGTCGCTTTTTCGCCTTACATTTTCCCCTTTCAACCTCATGATTTCACTATGTCTATAAAAACTACTTTTAATTCCATTATAAAAAAACATAATACATATATCTCTCGACACCTTCCTCGTTTTATCCTTTTATGATCTTCCCATATTTTACTATTATTATAGATAACAATGAATAAAACTAGTAATAATAACAATATTTAAATGATTTTGGCTGATCTGATATGGACAGAATTTGATCAGTCTCTGTCGCCATTTGTGCATCCTGAGTGAACTATATCGATACAGTTGAAATTCACAAGTTTGTCTGGTTTCAGTAGCCTAGCAGCAAACGTAGTGACGTTTGAAACAAAATGGGCTGAGTTCGAGTCATAGTTTAAATATCAGCATTAGGATGAAGGCACATCCGGCTGAGTAGCCCTAAATAGAAGGAAACGCGTATCCTTGATTTCACTTACCAGATACAATCTAAATTTAATGATAATAAGGGCTTTATTCGACATTTTATGTTTAGTACAAGATGGAATTTTCAACATACTGTATTTTAGCAGATTACTTGTCTTATCACAAACATAACGGTATATATAGAGAGAGATTCAGATGAAAGTCTTAATTAAAATGAGTAAGGACTTTAATAATAGTTAATAAATTGTATTTTAATTAGCATGAAATATGTAGTTAATAAGCTTATACAACTCTTTCATTGTATTGTATATACTAAATATCGGTACTAGGATGAACTTTTATATTCCCGTGGATTTGTTACAGACTGAAGTTGGTCACTCTCTGTTGCCATATTTGCATCCTTAGCGGATTGCACCGATATAGTGGATTATTTACAAATATTATTTAGGTTGGATTGTGAGTGGCAAGTGGAATCCAAGAGGATCGTTTCGTCCTATTTGGGACTCATTGGTTGGATGTACTTGCATCACAATGTTGATTTTCACAGTGGGATTCGAATTCACTCACATTGAGGAAATCATTAAACTGTGTCACAAGACAAGCACTAACTTGAAGTTGTAAAGGCCGAAGGAAAAGCAGAAGACCGATAAGCACATTGCTGAGGGAATTGGAGACAGATACGAAGAGAATAAACAGCAATTCAGAAGGGCTGAAAAGGAAAGCTCGTGACAGTTGGTTTGAAAATACTGGTCAGAGTCTTATGCTTTACGTAGGGTAACAGGCATTGATTGATTGATTATAAAGCAAACTTTTTATTTTTATTGTTGTTACATCTGTTTCACCCTAACCTCTCATTACACCCGTGAACTGTTATCACGTCATTTTTCACTCATACTGAACCATACACCTGTTTCTTACCTCGCTAGTTTCTAGTTATTATTGTCACTGTTTTGTATGAATGCTATTTTCTGAATGTATATAAGTTAATGCATGAAATATTAAATTTGTCTCCTTGGTTGCTGGTTTAATTATCATGTGTTCGTCAATCTTACTTGAGGTCTAACAGTCACTAGATAGATGTACGGACATGGAACAAGTAGTCTTTGTATCTAATTCGCTGTATAAGTTCCTAGCAAGACTATTGTTTTCAATACATTATGACTGGCCATAGATTATGTCATATCAGCAATACATCACCAAATAATATTGCCGCAAAATATTAGTTAGCTTGCTTCATTAATAAAAGAACTTTCATTTGATCTGAAAACGGCAGTCAATCTACAACCACTTAATAATAAAATACTCTATGTATGTTTTCGTGTCATTTACGCTAGTGACCATGTTACTATTTGATTAATAAAACTCAATCAGAACTAAATCAAAAATAATTAGACTAACATTACAATAGTTACTACTCAAAGATCAATCAAAATGAGTAAATGTCTAAGTATTATCGAAAGTTAGTCTGTTAATTTGTAGTCTAGGTATGAATTCTACAAGTATTATATAATTCTTAAAGATTATCATCTAAGAGAATATTAGCTAGGATAGGACTTGAGGTTCAAGATTTTCTGTCTGTTTACTTCAATCACCTAATATCAAATATATAAAAGATAGTTTAATGTGAAAGAGAACAATCGTTACAGACTTTATATTGAAAAATAATTTAACTAGTAACTTTTGTTAACAAAGTTATGAACGTATTATTGTAAGTTAGACTGTGACTGGCAAGTCGAATCCAGGATGCGCGTTTCGTCCTACTGGGAACTTGTCCGCTGGATGTATCTGCATCCCAATGTTGGTGTTCACAGTGGGATTCGAACTTAGTCCGATTCGTGTCAAACGCCACCACGTTCACCACTTGACTGCTGAGTCCAGGTAGTCATACTTGTGCAATAGGCACATTGGTATTAAGATGAACTTGTATACTCCCTCTGATTTGTTACAGACTGAAGCTGGTCAGTTATAAACAAATTGATAGTAGCAAGGATGATGGTATCATATTTAAAGATGTTAATTTTAAATTACAAATAGAATTCTATATTAAAATATACATTGAACTCATGAACAAAGGATGTGTAGTTTAATGTGACTAACAATATCAATTGACACATGAACTATTCATTTTAACACTATTAACCCCCAAATCCAATGAATATTATCTAATTTTAGAAGATATTTCTGCCTGTAACTTTACGATTCATTTATAACTATAGAGAACCTAATAAGAATTTATCTAGAAGAATATCCTTCATTTATTATTACTTGTTTTGATGCAAATGGGAATTTTTAGACGATACTGAAACCCGTAGGATGAAATCTGGAATGCGCACTACTGAGGAGTTCCATACTAAATCGAAACGGCTGTTCAGTGCTCCCTGGTTTTCAATGATACTCTACCAACATCATCCTATGATATATTCAAACAATTGAAAAATACCAATCTTCACAAAAACCATTTCAATACGATACTAAATATACTGAAAAAATACTCATTACGTCAGTGATTAAGAATAAGGATAGTTCAATTAAGAAAACGTTTTTTCTTTAATCAATATCATTTACAATAACTGTATAATTGTATGTTTTATAGTTGGTTGTCAAGTAGCTTGAAAGTAATCATGCGCTACTAGTTTATTCTTAATCAATGTAATCAATCACTCGTATTAGTGGTTTTCAGTCTTACCAATAGTTAACGTAGAAAAAGAAACTAGTGTACATTATGAATTATAATTTATTCTTGAAGTAGAACAAAAAAAAACAAAAACGAAGCAATACATCGACTGAATTCATTTATTTAGCTTTTACTGTACAGATTACTGTCAGAGGTGTTCATTTTTTATATATTGTACGATAAATTCAGTATAGCTGTGTACATCTTAGAGCATTTCAGTAACATTTATCATTGAATAAAACTACATAGTAAGAGAAAAAACTTTGATAAACCAATATACTGTATGCTTAGTACTTATCTATATAAACAGACAGTATAAATATTGGCATATATCGTTTGTTACATAATTGTATTGTCTTATTGTTAAATCTATATAATAGGCATAGATACTAAATATTAAAGAAAATAATATACATAATGTCTGAAACTATGATTAGAAATATATATATATATATATATATATATATATATGCTTTCTTAGTATTTCGTTTTTTATGCCAAATGAAGATTTCTGATAATCATGATCATCATAGAATTTTATGCCATTTTTCAGACATGTTTAGCTTGATATCTCTATGTATAAGATTTGTTTATTCCATAGATAACATTGTTTTGTAGATATAGATTATCAGGAGAAAACAACGAAGAAGTTATAATAAAATAGTAATCATGTAATTGATATTCCGGGCACCTAATGAAGATTGACTATCTTCGAAAACTGTGTTTTAGAACATTACTTCAATTATTGTAACTGTGGACAATGTAATCATTTCATTTCTATAATTGTTACGTTCCCCTTACCCAGTCCTTTCATTCAGTATATTTACTCTTAGTATATTGTTTATTACTATGAACTACGGTTATTTAATTGTGTACAACCTATCCCCATTCACTGCCACTCTTCCCTTTGTTCTGTATCAATGTTCGATTCGTAATTGGTTCACTGTGTGATCTGATTTTATGTATATATAAAGGCATGATTAAAATACAATACGTTCTCCGCTCACAGTTCTTGGTTCTCAGTTCTCCGTTTCTGTTTTCCGGTTCTCATTTCTGGTTCTTCTATTGTTGACCTGGAAGGTGAGTGGGCTTAGGTCAGCCGCACATTATCAACTAGGCGCACTCCATTGGCGTTCGCATCTACCAACCAAAACCCCCTCTTTCTTCACGCCACAACAGTAATGTTGGATCAAAGAATTGGAAATGATAATCTATCAAGCTTAGTCTTACGTTTTATTGACACCATTAAGGTTAACCTACATCTAATTAAACATTCAGTAGTTATGATATTTACATTAATCAGATTGTAACCTTTTCACAGATACATTAACAAACGGTATGCATCTTTCTTCCCGAATTATTGTAACTTTATTATAATCCTATCATATCAACTACTGTGTACGACTCTCTTCATCAAACCTCCATTGTATTTTGTCATCCCGTCACTTATTAATTGGTTCAGTAGTGTATGATATATTGAAGTCATTAATTTTACTCATTAAATCATTTGGCCTCAACTCTCATATGCTGGTGTTTATTGTTTCTTCCGATACGTCTGGTGCTAGAATGTGGTAACTGAGACACTGTGCCAACTAATAATGGTTCTTAAGCGTATCAGGTTTTATTTGGTTGTTTTGGAGAATACTGACTGCTAATTTGATATCATGAACTGGTCTGAAGTAGACAACGATTAACCACCAGGAATCATTAAATATATGTTTCATCCTAGTATGTGAATCGTCCACAGTGCGCATCTACAACTTCACCAGGGATCCAACGCAAAACGTTTCAGCTCCTCGGCGAAGGCATACCATTAGACAATTAAGCCGACTCTTAACAGTCGATATTCCTAACTTAGTTAATTCGTGACTTATATGCATAACATATAATGCCATCAGTGAGTAACTGCCTCATAAAACAAATAATATTGGCTTGTTTTGCCTAGGTAACTACAAACGAAAGTTGAACATAAGAATACAATTTTAAGTTAACCCTAACCCTACTAATCCGGAACTCTTACGACGAAACACAGTGCAAAATCGGGCATGGAGGACATCTGATAAATGCATTCCCAGTGACGACTGAAGCCAGACAAGGTTGGCTACTCTGGCCTTTTTTCTTCCTCCTAGTGGTTGACTGGATCATGAAGACCTCCACATCTGAGGGAATGTACGGGATTCAATGGACAAGTAGGATGCAACTCGAAGATTTGGACTTCGCAGATGATCTAGCGCTTTTAGCACATACACACCAACAGATGCAAGCGAAGACAACCAGTGTAACAGCAACTTCAGCATCCGTAGGCCTGAACATACATAAGGGTAAGAGCAAGATTCTTAAATACAGCACAGGGAGCACCAACCCAATTCAACTTGATGGAGAAACTCTGGAAGAAGTGAATACTTTCACATATCTTGGGAGGGTCATCGATGAACAAGGAGGGTCCGATGCAGATATAAAGACAAGGATTGGCAAAGCCAGAGCAGCATTCCTACGGTTGAAAAACATTTGGAACTCAAAACAAATATCAACTAACCTCAAAGTCAGACTCTTCAATTCGAACGTGAAGTCAGTTCTGCTGTATGGAGCTGAAACTTGGAGAATTACTGCAAACATCATCAGACGGATACAAGTATTTATAAACAACTGCCTACGAAAGATACTGAATGTCCGTTGGCCGGAAACCATCAGCAACAACTTACTATGGGAGAGGACAAAGCAACTTCCAGCCGAAGAGGAAATTAGGAAAAGACGTTGGAAATGGATAGGACATATATTACGCAAACCATTAGACTGCATCACGAGACAAGCATTAACATGGAATCCTGTTGGGAAACGGAAAAGAGGAAGGTCAAAGAACACCCTGCGTCGAGAATTGGAAGCAGACATTAAAAGGATAAACAGTAACTGGAAACAGCTGGAAAGGATTGCTGAGGACAGAGTTAAATGGAGAACCCTGGTAAGCGGAATATGCTCCTCATCGAGGAGTAACAGGCATAAGTTAAGTAAGTTATACTGTTGATTTTGCATTGCTTTCTTATAAATCGATCATTTTCAAAAGTCATCTAGTTGAAAATAAAATTTTCATGACAAAAATTTCTTCATTTCAATCTAATAATTTAAATATTTTATTACTTGAATTATTTTCTAATAGATGTTGAGGTCATTTAACATTGAATTCATTCTATTGAATGTTAACATTATCTACTAAACATAAATAAATGAAGAAAACCTGTCAACTACACTCTACTTATATTTACTTTACTAATAATTTAAATGATATAATCAAATGTTTACACAACCATCGTTTAATCAATATTTCAGACTCATTTGATAAACGTAATTTTTTCTATCGCTTAATGATGTTATATGACAAAGTTATACAACAGTTATCTTCCCGTTCATATGTCATAAACTGGAATTGTTTAGTCTCTGCTGCTATATATGTATATATTCTGAGCGAATTACCTCGATATAAAAATAGTTCACACGTATTGTTTGAGTTGGATTATAACTTAAAAGTTTCATCCTGAATGGGATTCGTCATCTGGATGTACTTGCATCCCAGTGTTGATGTTCATATCGTGACTAAAACTTAGTTTGTTTCATGCAAAACGCTATCATTTTTAGGCTATCACTTTTAGTTGATTGAATTCGTCACAGATTGATGTTGGTAGGATACTACCAAGAACCACCTCAATTCAGTTATCATTTTTATCTTATTGGGAAATGTACCTCAAAATCAAGTGAACTATTTATCTATTGTTTAACATATATATATATATATATATATATATATATATATATATATATATATATATATATATATATATATATATATATATATATGCGTAATGCACTATTTCGATAGGTTTGTTAGGTTTTATTAGGTGTTCATTTTGGTTTCAATTTAAAATTTGACATTTAAATTGTAAACCACTTAAATAAACAATGAAATGAATGATAAAATAGATGAAAAAAATAACACAGAAGAGAATTTGTAAATGCTTCTATGTATAGAAACTATTTTGATACAAGAACGCCTAATCAACTTGGGCCACATTCCTACTTCAGATTCATCTTTTAGCACTATTTGTGTTAAACGATTGATCTCGATGGAGGTGCAAATGAACATTCTGTTCATAGCTGAAGTCTTGGCAATCTAAAAGTTGAAACTTGATATCTGAGTTCACAAGCATTACATTCAATAGTTAAATTTATCATAGTCTTAATTCCTCATTTATTTATTTCTCTATTATTACTTTCGACTTGCTTTCATGTCGTTTCTTTAATTTCTAATACATTATAACCGATTTGATAAATCTCTTCTATTTTTTTATAATGGATTATGAAAACTGCAACGTCTCAAAGCAAGCATGGAATATAAATGATAGAAATATCTTGACTTTTGTATTGAAAATGTTGACTTCGATGTTGGATAACAGCTGGGTTCCGCTCTAGATGTTTTTCGATTTTAAAAATGGTACCTTTGCTCTCCTTACCAATCCGTGCCTTCACATTTACAACTCTACTTGGAATTCGCCTAGGATTACTGCTGGTGCCAACCTGGACAAATGTAGAGGGTTGGGCATGGGTCAATTAACACCATTCCATTAAAAACCAACCTTGCCGAGAAGACGCTAACCACAAGTGTGTACAAGAGAATAATTGCTACCTAAGATTTAACGAAGACAAAGACTGAATACTCTTGCACCGCTGAGACTAATTCTGAGCCACAGCACTGAGCCTCTGATGCCTCTGAGAGTGATTGTCATGCGAACACTAACCAAATAATCTGCATCTAGCAACATGATATTGACGAACTGTCAGAGACTTCATGGATTGATGTCATATTTCAGTTTCTCCCCTCTTATTTCTATTCCAGCTACCATTCAACGGCATGACATATGACGGTTGGGCATGCACAACACATATTCCAACCAAATCAGTCAATAATGTTCAACTGGCTTATTAACTGATTTTTCATTTTTCCTCAGTGTCTAATATTAATATTGCCTACTCGGTTATTCTATGATATACTGATGATATAATAATGACTTCTATATTCAAAGATCTAAAGCCTACGCATAACTTCTATCTCTAAGGTCTATGTTTTCCAACTATACATTGAAAGTAATAATGGTTAGATTTTAGGTTGGATAAATTTACTAACCTATTATTAATAATGAACATTTAGTAATCAAAATAAACAGTGTAATAATTTGACAACTAAGTTTTAAAGCATTAAATATAATGAACTGTTAGTGTAGAAATAGAATGGGTGCTAGATAAACTGTATTCCAAACCATTCTTTCAATTCATTTATGAAGTTTAAACGAATTGATTAAGATGAAGTATGAATCAAATACATATGTACTGTGATGGTTTTAGCTATCCACTAATATCAGCCAAAACTTTATACACAGTAGAAATATATTCATTCACTCATTTTAATGTAACCTTAACCTTCATTTGTTTCCTATAATTATTATTCAACTCTTTTTAAACTTTTTATTATTAAAATATTAATTAACTTCGTTACATTATTTAATTGTACCTGGCATTCATTCCGTAGAACTATACCACCATCATACATAATTTGTAAGAGTTAAATGATCATGTGGTCCTTTTCCGACCTCTTATTATTAGTAAAACGATTACACAACCAAATATGTACATGAAGCTATTTGATTCCTTCATATTCTATTTTGTAAAATTCTTTCTTAAGAACACTGACTTAATACTTTTATTTTGTTACAGATTATCAAATGTGGAGAGTTGCTATAAATCCGATTGTATAGCTAATGTAGATGTCGTCGAAAGGAACATTTTCTTCGTTGAGTGTTCTGTATCCCTCTTCAATGGCAACACTGAATTTCTTTAGTTAGTCAAGATAGGATTATTTGTCCTGCTAGCATAGAAACGAAGAAGAAATTTAACTGACCCACGACGAAGTTGGAAAGGTTATTCAATAGACTCATTATGCAGTTGTTATGTATTGTGAAAAAATACACAGTTCCCTTGATAATTACCAATCAGTATACAGACACATCTACCCATCGACTACCAGTCCCCCAAGCCGGAAATAGAGAAAACAACGATTTATGAGCCAAACAGATACAATCAAATCCAATCCAATTTAGTTGTACTGTATTTCAATCATGTCTGTATATATACACCATATCAGACTACACAGCGAACCAATTAGGGATTTTGCACTAATACGAAACAGAAGAGATTGTGGCAGTGGATGGGGGGTAACTTGTACACAACTAATAAACTGTAGTCCATAGTAAGAGACAACATAATAACAGCAAATATACTAAACGGGAGGATAGGGTAAGAGGAATCTAACAGTAATAGAAATGTAATGTTTACATTACTCAAGATCAGAATAAATGAATTAGTCTTCTAAAACACAGTTCTGGAAGTTTTTCACCTTTCGTTAGTGGACCGACATAACAGCAATAAACACCTAATTGAAATAAAATAAGCATTTCTAATTACAATACCTTGAGCTTTTATCACTTTCGGTTGATTAGCTGATTATGAAAAATTAAGAAATATGAATAAATCTCGTAATTATGCTTCATTCTTGCATAATGTTAGATAGGAATTCAAGACACATATCTTTGTAACACAATATTGTTGAATATCTGCGACAAGTGATGCCTTTACACAGTTCATTTCATTTTAACAATTAGAAACCTCACTACTGCGAACTCAATGTTCATTCTAACTACTTAAATATTTTAATTCCTTAACAAGCATTTACTATGTTAAGGCAAAATATATCCATAATAGTTTGAAAACTGAATTATTTAATTTGTATTTTAGGAACATTTCTCACCTTTCATAGGAAGATCAACATTATGTATACCCACTGTAATTAACTTTTTCCTTCAATATTCAATTTCTAAATATAAAGTTGTTGGAGTTATGTAAGGGTGAAATACAGCTGACAAAACAATCTGGAGGCGTGTTTCCTTTATATTTGAATTTACTACTTGAATGCATCAGTGTTTTATTGCTAATGTTCACTTCAGGAATCAAGGACATATCGTTCGTGTCAAATACTATCATGTTTATCACAGATACCCACACTAGAGCTTGGTTCGTACATGTAAACAACCGATATGCACATATGGTAGAAAAGACCAATCAATTTTAGTTTATGAAAACATCAACGGGAACACTTTCAAGCCATACCGTAGTCATTTTATAATATAAATTGTGACCAACTTATAAATGAATAACGATACAGAGGGTTTCTGTAATAAATTGAAACAGACTAGCTATTGATATAGATAGATTCACGAATAAGCATATAAATCTATTTTACATTTGACTTTTTACCAAAGCTTTAAGGATCGTGGCTGGTGCAGTTCAGACATATCAGCAGTGAGACAGTTATCACCAACGACATCAAATGATAGTCAAGCAACATCACAGATTTACAGAAGTAAGAATCCTACCATTAAACGTCGAACAACCCAGTAGTGCTGACAGTTAAGCGTTTGCCCTGGGTTGGAATTAAGGGTGCACATGATCACAACAGTCTCATACTAAGTCGGAACAGAAAGGATACAAGATTAAGAAATAACCATAACGAATCAAACTATACGTCAAACAGTCCCTTATATATACATAAAGCCTGACCACTCAGTCAACCAATTAAGAAATTTACGTCAATACGAAATAAGAGTAACATTGACTGTGAACTGGAGTAACATACGCACAACTAATTAGCTATAGTTCATCAATGCTAAATGATATACTAACAGTTAGTGCTATAATCAAGAGGATAAGGCAAGAGGAATGTAATAATAGTAGGTATAATATGTTTACTTTGCATACAACCAACTAAAAGATCTCAAAAACATGAGAAAAGTTGATTAACATGAATATACTAAGGAAAAATTTCAGTTATGTGAAAAATAAAGAACATGGTTAAGTATATCATGTATTTGTATAAATAACCAATATATTAAGCCTTTTTAATCGGTTTAATATACTATACATGATTATGTCATTTAACATCAATTTGTTTGTTGACCTAACTTCGTCACTATTATTTCATTAAATGTTCTACGGTTTCTCTTGAAATCAAAATCAAACACACACTTAGAAGTTAACTGGTCTGAATAATGAATTGATATTAATTGGTTCTTTTAAATGATGCATTTTGATGACATTGAACTGACAACTTATATCATAACACACAAAATGTATGATTTGTGATACTCCTACGTTTAGTAGCTCATTTAAGTATCTTAGTAGTACAAAGTAGATTCTGTATATGACTTTTGCCAATAAACAATAATAATATTGTAAAAGAACTGAGATGGTTTGTGGAGGTTAGTATTTTTAGTTGATTCAATTTGTCACAAATTGATGTTGATAAGGTACTAGTGTAAACCATGAAGAACTAAACGGCTGTTTTGTTCTAGTATGGGACTTCTCAAAAATTCTCACTATACATTTCATCCCCGGGGCTTCAGGTTGATGAACGCCTAACCCTCTACACCACTGGATCAGTGTCCATGAAAGAATTCACACTTCTACCAATTAATGATATAGAGCTACGATCACCTTTTGTCATAACTGTCTCACTTCCGACAAGTTTGAACTCCACCAATCATGACCTCATTAGAGCTTCAGGAACATCCTGAAATGTGCAACTAGTCAGCTGATTATTGTAAATGAATTGAAATAGTTTGTGGGAATTGGTACTATTACTTGAAAAGTTGTGATTCGTCATTAGGAATGCCAAATATTGTTTTCTACCCAGCATCAATTAATTCGGAGAGATGGCATTTAATATGTTACTTGAATGAATACCTGCTGTATTCATGTAAAAAATATTCTGATAGGTAGTTAAACTATTTAGAACTATAAACTTAACTGAGTTGTTTGTTTTTCTAAATGTTATGATACATATCTGTAGATTATCATTATAGCCATCTCTGTAAACAGGTAATGACTATTGAAGTAACCGATGTTGTTCATAGTGGAAATAAATTGATAATATTTCTTAGAGTACATTATGCCTTTAGAAAGTACACGTAATTGTATCATGTCATTTAGACAAAACGTTTTGACATTAAAAGAACTATGCTTAGAACGCAATAGTACCTTGTTCGATTAATCTTTAATATTCATAAAATATATCGATTTTGTTATTCTTTGCTTAGTGACAAAAATTAGTAGGTTGGTTTAATTGAAAGTAATTGTAAAAGACCCACTAAACTGCAAACACTTTGTATTTATTAGTTTAAACATATCACAGGACGATGAAACCATCTAGTGTACAGGTTAAAACCTCATACAGTTTAATAACAATAATTCAAGAATGACTAGCTTGACAACGGCAGATAATGTTTTCTGCTAATAAATTACTACAGCTTGAAATCTATCGATTTTATAAGACATTTTACGTTGTTATACGCTGTGATTGAAAATGCAATCAAAGATTTTCAGAGCATCCGTCTATACTATATTGTGACTATATAGATAACTTAAGTATTTTATAATCGCTGAACATTTCTTAACTAATAAATATACTTAGAATTTGAAGGTACTCTCATCTTTCCCTTGATTTGTCATGGACTGAAATTGATTAGTATCGGGTGTCACATGTACATCCTGAATGGATTACCTCCATACAACTATAGTTAACAAGTATAATTTAAATTGGATTGTGACTAGCAAGTAAAATCCTGGACGCTTATTAAATCGTATTTGGGACTCGTCAGTTAAATGTACCTAAATCCCAGTGTTAATATTTACAACAAAATTCAAAGTGGTCCCATTCTTATAAAATACCAATGCAATCATCACTAAGCCACTGAGTTTAGACAGCTATACTTGTTCAGTATGCATCAATATATAATAAGAGAGTAATCGCATTATCCTGTTTAATTCATACTTGTAAACCACAGCTGTTTCGAGGTAATCCTCTCAGGATATACATATGGCAATAGAGACTGGTCGATTTCAGTCAATATTAAATAAACGGAAAGACACAAGTACCTTCAAATTATATATATATATATATATATATATATATATATACGTTACACAAATGTGACAACCTGGATTTAGTAACCTAGTGAGGTGAACTGTGTGGTGTTTGACATGAAACAAACTGAATTTGACTTTTCACGTAAATATTACCATTAGAATCCAGGTACATCCAACTGACGAATCTTAAATAGGACAAAACGCACATACAAAATCGGCAATTCAACTTAGTTATTAAATATGTTTATTTCAAATTGATAATCTCCTACACTAATAATATTTCTTCTAGGCATACAAACCAATCATATTTAAGTATTTCATTGAATATTTTGATTGGTTGTAGACTAATGCTACTTATTTACTGATAGAATCATCAAGTATTTTGTTATTTTGGGTATTTTATAATATTTCAAATAAACACTATTCATATTCATTGAAATTACAGTGAATAAAGTATTTTCTGGAAGAATTATGGATTTCATTATTTCTAGTTAATTTACTTCTATATTGACATTTAATTGGATTATACGATATGCTCAACTATATCCATCGTAAGGGTAAGTACATCATAGTTCAATGTACACATAACATTTTCTTTGTGTAAATAATTAGAATATTTATTTTATATAGATTATGTATCAACGGAATATGTAATTGTAGATGTACTGCTCGCCAAAACATTTAAACAGTCAGTAATAGATTGATATAAAGTTGAATATATCACAGATTATTGTTGGCAGGGTACCATTGAATATCAAGTGGCACTGGACAGCTGTTTCGTCCTAGTGTGGAACTCCTCAGAAGTGCACACCCCCAGATTCCGCACCTAGGGCTTCAGCTGTTGAGTGCTCCCTGGTTTTCAATGGTACCCTGCCAACATCAATCTGTGTTATATTCAATCAATTAAATAACCACTCTCCACAAAAATAACCATCCTAATTCATATAAAGTTAATAACTTTATACACATCATGAAAAACATTAATAGGTTTTTTATTCATATAGTCAATTTCAATAATGGGCATTCGCTTTCAACACAGATGCAAGAAATATATCCCAGTTTAGTTATATAAAGACGAAAGAAAAGTAGTTAGAAGTTTTATCCTTGACATTTTAACTGATTTTGTTCATTTAGCTAATCCGTAGGTTGATTTTAAGGTTACTTACGGAATTCCTTCCAATCCGCCAAGATTTGTTCTTAGTCAACTATGTGGCATAGGAGAAGATTTAGCTATTCATGATATGAAGCTTGGACTTTGTGTGTAAAAGATGTATTATCTTTGTCTTTACATTGGCTATAAACTAAGTTCTTATACTACTAATATTATTATTAGTAGTAGTAGCGCTACTAATGAAATGTTCCCTCCACCCTCCACATTCTTTATTTATTTAATAATTTTTCATACCTAGTACCTTGATTTTTACTGACAAGCTTTTTCAACAGAATTTCATTTAATCATCTTAATATCTACAATTTCTGTAATAAGTAACTTTATGTTATTGTGTAATTGAAACTTCTAAAACAATAAGGCTAGTTCATCTTAGCATAATGCAACTGTTGAAATAATACTGTCTACTAATCTACATTGAACTCTTTGAATAAATTGAGTTGTTGATAGAGGAAACACTGAATGTTCTATGAAGATGTGACTTATAATAAGTTGTAAATTTTTCCACTCATTATGACATAACCAGTGTATTATTGTAATTGCAATTATCCTAAGCAGGTTTTAGTAGGTGTTTTATATAATTATAATAATTATTATGAAGTAAACGTCTTTGTGATAACATTTATGAATATTAAACAATGACAAGTAGTCAACAGCTTTTCAGGTAGTTTTCATAAATGTTCTTTTATATCCACTTAGCTACAAATTTACAGTAACTATATTTTTAAAATGTTCTTTTTGTAAACAAAAATATCTGTTACCAAAAGTTAGTCAATTAGTAAAGAATTCTAGTTTTTCATTGGATTCATACTACTTAAATAACACTTGAATGAATCATGTATGCAAGTTGAAATATTGAATAAAATGTTATTGCAGATGAAATATATTACTGTTTACTTTAGTTCTACAGCAATTAAAACGACCGCTTGGAATATTTTTTTGTAATTACTATTCAATAAAAGACTACTAATTTCAACTTAATAGTTAGTTATTTCCGATTTGACATTTAAAGATGTTCTTTTCTTCTTTTTCTAAATGAATCGGTTTACATTGTAATACAGAACCATACAGTCTAATATACTAAACTACTAAATTGTACTTATTCACATTTCTTCATTACGTTTAACAGTTGATGACATTTTAAAGTGACTTTATTATGTAATCGACATTGTTATCATTTTTATGTGAATTAAATTCCCATCCATGTTCACATGTAAAAGGTTAGTGAAGCATAACTAACTACATATTTTTTTTGTTAGTTATATTAAAGTCTTTTGTTTAGTTTCCCCCTTCCCCCCCTCTATCGCTATCTGTTTGATCACCAATTAGTAATAATGTGTTGCTTAGTTCTATTTCATCCAGTCTTGCTATTATAATTTTCACATTGCTTCCTAATAAAAAGATGTAATTTCTTACAATAGAATGAAGGTATATTATGATTAAGATATTTGAGCTTCTCTATGATTAGGTCTATAGTTAAAATACTGTTGTACCTATTTTGGTCAGTGATATGCCTGGCACCTAATGAAGATTGATTATCTTCGGGAACTGTGCTTTAGAACATTATTTCAATTATCATAACTGTGGACAGTGTTAACACTTCATTTCTATGACTGTTACGTTCCCCTTACCCGGTTCTCTCGTTTTGTATATTTGCTCTTAGTATATTGTTTATTTACTATGAACTACGGTTACTTAACTGTGTACAACCTATCCCCGTTCACTGCCACTCTTCCCTTTGTTCTGTACAAATGTTAGATTCTTGATTGGTTTACTGTGTGGTCTGATTTTATGTATATATAAAGGCATGAATAAAATACAATGCATTCTCCGGTTCTCAGTTCATAGTTCTCGGTTTTCAGTTCTCAGTTCTCCGTTTCTGTTTCCCGGTTCCCAATACTGGTTCTTCCATTGTCGACCTGGTGGGGGGGGGGTGAGTGGGCTTTAGGTTATTCGCGCATTACTAACTAGACATTCGTGTCTACCAACCAACCTCCTCTCTTTTTGGCGTCATAACAATCAGTATCATTAGCTCTTACATGTAAAGTGTATCGCAAAGTGTAATACATGAGTCCATATCTAATATTTGACTTCAACCAAATTATTTTATCATGCTTTTCTTTACTATTCAATATAGATTGCAATTAACAACTATATTTATAGCATTTCATGTTAAAACTTGTAAAAGCTAAAGAATCATCTACTAGAATATACTAAAATACAAATTATGCATTCAATACCATAGGACAATAATGATATAAATCTATAACTTCCAATAATCTTTCATATACACATATACATAGAATTAAGGAATATGCCATATTTATCAATAACAACATATCTAATCACGCATAATTAACTAACATAAATGAAAACAATATACTTACTGATTATCTTATCAGCATTAATTTATAGAGAAATGATATTATTTATGTGTCGATTAATTAGGTTTATATATTGTTTCATTGAAGAATTTAGAATGAAACCTATAGTGATCATTAAATGGTAATACAAACAGTATTATCATTAATTAAAATATGTTTAGATATTCCTGTTGGTTTATCATGAACTGAAATTGATCAATCTTTGTTGTCATTATGTAAATCCTGTGTGGATTGCATTGTTATAGCGATAATTCACAAGTATTATATGAGTTGGATTGTGACTACTAAGTTCGAGTCTCGTCATAAATATTAATATTGGGTGAATCCAGTTGACGAGTTTCAAATAGGACGATTTTCCTTTCCAGCCACAATCTAAACCAAGCATATTATTTTTAGTATTAGTTGTATTACTATTCACATAATCGTAAATAATATCTACAATAGAACTAGTCCATTCATTCCGAACACAAGCACTAATTAGATTTCATTATATTCAAGTGATTAAACAGTATACTGGAAACTGTAGATCAGTAGGTCTTCATAACTTACTAGGCATAAACATATGAAGTCGTTTTCATTTGTTTCTAATAAGAATAAAATTATCATTTTGCAGTTTTCTTTGGTGAATTGTCTTATGTAAATATTTCATAAGAATAGATTTCAGTTTGTTCAACGTGTTTACTAACTTGGCTAGGCAACGTGACTTGTTCTTCACGTGTTACATACGGTAAAATTAAGCTAGTTGTTAATGATTATCATTACACATTACTCATTTAGCTGATGAACTTTAAATAACCAATGATCGAAAGTACTTAGATAATTGTAGTGAATAGTTTTCTACTTCATATTTGATTGATAACTGGGGAGAAACGGGGAACAAACAATATGCCTGTAGTGAATTAGTAACTGATGTCCATATTAGATTTAGCATAAATCAAGATGAAATATTTGGCATTTTAGTTTGATACATTAAATCAGATACCACCGAGATCTTACTTCTAATTTAGATGAGTCATGAGTTTCCACTTAGTAAATACTGTACTTTAAACGCCATAAATTTCTACATGAATTTTACATCAATCTAAAATGAAGTATAATAGTCACAGTAGCTTATATGAAATGAACTCACAAGATTTTACAATTTAAAAGACTTTGTGTTTTCATGTTTACTTGTTACTAACTGAAATTATTTAATCTCTGCTACTGTATATACATCCTGAGTGGATTGCTTCAATACAGTAATAGTTCATAAGTATTAATTTAAGTTAGACAGATATGTCTCAGATAGGACTAAGTGTACATCTTATATTCCACTTTCCATCAACAATCTAATTTAAATCACAATTTCTTTCAGTCAACTATTATTAATTGGATTAAAAATAGAATGTGAATCTACTATTCAATTCAGTCTATAGTGTCTATATATCACTGTAATGCATCGACTACATTAGATAAGTTGATGATTATAAGAAATTTCATAGTTGAATATAAACAATAATAATAATAAATTATTTTACATTTTGTTTATTTATATTTCAATACTCATCTGAATGGTCATCTTTTGAATGTTTCAATCGTATTTTATAAATTTCATCAATGAAACAACAGCAATTTGAATTCATTCACTTTTATCACTTTTTATATTCTGAAAATAATTTCTTGTTACTAACAATGTGCACAAATTCTATTCGTTATTTAGTCAATAAAGTTGATTGAAAACATTATACAACCTGATACAAGGACAGTGTAATTCATCAGTAATATTAAGTAGTCTATGTTTGAATGATAAAAATATATAATCGGATGTTTATATTAATACTAATAATAGTAACTGATGATAATCCTTGAAGTGAGATGGATTCATTTTATTCTGTGCATATTTAAGGATTTTATTATTTATTAGATATACACCTTAGGTATGCACTGATGTAGTATAATTTCAACAACAGACTGTTTGTTTAACTCAGTACAATAAATAATTCTATTGAGCTTTTACTAAACTCTATCACATTTGATACTTACGATATATTAATCTTTGTAATATAAAACAATTGAATACACTATATTCATATCATATTGAAATGTATCATCATACCGATTAATTTGAAAGTTTTCTTTATAATCCATATCGTGTCATTATTCAACGGAATGTTGTCTCTGTATTCTTTAAAATAAATCTCATCAATTATATAACAACAATAACATACTTGGATTTAACAATTCATGATTTTCATGAGAGGGTGGACAGAGGGAGGAGGATGATTACTACTCCTAAAAGATTATTTCGATTTTTTTTTATGTTTCTAAGTCAACGAATTTTTTTAAGAAAACAGTCAGAGTGAATTTATGTCGTGAAGAATATCGTTTTTTTTATTTTGAAGAAAAATGAAAATTTGAAAATAACACGATGTTTCATTTTGTTTTACTTGTATACAACAAAACTAGTTTTTATTTTAATGTTTAAAATATTTAGTTCTAGATGTTATTTTGATCGGTTCAATAAAATCTATCAGTATACTACTGAAATTGACATATATATATATATATATATATATATATATATATATATATAAAATATGTATGTTACTGAATGAAAATTTCATGTTGGGAGGATATTTTAGTGATGTAATTAAGTTATAAATTATTTATTTGGATTAATTAGTGGATATTTTAAATTATGAGTGTTCACTGTAGCGGTGATGTTGAAAGACGGCAATATGGTGTTCAATCATGTTGAGTATGAAGCAGTTACCCAACGATGGTAATACATGAGGTCGGGTGAATATACAACGAATTGACTGAGTTGAAACTATTAACTGTTAAGTAGTGGCTCACTGGTCTAATAGTGAAGTTAGAAGATCTTCGGTTTAATCTTTGATGGGGGGGTTGCAAACACGAACTGCTAAGTAGTTCCATATTAGGGCGAAAAAACTGTCCAGTGTTTCCTGGTGATCAACAGTTGTCTAGTTCAGATCCATTCGTGATATCGAAGTAGTGTAAGTCTTAATTTTTACTTTTAGTCATCAGTAAATAAATGAATTCATTAGTAATGTATTTCTAAAACTTCTGTGATTAGTTGTATTACATTTCTGATGTTCATATAAGTCATTTCTTCAATGTTGTGATTCAGAGAAGGAAAGATTGTGAAGGAATCACTAACAATTAATCTTTAGGTTTTCTGTGATCTTTGTGATACGATTTTAATTAAGTAGGAACTTTTATTCTGGAAAAAGTCTGAATTAAAATATGCATTTTAAAAATTATTTGTTGTTTCATCAACATTATTAAAACGATTCATAAGTGATGCAATCGATTGATAAATGTAAATACAATTGCAATCTTGTGTTGCGAGGATCGTTGAATGCCAATTTGATATCACGAATCAATCTAAATTAGAAAAGCAGTGATTACCAGGAATCGATAAACAGCCGTTGTGTCTCAGTGTGAGATTCTCGATAGGTATGCATCCACGACCTCATCAGAGACCGAAGTCAAGTCCTTCTGGTTCAGCTGCGAACTCTAAGCCATCAGACCACTTAGTAGTCTTCCAATGTTTGACATTTTTAATTTAGTCAATTCCTAATGGATTTGCGTGACCATATTCATTACAATTGTTATTCCATGAATTAGCACATTAATCATACCTTACTATAGTCTCTATTTCATTGTGTAAACCATCCATTTCGTTGATACCATTAACATATAAATTACCATGATTTGTTTAATATTCCTCATATTTACATACAAATATCATTGTGCATTAGGGTAAAGGTTGATGAAGACATACTTGAAAACAATATTGTTCGTACATTTGTAGGTTGTTGAGATTGTATATAGTAGATCATCAAACAATCATTCATTCTTATGCGACTACACGTCTCAAGTTCTTCAAATTTTCATATAAGCTTTTTGCTTCGTATAAATCTTAGGAAGTAATGATGTTAAGAATGTCTATAGCAAGGTATCATTTATAGGTTAGTTGCTAAGTTTCCTGTACACTGATTATACTGATATATAAATATAATGGCAAGTATTACCAGAAGTACGTGATTTATCATGTATGGGTAATTCATACATTACTGCAAACATAGTTGGAACCAAAATGTCATCACTTTATCACAATGAATAAATTATAATGAATATCTTCATTTTTGTTTATATTATGAAGTGGATATTAGTACTTCATATATCTACTCTTTATGAAGTAGTATTTATGATGAAGTTTTATATAACCCGTAAATCTATTACATTAACTTATTATATACATTAAATTTTTGGCCAGTTAACTGGATACATAACTTGCCATTTATTCATTTAATTCATTTATTCATTCGCCTATTACCCTCTTAATGTATAGGTCGTCGACCACTCTTCTTCAACCAACTCCGTTCTTAAATGTCCTTTCCAGTACCTCTCAAGTTCTATTCATTTTTTTCATGTTTGCCTACAATTCCTGGCGCCATGTATTCTTTACTTTTTTCCATTTGAACTTTAGAATTGGAAGTTAGTGCCTACTTTGTGACGCTGTTTGGTGTGTGTCCTTTCCATGACTCACCCCGCCACCGGACGATTTTTTCAGAATGTTTCCTGCCCCCATCCGAAAAATGGAAGTTAGCTAGGTCACTTTCATAGTAGGTTGTCGCCGATGGTGTTTAGTCAACGGATCCGAAGTATCTTGCGCAAACAGTTGCTTATAAATACTTATATCTCTGGAATGATCCTCCTAGTAATTCTCCAAGTTTTCTGTCCCATACAACAAAACTGTCTTGACGTATGTATTGAAAATTCTGACTTTGATGTTAGCCTGGAGGTGGTTTAAGTTTTTAGATGTTTCTTAATTATAGAAATTCAGGTAATTCCCTACCTCACTAATTCGTATCTTCACATTTGTATAAAATCCCTCCCCCCCATCTTGTGTTTATCAATGATTGTTAGCTTATTATTAAAATTGGCATGATTATATGATAATGTTAAAAATCCATGAAAGTTTCCGTAAGTAAAAAAAGACTTCCTATGTTTCAAAACATCAGTACTTCGTATTTACCATACTTCAGCTTATCGCATTTTATAGTTTATAAGTTTTCAACCAGTTAACTATTTACTAAACATTCAAATGTTTGACCTACTACAGAGTGTTAAAGAAATAATAACTATGTTTTAGAATATTCTGTTTAATCTAGTTATAATGATAGTTGGATATAAATTTTGTCACTTCGGGTTATTTGTAAAATACGACATTAGAAATAGACATTATTTTTAAATCAAATATATGCATAGTTATCTATGTATATGGGTAACATAAGAGATTGGGTAGTAGCAAAATACGATAAGATCAAATGTTTGTAGACAAAGTCTGAATCCTACTTAAAGTGAAACCGTATAGGTAAGAGATTGTAAAACGGAGTGAGTGATAATCAAAATTCGTCAAATAGTAACAATAACAATAATAGAATGCATTATAATCAGTTCATTTGTTCGGTTTTAAAATGTTGTGAAGTCAATAAAATTAGGAAAGAAGATTGAGTGATATTCAAATTCATATTTCTATTGCCCCATCTTTTATGTCACCCATATTCAGAGATACCTATATACATATCTGATTAATGATGTTGTTTTTGTCAATTGTCGTTTGCGTTTAACAAGTTACATGACGATGATGATGATGATGATGATGATGATGATGATGATGATGATGATGATGATGATGATGATGATGATGATGATGATGATGATGATGATGATGATGATGATGATGATGATGATGATGATGATGATGATGATGATGATGATGATGATGATGATGATGATGATGATGATGATGATGATGATGATGATGATGATGATGATGATGATGATGATGATGATGATGATGATGATGATGATGATGATGATGATGATGATGATGATGATGATGATGATGATGATGATGATGATGATGATGATGATGATGATGATGATGATGATGATGATGATGATGATGATGATGATGATGATGATGATGATGATGATGATGATGATGATGATGATGATGATGATGATGATGATGATGATGATGAATTCAACATTAACATTCGTATTTTACAAATAACCCGAAGAGGCAATAAATTTATACTCAATTATCTTTGATATCTAAATGATGTTATATTAATCTCAGAACTGTCTATTTTTGTCATTATTAATTTTGAACTAATTTAAATTCTAATGAGAATTTATTGAAAAAATATTCTTGGTTCAAATCGTCTTTGTTTTTGATAAACATTGGAATTTTTAAACAAACGAGTCGTGACTGGTGGAGTTCTGACTTGTCTGGTGTGAGACAGTTATCACCAGAGACAATGGATGATCGTTGAGCTATATATCGCAAATTGATGGAGATGGGAATTCTACCATTGGTTGCCGACCCAGTGGTGCATATGGTTAGGTGTTCGCGTCAACCGGGAGCCCCTGTTGGGGAATCTGGAAGCGCACTGCTGAGGAGTTCTACACTAGAACGAAAAAGTTGTCCAGTGCTCCCTGGTTTTCAATGGTACCCTGTCAACATCAATCTGTGACATATTCAATCAAATTATAATGATAATTTTAACTTCTTCAATTAATATACTGTTTTTAATTACCCCGTTTTCATGAGTGAATTAATTATGGTATTTTAAGTGACTATGTTTACATTTACTTGTTCATTGTTTATTATGAATATCATGTACAACAATGAAAAAACAGAAATGTTCTTTAATTTTTATGTCAATGAATTTTCTTAATACGTTTTAATAAATTCAAACAATCATATGAATTAAATTTCTATTAATTTTACTAATGTTTTTTTTAATAACAAGACTAGAGTGTAGTATTATTTGGTTATTGATAATGTCTATGATGTTCAGTCACTTGAATGATTCGAGTCAAGAGTGTTCGAATTCTCATTTAGGTTACTTACTTACTTACTTATGCATAGGCCGTTCACCAGTGTTCTCCATTTAACTCTGTCCTCAGCAATCCTTTCCAGCTGTTTCCAGTTGCTGCTCATCCTTTTAATGTCTGCTTCCAATTCTCGACGCAGTGTGTTCTTTGGCCTTCCTCTTTTCCGTTTCCCAACAGGATTCCATGTTAATGCTTGTCTTGTGATGCAGTCTAATGGTTTGCGTAATGTATGTCCTATCCATTTCCATCGTCTTTTCCTAATTTCCTCTTCGGCTAGAAGTTGGTTTGTCCTCTCCCATAGTAAGTTGTTGTTTGTAAATTTGTTTGGGGGAGGGGATATTCTTTATTGACTCCGTTAAGTGTATGCATAATTGTATACCTGCTTGCAGGCTTTAGTTATCCGATATGTCGAATGATTAACTTATAATTAGAATTCATTGAAATCGGAATTTAGACACTGTTGACTTAATGCATTTAGATAACTTAACAACACGCTGGATACTTAATGATATGCTTGTTTATTTCCCTCCTGCTAACTACATTATTGTATGGTATCTTAATGATGTAATCTATACATTCATTACACATCATGCGATTGGTAATTTCAGCATCTTAAACCGGTTAATATTTAAAATAATCACAATTAGATATATGACTATATACTCCTGGCTTATATGGTTACCTGAATCTTCATTACTATTAATTCAATGTCTACATTATATATAGAGTGTTCATATTGTGTTATTTTTATTGAAACTATTATAAAAGTCTATATATTACATTTACTGGCAACAACATTACAATGTTAACTAATTTGTTGATTAGGATCATATAAAACTGAAACGTAGACTACATATAATATAAACAATTAACAAACAATTTTGTATAAGAATTATGTAATTAATAATTGTTGGTACATAGTATATACCTTAAGTTCTGCCATAGAACTTTCAGATTAGTGAATGCTTACCCCTTTGTATTGCTATCTCTGTTAGTATCCAACTATATAATCCCAACTTCAATCAATCTATAATGATTGTCATTATTTATATTAACTACTTAATGAAACTAAACTGTCTTAATGTATACATAGTGACAATAATTGTATATTAAACTTAATTTAATATGTATATATGTCAAATTTATTGATTGTTAAACTTTATTTAATTAAATAACATTTATTTTATTGAAAATTGAATCAGTTTTCTTTCAAAAATAATAATCAACAAATTTAAATAAATTATTTTTTTTGTTTTATAAAAGTTTTTTTTTTCATTCTTTGAGAAGGAGGGGAGGGAGAGTGAAAATGACGAAGGTGGAGAGGTGACAGAGAAGAAAAAAACAAAACAAATATATTTTATTGTCAATAAAATAGAGAAAAATAAATAAAGAAGTAAATAATAAAACTTACTAAATTATTTTATAAAATCTAATTAATTCACTTTATAATTAAAACAAAAGAGAAATAATAATTAAGACAATTTATAGACAACAATATGAATAGAATGTGTTATGTTGTTTATTAATTCAGAGTAGACGAAAAAAGCATATTCAACAAATGAGATGGTTATTTATTTTATGGTATTTTTAGTTGACTGAATTTGTCACAGATTGATGTTGGTAGGATACCGTTGAAAACTAGGGAATAGTGAATAGTTGTTTCATTTCTTATGTAAATCAAATTGCAGTAGAAGTGTATAGGCGGCCTGCTTGAAATCCTGGGCTACCATTTTTACCAATATCTCAACAAGTTAACTTTCCGTTTTCTGTTTCGTTTTAACTGCCCAATCATGTCCCAAAATCGCATTGTGTACTCATGCACTTTTATAAAAAGTTTACGACCTATCATGTGTAATTCAGTTAGATCTAAACGCAAACATCATGGTGGTTGGCAGCACGCGTTAAAAAGAATCAGTATTCATCAAATGTTTGTTCCGGAAATTCTTAGTTTTAACTGCAGATCCCTTAATAGGAAAGCGGACTACCTACAGTTTCTTCTTAGTCTTAACATATACCGTAACTGTGGTTTAATCACAATTCAAGAATCTTGTCTACATGAACTGTACGATGATAACTTAATATTACTAAATGGTTTTAAGATTTTTCGTCAGAATCGTTCTGTCATCAAGAAAAAGTGTGGTGGTGGTGTTGCTACCTTCGTGAACATGAACTGGTGTAAATCTAATAGTATGTTGACACGGTAAAAAAAAAGTAACTTGTTGAGACATTGTATGCTGAAAATTCATATTGTACTAAAAATACTATTGAATAAAGCTATTATTATTATTATTATTATTATTATTATTATTATTATTATTATTATTATTATTATTATTATTATTATTATAGATAAACATTTAATAGGACATAGTTATTAAATAAGACAAAAAATAGATTTTTTTTTCTCTCTTATTTAATCACTATGACACTTATAGCCTATTAAATGTTTAAACATACACTTCAACTGAAATTTGATTTACATAAGAAACGAAACGGTTGTGCAGTGCTCCTTGGTTTTCAATAGTATCCAGCCAACATCAATATAGATATTTTTTCTCTATGTAACAATGTATCCTTTTAATAAATTTTGATGAGATTTATCAAATCTATATGATGTGTATATTTGTGTAATACATTTTGAACAATCTGATCACGCATACACTGGTTAAAACATTCATATACATGAAAAATAATAAGATCAACTAGACAAATTAAAGCATAAGCTTAGTAAACAAAGATAATAAAGAGAACAATGTGAATCACACTCTACCAAGGTCGGTTGAGTGAGTGTTTTTCAACACACACAAATGGGGTTTGAACTTCCGTATAGCTAAGGCTTCAACAAACCTTGGAATGCAGGTATGTCCAGCTGATGAGTCCTAAATGGGACGAAATGCATGTCTTGAATTTTACTTGCCAGTCACAATCCGACTTAAATAAAACCTTAGTATACGATCTAAAGAACTTTAATACAACACTGAAAAAGATTATTTGATATCAATAATGTGACCCGTTTCAACTTAGTGTTCACCTATAGTCGATAAAGGTTGTTTATTTTGTATTTTTATTATCTCATTCGAGTTGATTTCTTTCTGGAGCCATTTAGGTATGTGCTCAGCTACCCTCACATGCAGATCAGGTTTGCTCCTCTTTGTGTACGTGTGTTCACACATATATGTAAATTGATAGACACAGTGGGATGTGACGCATTCGTTTACATACTGTATAGGTTTATTGTGAATTAATGCCTCCCCCCTCACGATCTCTCTATTATAACTATCTTAGCTGCATAAAATGTTCTGTGGATAACAGACTTAAGCCTTATGTTTTAACACAAGGCTATTTGTGTCACCTCTGAAACTTAACGTGATACTGATTTTTAGGTTATAAAAATGCAGTAGGTTTCATCATACTGCAACATTTCCATCGATTTATAAACATTTTTGAATATTCGTTCAACATTTGAGTTTCTATCAACAGATTTTCATTTCCCTCAGTATTATCATTTGTAGAAATATGGTTGATCATATTAAATATGCCCTATTTATACTGCCCGGACACTTGTAAGGTGTTTTATAAGTAGTATATAATATGGTATCTACCATGTAAAATATTGAAACAATGAAGAGATAGAACTGTATGGAACAAGATTATATATATATATATATATACCACCATCCAACAATTGACACTTCTAAATGTTATTGGATGGATTAGATCAAATAATCTTGAATTAGGAAAAATATTAAATATTGGACGCCAACTTAGTTATTCATGTATTTAACACTCTCCATGAAACCTGAACATTCTAGTCTGAATCTCCTGGATATCTCTGAATAGATATACAAAATATGCAGATTATTGTAGCGACTTTTAACATACACCTATATCCTGTGAATTAAGCGTAGAAATTGTTAGGGACAATGTAATTATTGATAGGTTAAAGAAACAAGGTATTACATAATTGTAAGAAAATTAAGATAAATGAACTCATTTATTCGATGAATTTTAAACGAATGTTATTTTTGTTTGTGAGCATACAGATGATTGAGCAAGCGTCTGAGAGCGATTGCCTCTAAGAAACGTAGTACTATTGATATTGTTTGTTTGCAATAATGAGTGCCTCCGTGAAGCTTATATTGTGTCCACCGTTGGAAAGGGATTTTAAAAAAAGCAATTGTGAGGATACTGTCGCCTTTCAGATATAAGTTCCTAAAGATGGTGTTCAGAAAACATTTAAAAACTCCTTCGTTCAGTCCTTCCTACAAATCTACTACTACAACTAAACGTAAATTAGTAGATACAGTTAGATATGATATCTGAAGGGTGTTGATCCACCTTTGAGTAGTATTGTAAAAAAAACTGGGTGAGTTACGGGATGGGTTCAGTTTGGCGCCGTTCTAGTTCGTTTATTAATTCTTCTAGAAGCCTCATCTTCCTTGCTTTTCAAACATATGAAGACAGGCTTTTTCTTGATATTCGGATTCTTGTCATTTTTAGAATTTATCTTCCAGTACTCCTGAACAAATTTCTTTGGGTATCCATTGTTTATACGGTACTTTCTTTGATTGTCAATTCTTTATTAATTTTATTACTAAAGTGTCTTATTTTAAATCTATTAAAAAGCGTTTTTACTAGTCCATGTTTACAACTGACAAGACAAAGTTGTTATATTTTAATTATTGTACCGTCCATGTTTATTTTCTGTATCTACATTGATCCAATGTTCCTTCCATTCTCTGGTTTATATTAAGGTCTGGAAGATTGAGTTGATTATTATTTTTCATGTTCGACTGTAAACAGGATGTTTATATGAGCACTAGTAAAATGATGAAGGATTCGAGAAACATGTTTCATACTATCACATATAAGAAACGTATTATTGACATACTTGGAATAGTATGCTGTGGTTTCAAATTTAAATACATCCATTAAGATATTTGTAAGGATACGTCCAAGTGATGATTCCATGACCATATCGTCTATTTATTTATGTAGCTGGTTATTGAATTGAATTAACCTGGCCAACTTCCTCTTGTACAGATTAGAGTTAGGTTTGTCAAATTATTTTGAATAAGGGAAGAAAATCAGATTGTCCACAATTTATGTCAGTTATTCCTCATAATGCGTTACTCATATATAACAATATATTCATAGCATCCATTTATTGGGAAAGCTGAAATATCTCTTTAAAACGTGTGGATTGTGATTTTTCCATGGATCAGTCCTAACAATTTAGCTAATCAACCAGCCAGCTTGTTATATGATGCGTTTATCATATAAATTACTGGTTCTAAAGGGATGCCCCAGTCGCTGCTGCAGTATCTTAGATTTGTCAGGTATATTTTTCGAGATTTGATGCATTCTATGCACAGAATGCTTCCAATTCATTGTAACAACACCTAATCTTTTGTCCGATCTTATTATAGTGATTTCGTCACTGTTTTGTTAGATTTTCAGTGCTAAAATCTGCCATTTATTCTGTATCTTAGATTGTGAGGAAGGAGACATACAATAGTGGTTTCAAATATCTACTAATCGTGACTTCAATAATTCCGTCTATGATTATCTAGAGGTTTTAAGTCAGTAAATCGGTGGTATAAGTTCCTGAATTGTGTATGTGCATGAGTTTTCTTGAGGTCGTTTCGTGGAATTGGAAGGTTCAATCCAATTTTTCCAGTCAAATTTCTCAAGAAATTAAGAAAATTTTACATTTGTTTCCTTTCTTAATGGAGGTTTCACCAGTTTATTCTTTAGTGATTTTGATGTGCTTCAGTGTACCTCCTGCACGTAGTTGCTAAACGAGTAGTAAGATAATCTGCCTACTTAACAAGGTAATTTTCGTCGAGGAGCGAAGTTTAATCGTGGCAAAGAAGAAAGGAAAAGAGGAAAGTGAAACATTATGGGGTATACTAACTACAAATTATAGACGTGAGGAACATTTCCGGCCTTTTACAAAATAAGCTGTTCTTTTTTGAAAATTAGTTGATTATCCATCTTTCTGTGTTATTTCAATTGGACATCTCGAGTTGATCTGAATTAGACAACTAATGAATAACAGAAGCTAGCCCTAGACAGCTGTCCCGTCCTGGTATTTAACTTTTCTGCAGTGCGCACCCATAACATCACCATGGATCAAACTCAGAGCCCTCTGGATCGGTGGCGAACGCTTTGCCATTAAACCATTGAGTCGAGTCCCAACGGTTGGTATTTCTAATTTAATCGGTTCATGATACATTTGCTCGACCTCACCCATTTCCATCGGTGGGTGACTGCCCCACACCCAAAACGGCTGAACTCCACTGGTCTCGTCTTCTATGTTATTACTTTCAAATTTGCTTACCAGTACAGGTTTAGGAACAGAGTCAAAGGCTAGAGTATAATTGAGAAACATCTTTCTGTCATACATCTCGCCTATTTCTAAACTAAGTACTGTGTTATGATATTGGATAGCTGCTGTATCAATCGTGTTGCTATGACACCCTTATACAAACTGCTATGGGTCAATATACTACTTCGTTAATGTCTGCAGATAATTTAGTAATATCTTTTCCACTGTCATGAGAAAGCTATGGGTCTAAACGTAATATTGCCATCAATTAAACTTTCTTTGATATTGGCATTACATTCATTTCTTTCCATACTTTGGGTATAATTTACATTAAATATACTAGTAAGTAGTTGACACGGAACGTCATTAAATTTTGTTGAATGGTTACTTAAAATGTCACCAGGTCCTGTACAATGAGACGAGTTAAGAGTCTTTAGACATTCTAAAACATCACTCTCTGTGAAAATGGGAATACTACTTTAATTCAAACTTTAAGAAACAGACGGCATTAAATCAGATCCATAATGTAAGAAACAGTTGTTTAGGGAATAGGTGCCTAAGTGAGTTTCTTCTTTTATCCACTTAATACCTGTAAACTCATTAAATAATTCTCAGAGATTAGATCTAATACAGGATAAAGTTTCTGAGTATACACTGACATTTAACGTTTTTTTTCTGATATACAAGACCATTCAGTTCTCTATATTCAATTTTTAGTCTTGTTCACTTCTCAGTCTTTTAATATGCAGAGAGAGAGAGAGAGAGAGTTAAATAATTTGCGTCTTGTTAAAAATTGTTACTCTCCGACAACAGACATCAAAACAGAATTCAATTTAATAATTGATGACGTATAATGTAATTTTTAATGATAAGAAAAATTCACCTCAATTTAAATGTATTTTCCGTAGGTAGAAAACATTATGAAGTCATATGAAATAGAAATTATCACATGAATTTAATATAATTTTTATGTTTTTATTTTTGTTAAATTATTTGTAATAAGAAAATGTATCTGCTTTTATTGATATTGTTGCTATGCCAATAATCGACAAAAAATATGTCATGTTTTCTTTTTTTAGGTTATTTCCCAGTGATTTCTGATAAATCTTCATTTCTTATTAAACTGTTTCCATAAATCTTTTAGCGACATTATCATTTCATCCTGATCAAAGTAGAATATATTTACATGTAAACAATTGACGAGTTATAATACCTATAAAAATGCTTAAGTCTGTCCTCTTCCTAGGAATTTGTTTTTTTTTTCAATAAATTTAATTAAGAAGAAGAAGAAAGTTAGATTTTTTGTAAAAACTACATCATATTGCAAATGATTTCCTTAAATATGCCACATAATTAAAGTTTGATACATAAGAAAGAATGTAGGTTAAACATAATCCCTTCACGTCTTAATGTTATTTTAATGTTCTACCAGTGTTTTAATAAATTGTTATGATAAATTTGTCTACTCTATAGAGAATCTATATGATTTCATACAAAGTAGGTTAGAGTGTAGTATAGAAACAAAATTAAGCAGTTTGAAGGTAATAGGCAAAAAACCTTGGACCTAGGTTTCATGTTATTTGGAACTTGTTATTAACGAGGTACCTACATTCTATTAGAAAGCTTGCACTCCCCAGAGGATTCAATACTGGGTCACATAGTTTTATAGTCTGTGATAGTTACCACTGGGCTATTCAGGCTGCAACTGATAGCCCTTCCCCTATGGGACTGTGATGTATACGTTTGTTGATCATTGTGTAGTGACCAATTGAATGTTCATCAAGTCTTTTATAATGCTGATCGAATTCTATCGATCATGTTGTGATTAGTAAAAAGTCAGCAATAAAAAATAATTTCTAGTCATTCAACATAGATTTTAGAGATCCTAGTTTACAAATGTGTCAATCAAACTCACGAATTTATAATCTATTGTATACAATAGAAGACACCAATATTGAAAGATAACATAAGGAATACCGGTTTGCCATGATTAACACACTAAAGTTTTCTGTTGGCTCTTCTGCTGGTAAATTAAACAAACTAACGGTATATCAACTGTTCTATATAGTTCCATAGTTCCTTTTAAAGGTATTCAAAGAATTTACAATACATTTTTGGTTGCTTCTAGTAAGTGTGCCACTGTACACTAATTTAACACGTCAAGTCTTCTACAAATGGCAATTTACACACAGTATTGTTTCAAACTTCATGAATACTGATATTTTTTCATTCAGAGAGTTTCGTTTATTAATTTGAAAAGAGCGAAGAATGAGCATTTCAGCAGAGTAAGATAACGATTCACTTTGTTTCGTTTGGTCCATCTCACCTACTACTTACAACAGTATTATACTAGTATAGTATAGTATTATAGTATTACAAAATCAAGAATATAATGATGTCTTAACATACCCACAGAAAGGAGTTTGGTTGATGAGTGTTCTTGAAGCTTGGCAAGAGAATGATGCAATAGAGAACTAAATAAAGTCATGACAAGATGAAACATTGTGATAACTATACATTATATGCTAAATAACGTACTGGACAATCTTGTTTGTATATTAAATTTAAGGATTAGAAGTAAGTGATTACGTAATGAATAAACGTTAATGTTAAGATGTGAGTAAAGCTCAACTAGTTAGTTGTGAAAATTAAGAAACACCTCTCATGGACTCCAAGCAATCTGGAATCCTCTAAGGTGAATAGTAAACAACCGAGCTTCAATTTTCTGAAGTTTGCTATAGTTGTAATCATCAAGAGTCAGAAACCTGAATAAGTGATGAGACGGTTAAAAGTTTGATCAAAACTTCAAAAAATTAATAATAATAATGATGATTGAAATTACTAGAAGACATTCATTGTTATGGCAAGGTGTTTCTCTACACAATTAGGGCACGAATTATCGAATAAATTATCTACAAATTTATGTACACGTTAATGATGACTCAAATACAAAGCCTTAAACGCCGTTAAAATGTCAAACGTGTGTCCTGTATCAGTTATATGTTTCGCAATAGAGGAACAAGGCTTTCTATTCTCTGCCTCTATCGGATCTCTTGGTGTTATTTATTTTTAAAGTCGTTTAGGTATGTATTCCTCCCCCACACCCTTGTTCACAGTGTTCTGTTACTCCTCCCCATGTATGTGTCTATACAAACATGTAAGTTGGTAAATACAACGGCATTAGATGTAATCATTCATGCAATTATGAGGCTTGTGTGGAATCATGGTCTTTGAATTCTTAATGAATGATATGGTAACATAATATGTGTTTGCAACTACAGACTTAAACCTACGCTTCAAAAGTACGTTGTTATTTCCCCTTCTCTCCACCCTTTATATAGTAGTGTAATATGAACTCACGCCCTAGAAACAGAATCAGCTAGGAATTCCTGTGTTAACTGACTCTAATATGGATTTATAAATTTCAAAAGATAATCATATAACATTATTGTCACGGTAATTTGTTCTCTAATCTTCTGCAATCGTATCCGCCATACAAATATGTTGGATCCTATTAGGAAGACACTTTTCATGACTCACTTGCATCTCACCTACAAAAGTTATGGAAATTTAAATACTGACCAGTCCATGATGGCTTCCTATAAACTTATCGTTTTATAGAACTATCATCTCATCAATATAAAAGGATGTTATCATTACAACAAATTAAGTAGTCATTGAATTAAACATTTTTTTTCTTGGAAATACAATTATACGCCAGTAGGATAAATTCTACATACAGTAGTTCATCCTTGTGAAACATGTATACACATAGTATTAAGTTAAAATATACACAACATTACGTGACAAGAAAACATTTCCAATAAAAATTCGTTAGTAACCAGTAATCTAAACTTATGAATGTGCTCAATCCTTATTTCAGTAAACAGTATTTAGATCAACGACAATTCAATTGTATCAATTAACTAACATTATTATTTTACATTTGATCAATATTAGTTTATTATTCATGTATTAACTAATATTGAATAAGACTAATTAAACAATTGAAATCTTGTGATAAGCCCAGGGCGTTGAAGGTACTCAGTGAGTTCCTAAAGTATAACGCAAAGTTCACGAAAACGAAGGCTACATTCAGATTCTTAAATGATTGCATCGAATCAGGATACCATCCTAAACATTTAACTTGATGAGGATTTATCGAAAAGAATATTCTTCATTCAAACATCTTTATATAAGACTAATTAGTTTGCTTTTTCTTCACATTACATAATCATTATGTTAAGATGTTAACCTAGGCAATACACATTCATTTGTAACAGACGCACAGATTTCGGAAACAAATTAATCTAGACAATATGACGTTTTACTTTTATGGTAGATAGGTTAAAAAAGAAAGGATATATTGAACAAGCTAATTTTATGGTTATATAATGTTACTGTAATATCATCGATATGTTTATAGACTTAGATAACTGAAGGTAATAAGATCATTATGTTATGTAATGTCTAGTGTGGTTTATGTTGAGTAATCAATAGCCAGAAGTCTATTAACTTTTCGAATAACGTATGAAATTCTCGAACTTTCAAGAAAAACTTAGTTTCAAAATACAAATTATCCAAGTTTAATACACAAATAGCAGATATTTCTAAAGACTAGAATAATTTTCTTTAAGTTGGATTATGGTTGCCAAGTGGAATCCAAGACTCGTGTTTTGTCCAATTTAGGACTCGCCAGCTGGATGTACTTGCATCACAGTGTTGATATTCACATCGGGACTCGAACTTAGTTCGTTTCGTATCAAACGCCACCGCGTTCACCACTAGGCTATAGGTACACCCAGCCGATGAGTCCCAGATATGACGAGAAGCGCTTCCTGCATTCCGTCTACCATCCACAATACAACTGAAACAATGCTTGCAAACCGTAACTGTATTGATGCAATCCTCCCAGGAAGTACAAATGGCAAGCGACACCGATCTATGACAAATCAACGGGAGAATTCGAATCTTTTCTAAATAGAACAATCTCTTTGTATAGGTGCATAGTAAACAATGCATGTTAGTAGTAACCTAGGTAACTAAGTTATAGAAATGCTTTTTCTTACATTCTTAAAGTTATACAATCTCTTATTGTATTTTTTTATTATAACATTTTAGTTAATAATGACGAATATTTAAGGAGCTTAGTAACAAAAGGATACAGTTCAGTAAAAGAATTAAATTAACTTTTATGCAAAAGACATACAAATGTACTTTCATTTGACATAATGACTTGATCAGTAACAAGCTAAGCAAATTATGTTTCTAAGGCATTGTGATGAACTTCTTCTCTAATAATAGTTGTAATCTTAGTTTTCTATCAAAAATTGTTCAGTCAGACAACTATGGAAGACTAAGAATTACTGGTCAACAGTTTTGTTATATCTTAGGACCCCTCAATAGTACGCAATCAAGACCCAGTCAAGAAAATGATCCCAGAACCTTTGTCATGAAAAAATATTTATTATTAGATTATTGTCACTACATACTTACAGTTGGAGGGCTTTTGGCGATAGTTAACTGTCAATTTTGATATCATGAATTGATCTGAATCAGACAACCATTGATCACCTGGAAGCACTGGGCAACCGTTTCGTCCTAGTATAGAACTTCTCAGCGGTGCGCATCCACGACCCTATCGGGGATCGAACCCAGCACTTTCTGGCTGTCCAGTGCTTCCACTTGACCCATGGTTATCTGATTCAGATCAATTCATGATATCAAAATTGACATTTCTTACTGTTATCTATAAGAAATAACATTTCGTAGATGAGCATCATAAAGTAAATACCAACTTATTTGTGATTTTTAGAATAAACTCAACAATATTACATTATTTCACTATACTAATTACATTTTTGATTTAAAGTTTATTTATGAATTCATTGTTTCCAATAGTTACCCAATATCACAAGTATCTGATAAAGTAATCATGTGAATATTTGTCATTCAGATATGCTATTCCTAGATTATACTTTAATTTTCACTAGACAAACAGAAAGAAATCTAACAGTTCCTTATAATTGTCTAACTGTACACAAACATTTGCATTAGTGTGTGTGTGTATTTGTAATTGTCACTCAAATGGTAAATTACATTGTAGATTTATCTGGTTTAAAAATGTTATCAACCCAGATCAATGAATAAGATTACTTATAGAAAAGGAACGTTAGGTTTCTCTCTCTCTCTCTCTCTACATATATATATAGACAGAGAGGGAGAGTGAGGTTGTATTATGCAAACGCCACTCAACTACTGTCGTCTATCCAATCTACAAAATGACACAGTTCAAATAAAGTGGCTTAATATAGATAAGGATATTTTGATAAATTTTTTAATGGTGTTTTAATTTAAAAGAGAATAACATATCGCGTCAACCTGAAGCCCCTGGTGCGGAATCTGGGGTGCTCACTGCTGAGGAGTTCTACACTAGAACGAAACAGCTGTCCAGTGCTCCCTTGTTGTCAATGGTACCCTGCCAACATCAATCTGTGATATATTCAATCAAATATCTAAATATCTAAAGGATGAAGTATGAATCATTATTAATCATGATAAACGACGTAGTTACAAAATCTGCTGATCTGAATAGTATACATAAGCTCAAACAATACTGTTCACAAATGGATCTTCTTTTAGGTTAAATTTTATTCATTGGGATAGATTGTTTAATTGTTGAGGTTTAACTGTCGCATATTTCTGATAGAAGTCCACTAATTCATCAGAAGTTTGAACAGTTAAAGTTATGTAAAAATAATGAAGGAACTCCCTAATTAAACTACCCAACTTAAAGAATGTAAAGATTTGGAACTATTCTCCTAAGGTACACATATTATTCACTATCTTCGTGATATGCTGGGCACCTAATGAAGCTTGATTATCTTCGAGAAATGTGTTTTAGAACACTATTTCAATTATTACAACTATGGACAGTGTAATCATTTCATTTCTATGACTGTTACGTTCCCCTTACCCGGTCATTTCGTTTTGTATATTCGCTTTTAGTATATTGTTATTTACTATGAACTACGGTTACTTAATTGTGTACAACTTATCCCTATTCACTGCCACTCTTTCCTTTGTTCTATATCAATGTATCAGTGATTGGTTTACTGTGTGGTCTGATTTTATGTATATATAAAGGCATGATTAAAATACAATACGATCTCAGTTCTTTCGGCTCTTTCCGTCTTCAGGTTCTTAATTCTGGTTCTTCTATCGTCGGCCTTGGGAGGGGGTGATTGGGCTTAGGTCAGTCGCACATTATCAACTAGACACATTTCATCGGCGTTCGCGTCTACCAACCGAAAGCCTCTCTTTCTTGAGTCATAACACTTAGAAACTAGATCTTCTTTGAGGTTTAACTGTCGCATATTTCTGATAGAAGTCCACTAATTCATCAGAAGTTTGAACAGTTAAAGTTATGTAAAAATAATGAAGGAACTCCCTAATTAAACTACCCAACTTAAAGAATGTAAAGATTTGGAACTATTCTCCTAAGGTACACATATTATTCACTATCTTCGTGATATGCTGGGCACCTAATGAAGCTTGATTATCTTCGAGAAATGTGTTTTAGAACACTATTTCAATTATTACAACTATGGACAGTGTAATCATTTCATTTCTATGACTGTTACGTTCCCCTTACCCGGTCATTTCGTTTTGTATATTCGCTTTTAGTATATTGTTATTTACTATGAACTACGGTTACTTAATTGTGTACAACTTATCCCTATTCACTGCCACTCTTTCCTTTGTTCTATATCAATGTATCAGTGATTGGTTTACTGTGTGGTCTGATTTTATGTATATATAAAGGCATGATTAAAATACAATACGATCTCAGTTCTTTCGGCTCTTTCCGTCTTCAGGTTCTTAATTCTGGTTCTTCTATCGTCGGCCTTGGGAGGGGGTGATTGGGCTTAGGTCAGTCGCACATTATCAACTAGACACATTTCATCGGCGTTCGCGTCTACCAACCGAAAGCCTCTCTTTCTTGAGTCATAACACTTAGAAACTAGATCTTCTTTGAGGTTTACTTTAACAAACAATAGTATTTATATTCAAACATGGAAAAACGTTTGACTAATCAAGGCACTTTAGTCCTTCCACACCACTGTATATTTACTAACTCACCTGCTTCTGCAGAGAAAGTTATATAGAGTGTGAGACCTGATGAAGTAAGCCAACGAATTGACTAGCATCACACTTAGAGGTTTGGAAAGTCTGGATAAATCAATATTCAGTTCTATACTAGAACACATGGATGATACTGATCATATAGTAGATAGATTTACTGCAATCAGAGTTATTGTATCAAATGCCACTCAATTTTCCTAGTGGGTCGATTCTATCTTCCTACATATAGCCGAAACTGTTGGAATTAAGGCAAACAACATCCAGCCGATGAGTCCCAAATAGGACGAAACGTGCGTCCTGGATTCCGCTTACCAGTCACAATCCAACTTATATATAAAACAATACTACTTTCTATATTCAAAAGAAAATAAAATTCTGCTGCCTTTATTGAATGAAAATTATAATTCATAAATTTCGCCATTTTTTCACATTATTATTTGAACTGAGATGATTTTTTGTGGAGATTAGTGTTTTTAACTGATTGAATACGTCACGGATTGATGTTGACAAGGCAACACTGTAAGCCAAGGAGCACTGGACAGCCGTTTTTTACTAGTGTGGAACTCCCCAGCAGTGTGCATCCCAGATTCCTCCCCGGCTGGTTCGGGTTGGCGAACACCTTACACTCTTCAAAGGGTTAGGTGTTCCCTTACAATTCAATTACAATAATCAGCTAACTAGTAACTAACTTCGAGACGTTTCTGAAGTTCTAGTAAGCAATAGTGACTGGTGAAGTTCAGATTTGTTGGAAGTGAGACAGTTATCATCAATGACAATGAGTGATTGTCAAGCTATATATCACATATGATGGAAGTGGAAATTCTACCATTGGATGCCAGCCAGCTCAATAGTGAAGAGTACTAGGCTTTCATCAACCTGAAGTCCTTGTGCTCGGGCGGAATTAATGGTGCTTACTACTGAGGAGTTCCATACTACAATGAAACAGATGTCCAGTGCTCCGTAGTTTTCAGTGGTATTCTTTCAACACAAGTCTGTAACGTATTCAATCAATATTCTTATTTATTTTTCCTTTTACACCCCCTCCCAAACCCTGCTATTCTATTGCACTTTCATTAATAATAGTTTCTGTCTGATAATTCATGAACTTCATATTACGTCATTTTAATGATTAAAGATCTAATACTTACGTTTCTTCTTTTTAACTATACCAAGTGTTGAATTATTTATACATATTGTTTTCATTATTCTTATTACTACTACTGATGTTAGTACACTTATCAGTGTACTATCACTTTGTATATTTCTTTGTTATCATCAACTTAATTGTAAACATTACTGTTCTGGTTTATACACATTGTTCAACTATATACAATTTACTATTTTGGATGTTGATTAAAACTGTAAATAATGATACTAGATTTAGTTGTTTGCATTGGTCAGAGGATTAATGCTGTTTAGGTGACTAGTAAAACCAGAGTACTCACTGAATGTTTAATCTTAGTATGTAATTTCTCATCAATGAACACTCTCAATTACCTCAGATAATAGAACTCAGGAGCTTTAGGTCTTATAAAGAACACTTAACAATCGGCTTTACTGTGCTGGTGTCCAATGGTAGTATTCCCACTTTCATTGGTTTTCCATGTAGTTCGATGACCATCCATTGACAATGGTGATGACTCCTTCGTTAACAACATGTTTCTACAAATTCAGTTTGACTTTGATAATCATCTCACTGGTGAATAATTTCAGAATGTTCTTAAAATTTTAATGAAAAGTCATGACCGGTGGTGTCCAGACATATCAGTAGGAAAACAGTAGGGATTCTACTACTAGATACCGGCCAGCTCAGTTGTACTGATGGTTATGTGTTTATCTTATGATCTTTGTTCAATTTTCTGAGGGGAAGTCGACGGTACAAACTGCCATAGGGGAATACTACACTAGAAAAGAACAGCTAATATATACCTTCATATTTCAGTGGTACTTGATCGATACAAAGCTGTGGCGAATATGAATAACTTTATTTCATAATTGTCTCCATTAAACTACCTCAAAACATACTTAATGTCAAATTTGTAGGTGTAGTCAACATATTTCACTTCAACAGGTGATTAAAAAAATCCTGGATGATGTGGAGGCACGAAGGAGGATGTGACATGAATTAATTATTTTTTAACAGCATATTCATGTTAGAGAAATATCAGGGCATTGAGGGAACTTAAAGTTAACATGTGAAATATTCTGACTTTTTGAGGGACTGTTTCTATGTATATAGCAGAAATTAGTCTTACGTAAACGAACTGATTGCTTGTCAAATTTTCTTGTAAAATCTATGAGATATCAGTAAAAAGTACTCATAATAAAATAATGATTATAATTAATCTTCTACCAAGAGACATTTCAATAGGTTCTATCAAAGTATCCCACCAAATCATCATTAACCTCCTTCAATGGATTCTGAACATACAATATTCAGTTACATTTCTGGCTGACCGTTACATTTGCAGAATGTACGAGATAGTTTCTAAATCTCATTTTTAAATGATTACTTGTCATATTTAATTCCATCAACAATATTTATTTGACGACCAGGTTAACAAATTCTAATACATTAATTCTAGTCATTAGTAAACAATCCCTTGACAATATCGACTATTCAATGTGCTAAATTATTCGAATATCAGCTTGATAGAAATAGATTATATTAGTTGGTTGAATTTCTCATAGACAAATGTTGGCAGGACAGCATTAGAAACTAGGGGGACACTAGGCAGTTGTTTAATCCCCTGTGTGGGATTCCTTACCAGTGCACGCCCTGTATTCCGGCCACTTCTCAAAGTGGAAAGCGCTTAACCCTTCGCACCATTCGGACTACATCCAATGATAGAATCTCCATTTCCATGAGTTTTTGATATGGCTCGATGATTAACAGTATCCTAACTATACTAATTTGTGATTAATTCAATAAACTAAAACCAATCCCAAAATATCACCTCAATTAAAGAGACATATTCTCTAGAATTAACAACAAAACACTTTATTTTACTTACAAACTCTTGTTTATTTATGTTGTCACACTTGATAATTATTAACAATAATAGAAGATTACACTTCTCTATTACTCTCTATTACCTGTTATTTTTATTATATAATTACTTACGTAATGATGACCATAAAATATGGAGTTTCAATTCTACTATTCTTTTACGTTACAATAGAATCTATCTGTTCATATATCGATATCTTAAAATAAATCAGATATTTTTAGATAGGAAATATGTTGACGACAAATTTATAAGATGTTATGAAAAGTTAGATATACACGGATATTCATAACCTTGATAAATCCCATACACATTACTTAGTTTTACTATACAATACAAATAAGAATCACAATGAACATTTCTCAATATCTTACTCATTAAAAGAAATGATGGTTCTATACAAACGATGTATGTATCGAATGGGATAGACAATTGACAAATATTCATAATCAGATTTCAATAATGAGGAAATTTAATTTCATGCATTTCTTGGGCACACATCAAAAAATCTTTTCTCTAGACTGATTAAACGACAAATAATCCATTCCAAAGTTTACCTTTATAGAAAATAAATGTTCACTGGAACTTATGGAGAGAAATATGAAGGAGTCACAGCATTAAATGTATAGCTTTCAAAAAGATATTGTTTATAAACCTCCGGTTATATGGAGATATTACTGGTGGAATACTGAATAACTATTTAAGAAGATCGATTTGAAAGAGATTCAATGCACTACATCCCTAAATAAGTCACTGCAGTTATCGTCTTATATGCATCTTAGTGTAAGATAAATAGACGAAACTGATCAACTCAATGTGTATATACAAATCCATTTCCACTTCTGAATCCAAGTACCATATATCGTTTGTCGAGGCCACTTGTCCGTAACATTTGGGAGCACTTACCGGTATGGCCTAGTAAGGGACAACAATGATTAGTCAAATCAAACAGATTCTGCTTCAGATTCATCCTTTGATACTATTTGCAAAATTCAACCAAATACATCATGAGTATTTGTTTACCTTTACTTTATATATAGGAAACCAAAGATGTTCATAAATTTAAACTTAACCTATGCATAATAAAACAATGTGTTAAAGCCCATTCTTTGTCTTGACCATAGATGCCATCTTTTTAATTTTATTTTACCATATTATCGTTATCATTATTACTTTAATTACTGTCTCTACCTGAAATTCTAGATTATTATTCACACATCTGTTTCATTTCACACAAATTTACTCATTTCGGTCTATTAATAACATATTTGTAATTCATTCCATTCATTCACTACTTACTTTGTGTATTCTAAAGTCATGTGGATGAATCCCACAGGTCAGTTGAATACCTGTTTTTTGTGGTGATTAGTAATAAGTCTAGTTGATTAAATTCATCACAAATCGGTGTCGATAAAGTTGCATTAAAAATCAATGGTCACTGGATGACACTGGATAAAACATTTGCTCAGTACTCCCTGATTTCTAATGGTACCCTACCAACATCAATCTATGACAATTCCAGTCAGTTAAACATTCACTTGTTAATTGGATATTTATCTGTCTGTGTATACACGACTGTACAGTAATGAAAGTGTATTCATTGATAAAGTATCCTTCACTGAATAAATTTGTCTTATAATTAAATAAGCATATTTAAATAAGATTGTTAGATTAAACTAGTTAAATTCATTATATTTAACACAAGAATTATTGACAAATTGAATAGACAAATTTCTAAACTTAAAATTGAAAAATAATTCATTAACATTTGAATTGATAGGGCATGACTATAATGTAGGGGCAACCTTAACATTTGCTAGGCAACCATTGACATCGGAATATTAGTTTGTCACTCTTTTCTAAGCATTTGTCCAAGTGCATAGACTCACCAGTCACATAAACATGTTCTTCGAAATAAACCTTTTTCCTGTAAATGGCTAACGATAACGTCCTCCTGGAAATTAGCGAGCATGCGATAGATCGTCAACATTGCCAACTAAACTGTGAGCAATGACCTTGAGATGAAAAGTCCTGCAATTGAAAGGTAAAAAATAACTCTTTATTATCTGTTCCTATTAAAGGAAACGTCTATCCACTAGGAATCAACTGATCGCCATATCAAGAAATTGACATACACAAGTCAGGTTCAATTTATGACTCCATCGTATTTTTAGTAATTTATGTTGAATACACTTAAGCAAATTTAATAGTGTGTTTAAATTTTGAAGAGTAGCAGGAGTAAACAAGTTATTTTATTGATTTCTGTTTCTCACTAGGTGACAACTGGAATTTTCTTGATTTATGTTGAGAAAGCGTTTATTCAAACACCAGCCGATTGTCTTCTTCTTCCTCTTCTTAGTACCCAAAAAATATGTTAAATTTAAGAAGAATAGGGTTTTATCACAGGATTTACACAGATAATAGCCTATTTCTGATTCGCGATTAGTAGAACAATTATAGCAAAGAACGAACACTTATATTAATACCTTAAGTATATCCGATAATGCTTGCCGTGACATTTTTTATGAAATACAGATTAATAAATTCAGTAGTATGTTATGTATTTTAAAGGTGACAGTACAACAGTGTTATAAATAATTAGTTAAATAGAGACGTGATACATCTGAAGTTGAAACGTAGTAAAGACTCTTAAACGCTACATTTACTTGGAAATTCAACCAATTTGAGATTAAAATAAAGAACAAGAACATGTACACGAAAACCAATATTAAATTGAAAAAAATAACTCAATCAATCAGCCAATAGTTAAGAGATCTTTGCATATAGACTTCTTGCTTCTAAGCAAGAAAATAAACACTTAGTCATGATCGTAGACTTCAGTATAATTAAACAAGATTAATTTTGATATCACGAATTGATCTGAATCAGACAGCCAATAATTACTTGAAAACATGGAACAACTGTTTCGCCCTAGTATAGGACTACTAAGCAGTGCGCTGAGTCAGCTCCTAAAAGTTGATATTTTCAATGGTAAAGCGTTCTCCACGGAGCCAGAGGATGCTGGGTTCGATCCCCGATGGAGTAGTGGATGCGCACGGCTGAGGAGTCCCATACTAGGAAGAAACAGCTGCTCAGTGCTTCCAGGTGATCATTGGTTGTCTGATTCAGATCAATTCGTGATATCAAAATTGATAGTTAACTATCTCCACACACCCCCGTACCCCCTCAATTGTAAACAAGACTAATAAAATTATACAAAGAAAATCTTAAAATATTACTACATTACATAATTTCCTTTTATGCCATTTTTTCCCCTTAATTTAATTCACTGTAATCCCCTTGAGGAAACATTTAAATAAGGAGGAAACAAAAAGCAAACTAAAAGGAAAAATATATACTTTACTGTCTTATTAACAGCTAAACCTATTTCTGTTAAAAGTATACCTAGAAGAACATCAAAAATGATTTTTTTTTCTTCTTACTTCTTCTTAACGGTATTCATTCTACTTCATTACAAGTATTACTTGAATAAACTTGTTAATCAACTATACTATCAACTATAATGAAGCATTGAATTGATGTGTATTTCATCTTTAAGTTGAATAAATGAAATTAATTCTAATTTAAACGAAAACTTATTTAATTTCAATAAATGGAATCAACTATTATGTAATAAAGTAACTTGTATTCTATGTAGTTATTGCCTAGTAGTTTATTTTATTAATGTTGTTCCTATTTGAATTCTTTGTGAAGTTACAATTAAGTTACAATTGGTTTGTTTAATTTAATAAATACATTATATTAAGTGTAAATTGTGCTAGGAAAGAAATAACTTCGACTATGTTAATATCTATATAATAGTGATTTGTATAGAAATTTAGAATTTGTGCTCGGTTGGAGTCCTTATTCAAGTTCCAAATATTGTTCGCCTTAACCCGTATATAGATATGCTGTATGGTCTATTCTGTTCACGCCCAGACGGCTCTTGGAATCGCAGCGCCAGAGACGTAAAGCGCGTGCTTATTTGTCAATAAGTGCACTATACTATAACACGTAAATATGGCACTCTAATTCTGTGAACTTTGATGTCACTGGCCTTGCAATTAATTAATGTTTTCATATAGTGTGAATCCCCTATCAATGACTATCAAAATCCTTATATGTATGTATAAAACTATATCATTCTGATCATACTTGTAAACTTGTATGCACTCGTTTACAAAAGCTACTTGAAAATAAACCTATTATTATTATTATACCAAATCTACATGAAGATTTCTTCGTGTTGTGTTCTGAATTTTGATCAGTACGGATAATGGAATGATGACTTTGTCTAGAATCAAATCAGTGACCGACAACACAAGATCGTTATTCTATATTCGTATGTATGACTCTATATTGATACCAGACCTCAAGTTGGATATGAGGAATACCAAACTGCTAAACTAAGTCCTAATTATTTGTATGCGTTTCAAGCATTCATATATATATATATATATATATATATATATATATATATATATATATATATATATAAATATCCTGAATTCCACTTTGAAGCCACACTCCAACTTAATTCATATTTTTAAACTACCGCTGTATCAAGGAAATCTTCCTACATCGCGATGTAGGAAGATCATGTTACTGATCTTGAAAACCTGTCGTGACATCGTGAACCGTAGTAAGCGAGATTAGTCATATTTAGTATATTATACATGTACAACGCCATTTCTTATTTTAGATTGAAAGGATATCTATTCAATATACTCTGTGGTTATGAAGTAGTAGCAAATGTCACGTTTATGTAATCCTTAATGCTCCAACAAACGAATAACAAAATGACAGATAATGCAAGTGATTTGAAATTAGCTATCTTCTGTTTGGAACAGATTGCATGACGTGATCTTGAGTAAACTGTCAATGTATTTTCGTACGTACAGTCACGATAATGTCTATACTCTCTGACATGTTTCGATTGTTTGAATTAATCAGAGTACATAATTCACACACTGTCTTAAAGTAATTTTTATGTACTTCTCCAAGTTGATTATACATAGACTTTTATCACCTTAAAACTACTATCCATTTGGCATCATGACTAAAATACTTTAGAACACACTATTGTGAATAAAAGTAAGTTAGTTGGTTATATGATTATGACATTTCCGTAGGCGTCATGCATACTAGAAACTTTTATTTGTTTGAATTTTCGACATCAGTTATTCGTTCAAGACAGACAACAATTGCAAACCAATAAACAGTCGAGTCGTATTTCGTCCTAGCATGTACATACTTAGCAGTGCGAATTCATGATCTTCCCAGAGAATCAATCCCAAGTTTCCTGGCGAACCCTTAGGGATTAAACCATTGGACCAGACAGAGTCTAACGGTAGATATTTCTAACTTCAGTCATTTATGGAAATATTTCTGCAGTCTCATTAATTTTGGGTAGTTGTTTCACATGCAAAGTAGTTGAACCCCACTAGTCACCCATTTCTACAAGCATTCTACGAATTACTTCCCGATGCTAATCACCTGTGGAATTACATTGAGTGATTGGACAGTTATATTATAAATTGACTTCATTTACAAAAGTATACAATTTTATTAAGATGGTTTTACGGTAATAGGTATTAAGTTTAGTTGTTCGTGTTCATCACAGATTGATTTTTTCTGGAAACTACTGAAAAATACGAAGCTCTAGACAGCTGTTTTGTCTATGTATGGGAGTCTTTAGCAATGCTCACCACTGATTCTGTCGGAGAACAAAACCCAGGTCCTTCAAGCATCAAGGCGAATGTCTAACCATATCTGTGCCACTATGCTGACTGATATTTATTGGTACAATGGAGATTTCTATCACTTTGTGACTTAGCCCGACACACGTCTTAATCCCGACAAGTTTGAACTATATTAGTCACGTCTTTAATAGTACCAAAGTAACATTAATCTGTGAGGAACGCCAACAGCTAAATTTAATAAGCAATTCGATAATGATTTTAAAAGCATACTGAGTTTCACAGTAATTTCAAACATGATATATATTAATTGATAAAGAATTTTGATTTAATTTAAACTATTATCATCTATTAAAAACATGCTGTGTTCCATATAAACAATTACATAACCTGAATTGTGATGGTTTGTAGAGATTGGTATTGAGTTTAGTTGATTGAATTCGTCACAGATTGATGTTGACAGGGTAACATTGAAAACCAGGGAGAACTGGACAGCCGTTTTCTCCCAGTATGAATGTCCTCAGCAGTGCGCACTCCACATTTCGCCCTAGAAGCTTCAGGTTGGCGAACATTTAACCCTCTACATTACTATGCCGGCATGCCTGATAGAACGCCCCTATCCATCAATTTTTGATATATAGAGCGACGATCATTCATCCTCATTGGTAAAAACTATTTTACTTTGAACAAGTTTTAACTCCACTAGTCATGACTTCTCACTAGAGTTTTAGAAACATCCTGAAGTTAGTTACAAATGAGTTGATTACTGTAATTGAATTGAAGTTGTTTGTGAGATTGTCAATAAGTTTATAAGTCTGAACTTAACATTAATGTTCACAAACTTCCTCAGTCATCACTGATGACAATGAATGACTGTCGAACTATATATTACAAATTGATGGATGTAGGCATTCTATCATGAATGCCAATTTAGTGATGCAGAGCGTTAGTTGTTCGCTAACCTGAAGCATCTGGGCGGATTTATAGGTTTGCAGTGTCACAGAAAAGTCTTATGCTAAAAGAAAACAGCTGTCCACTTCTTCCTGGTTTTCAATATTACCCTGTTAACATCAATCTATGATGAATTCAACTTGTAATATTTTATATTGATTGATTGAACAGTTATGTCATAAATTGACTTGAAATACATAACTATCGTCTTTTTTTATAATTTCAGCTTCAACATTAAACATTAAAATAATGCATTACTCCTAATTAAAACGTATTAGTTGAATATTGAACTAAATCAGTTATGTTTAAATAGAAGAAAGTTAGTTACCATGTGAAACACAAAAAGAAGAAGAAGAAAGTATTCAAAACGTTGAATGAATTGACAACCATATTCACACACACACACGTACATACACTTATATATCTATACGCAAATATTAATACACACAGATATATATACATATATATAATTCTATACACATACACATAGATACAATGCATAGAAACAATTGAACATTACATCAACATGATTCAACGTAATGAATTTAACTTCAGACAAGGTTGATAAACAATTCAACCAACAAATAGAACAACAACAACAACAACAACAACAATTTAATTTGTCAATTACAATAATAGAAAAACAAATAAATAATTTTATTAAAACAATTTCATATTCAACATTATTTAATATTATTTTATTATTATTATTAATAATGAATAATATTAATTGTACAATTATAGTACGTTTAGAAATGTATGAAGAACAAGAGAATACAACATTTATTGATGCATTAATTAAATATATACCAAATTATATAATTATAGAACATAAACATTTTCTATTTAAATTAATTAATAAAGAGAATGCTGTATTCTTTTATATAACACCAAATGATGGTAGAATCTATGTAACTCAACGAATAGATCGTGAAACATTATGTCCATATAATGATGTGAATTATGAACAATTAGAACCACCACTACTACCACTAACATCACCACTACCACAGCAACAACAACAATTTGAAGAATCTAATCAAAATGAATCACAATTAACTTTGTATAATACAACACAATTACATAATTGTCAATTAACATTTAGTGTAAGTTTAATTAAATTAATTAATAATATTATAGATATAATTGAAGTGATAAAAGTGTATATAACAATTAATGATATAGATGATAATTATTGTAGTTTTACACCTAATTCTAAACAAATTATACATTTACCTGAAGATATTAAACCATATACACATATTAATATACCATTGCATCAACCATATGATATAGATGCACATCCAGATCATACAATTAATTCAAAGAAAATATTTTTATATACACAAAATACAACTACTTATATAAATCAATCAATAGTATCTATAACAAAAAATAATAATTTACCATTTAATTTAATTATATCACCAACTAATTCATTAATTAAACCATATGCATTAAATCTTTATTTAACTAATTCATTAGATTATGAAATATTAACTGAATATCATTTAATAATTGAAGCTAATAGTAAATATGGTCAAGTTAAACATAAATGTTATTTACAATTAACTATACTAATTGAAGATAGAAATGATTATCAACCATATTTTACAATAAATTATACAGAAATTAATATTACAGAAAATTTTAATATAATTTTACCAATATATACATTTACAGCTATAGATTTAGATTTAGGTGATGTATATAGTAGAATTATATATGAATTTGATATGAATACACCAGATTATATTAAAAGAACCTTTTTTATTAATCATAATAATGGTTCTGTATATTTAAGAAATAAACTTAATTATAGAGTATGTTCAATGTATAGTATAACAATTATAGCAAGAAATCCAACTAATTATGAAATGAATACATCAAATAAGCTAATTACTTCAAATCAATTGTATACTGAAACATTGAATATAAAACAATTAAAAGAAGATAATTATTCTAAGGCAAAATTAATTATTAATGTAATTGATGTAAATGATAATTCACCTAGAATAACCTATCAATCACTTGATGGTAATACAACATTAAGTATAATGGAACATTCAAATAATTTACCATTAGATTTTGCTATCATATCAGTAATTGATGAAGATGATGGTATAAATAGTAGAGTTACATGTTATTTGAAAGGAGAGTATAAAGAACAATTTAAGTTAACATCAATCATTACTAATAATAATATTGAAACAATACATAATATTACTAAATCTATTGATAACAATAATATATGGTTACAATCAGAAATGATTTATAAACTATCTGCTTTAATTTCATTTGATCGTGAACAAATGGATTATATTAATTTATTAATTGAATGTTATGATCATGGAATACCTTCATTAACATCTAATAAAGTAATAAGCATTAACATCAATGATATTAATGATCATAAACCAATATTTAATTTTAATGAATTACAATTAACTATAATGGAAGATAGTGATCCAAAAAGGAAACAGATAAATTATGAAATAACAAAGATTATAGCTACAGATAATGATACTGGAATTAATGCTATGATAAAGTATTATATAATAGATGATCAAAAGATATTTGATCACTTTCAAATTAATGAATTCACTGGTCTTATTCAATCTAAACAAAATTTAGATCGTGAAATGAATGATCATTATGAATTTACAGTGATTGCAAAAGATTGTGGTCAACCATCTTTATCAAATTCAATTAATATTCATATTATTATACGTGATTATAATGATGAACAGCCAACATTTTCAAAACAAGTATATGAATTTCATATGATTGAAAATAATGCACTAAATCAATATATTGGAAGTATCACTTGTTCTGATAATGATTTAGGTAGTAATGGATTAATTCATTTTGAAATTGAATCAATGCCTTACAATACATATATTTACCATGCTAATGACTTTTCAATATCTTTATCTTCATTATCAAAAACATCGAATTCACTAAGTGAACAGATGAAAAATACATCAATCATATTAAGTTTACCATTTGAGTTACTTAGTTATTATGATACACAAAAAAGCATTTATCTAGTAAAGATATACACAAAAGATAAAATAGATCGAGAAATGTTAAAAGGTAATTCATATACACAAAAATCATCTATATTGTCATCGAAATCGTCTTCGTCGTCATCGTCATCATCATCGTCTCTTAGATCGTATGGAATAAAAACTAAAACTAACAAGAAAATTGACAAAACAGATATTGTTGGATATAAATTTTGGATTGTTGGTGAAGATCAAGGTCAGCCACAACAACGTGGTCGTTCATTAATACATGTTATTGTTGATGATGTAAATGATAATGAACCATATTTTGTTTCACCGAAAGAAGATAACAGTTTAATTGAAATATCGTACCTAGAAATAATACGGTATCCAATAATCAAAGTGAGTTAACCCGTTATGTTCTTACAATGTATGTATTAAAAATGACTGCATTAGTTACTTGTACTCATCACAGATTTATGTCAGTTAGGTTGGAAATTCTACCATTGGAAGCCAACTGGTGCAGATATTACTGTATTCACAATGAGATTTGAGGGTCACGCGTTCAACCTCATTGTAGAATTGATGGTACCTTAATGCAATGGAATATTAGGATGAAATAGCTATCCAGTGTTCCCTGGTTTTCATAAGTACCTAACCAACACCAGTCTATGACAAATACAAATAACTATAAACTAATGATCTGTCTGCACAAAACTAAAACAAATCAATTGTACAGCAATTCATCACGTTTGGAGTATAATTGTAAAGTGAAGATATATTTACAAGATAATTTGAATAAATAACACTATAAATCTAGTGTTTTGCTAGACAAACTTTGGAAGTAAATTAAGATATTCCTTTAGAAAGTCTTACAAGTGGAGGAAAAACTGAAATCAACATCCTTCAATTAAGACCCATTATATATACTTGACAATTGGACCTATTTACTTCTGATTGTTTAATCCAAAAATTTTAGATATAGAAAATCTTCTAGGATGAAAGTTCTTATCAAGTTTTGGTTTTAGAATTTGGCATAAGCATCAACTAGTTTATTAATAAACAACATAAATATTTGAAAAGTCCACAGTAATAAATGATAGAAAAAAATAAGAAGTCATTTGTTACATAAATTGGATTGTGACTGGCAGGTGAAATCCGGGACGCGTGTTACGCATGGATTCAGTAGTCAAGTGGTGAACGCGGTGGCGTTTGACGCGAAACAGACTGAGTTCGAGTCCCACTGTGAACATTAACACTGGGATGTAGGTACATCCAGCCAATGAGTCCCAAATAGAACGAAACGCGCCTCCTGGATTACACTTGCCAGTCACAATCCAGTTTATATAATACTTGTGAATAATTCGCTATATCGAGGCAGTCAGCTCAGGATGCACATATAGAAACAGTGGCTGACTAGCTTCAGTCTATAACAAATCAACGGGAATATACAAGTTCATCCTAATATGAAGTCATTTGGTTTAGTCAGTGAACAATGATTATTCGAAATTATACTTTTCTGTTACATTATATAACATTAAGAAATACATTTTCTCATCGCATAATTATGTAATTAAAATGTAAGCACTGTATTCACTTTGTAAATTCAATTCATTTGACTTACCATTCATTATGTTCCGCTTATATGCAATAATTAAGCTTAGTTTTCACTATAAGTTAACATCACCGAAAGAAGTACTGTAATGACTTTTACATGAGGAATATTGTATCAAAGTTTTAGTAATAGACAACTAAAGGAAAATATTGCAGGATAAAATGAATCATGATATTAGCAAGAATGTAAATGACACATGAAGATATTCACTAGGAACCAACCTGGAGTGAAGAGTACAAACATCGTATAATTAGATGACTGACAACAATGCACACATTACTTGCCACTTTTTTTAATTTTACCAAACAAGACATTTCATCTGTTCATTCAGTTGTTTATATCGACTGTAGATTTTCTATAGTTTCAATTTAGTGACTTCTTTAAGTTTTATTAGTTCGTTTTATATTTTATTCCTTGAATCCATTTGTTTTTTAGAGTTAGATTCTGTCAACTGTTCTGCATTATTGATACAAATCAAATTAAGTTAATAAAATGATTAGACTACAATTTTTCCATCTGTGGAAACATTACAAAAATCCTTCAACTGAACAATGATGAAGGACAACCGTATACACTTACACGTATTTACAAATAGACTTTAGAATCTATCGAGTTGTTTAATTAATAGAAAACTTACATGGAAATACTATAGTTTAATTTAGCTAGATTTTGACTGGCAAGCATAATCCAGGACACAAGTTTCGTTTTATTTGGGACTTGTCAGTTGGATGTACCGCCATCCTAATGTTGATATTCATACCGGGGTTCAAAATCAGTTCGGAAGATTCAGACACATCCAAACTATATGAGCATGTCCGTTAAACAAATGTGGTTGTCTGCACACAATTGCCTAGTGACAAACAAGGTGGTGTTTGAAATGTAACAAACTAAGTTCAAATTCTAATGTGAACATCAAAATTGGAGTGTAGGTTAATCTAGCTGGCAAGTTCTTAACATGATGGAACATGCACGTCCTGAAATCCAGTCACAAGCCACAATCAAACTTAAACCATAATTCCCGATTAATTATCATTTGAATGTATATTAAAGATGAAGTGATTACTTTATTACACTAATGATGCTATGCATTTCTTACCTTTACAGACATTATCATATTGATTTATGTCAATATCATTTTATTATCATGATGTTATAAAAATAAATGAATCAATGCATTAGTATCCTGAGTTCGACAATGATTAAGACTGACTCAATCAAAATTGTTCTATTAATCTATTTACTATGCACATTTTCAATAATACCATAGTAATTAAACCAAAAATTAAAATGACCTAAAATTATTCATTTAAAAAAAATTTAAATGCAATCATTGATACGTTTGTGGAGATAGGTATTATGCGCTAGTTAATTAGATTTGTCACAGATTGATGTCAGCAGCGTACCGTTGAAAACCAGAAACCATTGGACAGCTATTTCATTCTACTATGAAACTCCTTGGCAATGCGTACCCTAGATTCCGACCCTGGGGTTCCAATTACAATAACCAGCTCAATAGTGCTAAACTTCAGGGTGTTTCTGAAGTACTAGTGAGCAGTTGTGACTTATGGAGGTCAGACTTGTCGGGAGTGAGATATTTATTACGAATGACAATAGATTATCGTTGCCCTGTATCACAAATTGATAAAAATCGGAATTCCACCATTAAATGCTGGCTACTTTAGTAGTACGAAAGGTTAGGCGCCCACTAACCTAGAGTCCCTGGAGCAGAATCTAAAGTACTCACTACCTAACAGTCACATACAAGGATGAAATCGTTGTTCAGTGTTCCATAATTTTCAATGGCATTTTATCAACATCATTCAATGAGAAATTCAATCAATTAACAGTCCTATTTTTATTTACTTCAAAATATCTATATTTTTGTTTTCCAACATTTGATTAGCTTACATAATGATTAACTTTACGAAACAAAAAGGTGAACAAGTGAATCTCCCTCCTTTTTTTTTATCTCTTTTTTGAAAAAACCAAAAAAAAATATAAAAAGAAAAAAATGTTTACACAATCTTTTTTTTAAATCTTCCACTTAAACAAAAACAATCAAATATGTTTGATTAAAACAATGCGTGAATTAAATAAAAAAAAAAAAACTTGTTACAAAAGTGTTAATAAGGTTATAATTAAATCAACAAACTTTCAAAGTAACCAGTTTAATTTGTACTGGAGGTTATAAAAAAAAACAAGTTTGTTTTTCATCAAATAGTTATTCTATTGACCTTAGAAACTATAAGTTTTACAGATTTTCGTTTATTATCTTATTAGTAAATTTCTTAAGAGAAGATCAACTTGTTGTGAACTCTTTAATTATTTAGATAACAACAAAAAATAAGGCAAAAAAAAATAGGAAAAGGAAAAATAATTCAAGAATAAACACAAATGGATTTATTAATAATTTAATGTTATGCATGATTTAATGCCAAAAAACTACCACAATTTAGTTATAATAAGAGTAAGAATAATAATTAGGATACTAGTGACTAACTTCATGATGTTGCTAAAGTTCTAACAAGGGGAATCATGATTGATGTGGTTTAGATATGTCGACAGTGAGACAGTTGTCACCGTTAGCACTGAACGATCGTCGCTTTCTATCATAGAATAAAGAAAGTGGGAATTTTATTATTCAATACTGGTTGACCAAGTGATACTTTGGATTATACGTTCGAAACCTGAAGACTCTGCATTGTATTAGCCTGGTGGAATCGTTGGTGAGCACTACTGAGAAGTCTCGCACTAGGATGAAATGGCTGTCCAGTTCTCCATAGTTTTCAATAGTATCCTACTAACATCAATCTGTTACGGTTTCAGTCATTTAAATTCTTAAGTATTTAACGAAAACAATAGATTAGAAAGCTCAAATTTTATTGTTTCATGTAGTGAAACTAGAGCAGTAAATGCTTTAGTGCATCTGCGTATATTAATCATCAAGTTTAGAATCTGTTAAAAAACGTTTATAAAAACATACACTGCTCATAACAGTATTTACGTTAGTAAATACCATTAAAGAACCTCTTGTCACTAGTGCCCAACCGAGAGAAATAGATTCATACACTGACCGATCACTAAGTATTGACCAATATGATGTTTATCGAGTTCATACTAGTACTAATCAAATTGCTCTAATAGAGCCATAATATTGGGCCTATTTAAAGTAACATGACATTCCTAGCACTATGTTGAGGTAGAAGGTAGTTCGAAGGCATGTTGTATGGGATAATTCAAGTAGAATAAGCAACTTTCAGAATTACTTCTTAGAAGACTATTTCTTGTATTTCGGGCATAGGTAAATCGATCAATTCATTTCTATTATTGTTATGTTCTTTTGCCGAAACCTCCAGTCAGACCCAAGAATTATTCATTTTGGAACAATAACCAAGTAACTAGGTATCTATATGCTCAGCTTTCAATCATTATTTTTTCTGTTTTTTATTATTCTTATTTTTCTCACTGATCTGGACAGACTGTGTATGCATATGAACGAATGAGTAAAATATATTCTGTTTGGTTGTTGATTCACTTATTTTGCGTTCTTCAATCCAACTTGGGGATTAGGAATAACGGAGCAGCTCTGAGGGCATAGAAATAAAAGTTCTGATATCTGAGTTTAGGTATTGTTTTATATCAACGTCACTGTTTTCGTATATCAGGGTCTACAGTATCACATGTCATATCAGAGTAGTAGCACGAAAGTAAGAATTCATGCTAGCCGACAATCGTCAGCAAAGCATACCACAAATCTTGAGGTGGCAGGGTACTCATGCCCCTAGGTAGAATAATAAGTCAGAGCATTAGGTTTCACAGACCTTTGCAACTGAGTTACTTAATGTCAATGATTAACTGATGATACTTCATGATGCATAATTCAAACTTATCAATCTACAGAGTTCTCATTTACAGCTGTACTACTAAATACTAAATGTAATATAACATCAATTGACTATAATTAAAAATATCATCCATTTTTGTTAAGCACTGACTAGTAAAACATAAAGATCTTAGGTAAGATCCTTACCCAGTAGAATATGGATGTTGTGCTACTCAAGAAATACATAATAAGAACAAAATAGCTTCTTTTTTCATTTACAATGATTGTATAATCATGTTCAATTCATGCTATCAAAAATTCAAATAAATATGGTTACTTTAAAGAAATCATAACAATTATGAATATCCAGTTGGTAGGATATATCACAGATTGATGTTGGCAGAGTACCATTGACAACAAGGGAGCACTGGACAGCTGTTTCGTTCTAGTTTGGAACTCCTCAGCAGTGAGCACCCGCGATTCCGCACCAGGGGCTTCAGGTTGACGCGAACGCATAAGCATCTGCACCACTGGTCGGCATCCAATGGTAGGAGGAGGAGTTCCACACTAGAACGAAACAGCTGTCCAGTGCTCCCTTGTTGTCAATGGTACCCAACATCAATCTGTGATATATCCAATCAAATAAAATAACCAATCTCCACAAAAATAACCATCCCAATTGAATTATGAATATCTAGTTGATATGATATCCATATGCTGAATAAGATAAATGAGAACAGAAACTCTTATTGATTTTTTGTGTTTAAATGTTAGTTCGGAAACTTTTCTGCTAAAACAACTAATAAAATGTTCCGGTTATCTTTTTATTTTACTTTAAATTATTCTTAAATCAACCATTTTTAATCTTTTCCAGAAGTAGAAATACACATTTTGTTTAGTAAACCTTCATTATATTTTAGAATGTTATAGAGTGATAACAAATTGATTGTCATAATTCTTCATTATAGAAATGATGAACAGTTTTGTATATTAACTAATTCAAGTTAAAGAATGACATTTATAAACGAAAAAAGACATAGCACACAAAAATAATTGAGGACATACTTCAGAGCATAATTTTAGATTAATAACAGAGTTGGAAACGAATACATTACATCGCACTATGTCTAATAAATTACGTGTATACAGGGACAAGTATACATAGGATGAAGCAATCGTGATCTGCATGTAATGGTAGCTGTACACATACGTAAATTTGACTATATTTTAACAAGTAATATTTCCCTCCCTACTTCTTAAACGATTTTTAACGACGGATTATTACTAGGTACTGATGAAGTCCAATTCAAATTTGATGATGAATATTTCAACCATACTCATGGAGTTGTTATGGTTAGTATTTTAGCACCATTAATAGCTAATATATACATATGTGGCACATTTGGAAATTTTAGCTAGAGATTCCATAGATGACATCACTACAGGAGGTATGCTGATGACAATTTAGTCATATGTGATAAATTATATGATGTAAGCAGTTCATTAAATAAACTCAACAATCTTCAATATCATATTCATTTATCATATGATGAGGAGAAGTACAATCAACTTCATTTCTCAAATATATTAATCAGTCAGAGAGAGGATGGTTCAGTCGAAAGTTCTATTTATGAGAAAATCTTCATGGACTAGGCAGTATCATGCTTTCATAGTTATTGTTCAGTGTAGTATAAAAGCAATGTAGTAAACATTTTATTCAATAGGAACAAGTGTATTTGTACAAAATACACTAGTGAAGTAAGTGGATAAACAACTATCATTGTCTATTGTTAATCATTTAGTTGAGAGTGCTTTAGAAAGAATACTAAGATATTTTGAAACGTTAGCTGTTCAGAAGTTCGATTCTCCCTCCCCCTCTGTTGCGTATTCAGAAATAATTTATAATTTCATTTGATCTAGCATGGTAGGATGTGATTCACAATATTTTCCTTATTATTATATTTGTTTTGCAATCTTATACTTCACTTTATCCATTTGACCTTTATTTTCCATATATAAATGCCTTAATGAGCTTATGGGTAACCAAATTTTTCTAAGTGTATTGTACAAATATGTCACATAGCTTTGATAGACTTGTAGAAATAGCTTATGTTAGATGACCGGAAAACCACGTACGACGCCTGCAATGAGAATCACAGATGTTAGGCCATTGTTGCATGAAGTTCAGTTAGATATGAAATCTAAATATATATAATTCTTATGTATCAATTGACTACACGCAAATATACGGTTGATTGGATGCACGTAAATAAAAATGTCTACAGGAAGAATTTGATAGGAATGTATTTTGGTAACAAAATAACCCAACAAGCAACTAAAATCCAACAGGCCTGGAAAAGGAGAATGTTCAATCACAATTTGAACATACATGCACAATTTAAAAAGTTGTTATGGTCAGGGGGGGGTATTCTTGGCCTCTAAAAACCTCGTCTTCTTATTGCACTATCAAAAATTTACTCTTTAAATGACAACATTTAGGTCATTTTCATAGAAACTTACTTGTGAAAACGCTTAGTGAAATATAAATAGTAATTGCTTGTTTCTTCTGGATTATGATCTAAGTCTGTTCTTCAATAATCTAATTCCAAACTGTTTATAAATAACCGTATATTGTATTGACTCATACACATCCAAAATTCATAGGATAAGTGTAAATATTAAAAATCAGTAGTGATAGGAGAATTATATTTGAACTAGACCTAAATCCTACAAGCGCTGATTCAAAATAAACGGGGAGAGAGAAGTTATATCAGTTTCTGTGTTCAATCATGCTACAATATCCAAGTGGTAGAATAATGGATGTATAACCGATAAAACTCTCTAGTATGCTTAGAGGTGGGGGGGGAGGATATCTGAGACCGTTACAACAGTTCAGTATAAGAGAGTAGAATTACAGGTCTTCAATTTAAGTGGAATTAGATGTAGGGCGATCTCGTTACTTTATCAAAGCAAATTAATTTTCACGAATACATCAATATCGGCAGTGAATACTTGTGATTTATATAAAATACTCAAATTGTATTCCAATGATTGTATTCGATTGACCTAATATGATGGGTAAAGGAGTAGGATCCTAAATAATTAAGACTTTGATAGCTTACAGTATTTGTTTCATTCAGTCATTTATGATAGTGAATGTTATCAATCTAGTGTATACATAAGCTTGTTATTTTCGTTCTTTTATTTCCAGCTAGTGATCTCGGTTTTTGTAACTCAATTCATTTCAAACTCTGAATCAACAGATTCACTTTCTAATCAACTATCATATAGCCATAATATATAATACATTTTGTCAGTTGACTAACATCTCATTCTTCATTCAACTAGCTTAGAATCCTTTTAATTAACAAATTATAGTTCAATTGAGATGATCATTTTTGTGGAAATGGGAATTTTTAATTGATTGAATACGTCACAGATTGATATTGGCAGTGTACCTTTGAAAATCAGGTAGCACTAGACAGTTGTTTCGTTATAGTGTACTATTCTGTGAACCCCGGTTTTTAATAGTGCCTTGCCAATATCAATCAGTGACATATTCGATTACTATTATTATTATTATTATTATTATATTTCTACCCTTGTTTTGTATGCTTTCCGCATTGCATACATAGAAAGGAAGAAACATTTCAAATTGAATCTTGATAAATAATATTAAGGTACCAGCAATTTATTCAATCTAATTGAATTTACAAGTAAAACGGTGAAGAAAATATTCCTTAGTAACTAAAAATTGACGAAGTGAAACCCTCATTGCTACATATTTTATTCTTCAAGTTGTAGACTCTATTGACAAGAATTAGACTGTACTTTAATGTTGCTATTAAATATAACAATCAACGTTATCCATTCACTTTCATAAATCCATGTAGGCATTTACTACAGTGAAATTTCATTCATCAGCTTATAAGATAATCCTTTTCAATGTTACCAAATAGTTATATGTTTCACATAAATTAAGTAAATAGGAAAATAAAGTCAGTACTCAATTAAAAAGAGGCAAAAATTACGTCATTAAGAGGGAATAAGGGCGATTCAACGATGAATCTTATTGAAGATGATGTAATTAACTGAGGATTCATAAACATTTTAAAAACGATTATTCAAACTAATTAATTTACTGAAAAATAGGGGATGAGTAGATCATAACGGGATGAAACATTTCAGTTTGGACTAGTTCACTAAACGATATCATAGAAAAGAAAATTTTCGATGATGAAGATTCTCTGTGTCTTATTGATAAACTATTGAATATCATATTAATATATGTAATGAATTATTAATTATACTGTGGTTAAGAATCAGGAATCACAGTCTATTAAGATTATTCTTTGTGTTATTACCAAATTTAGGGTTAGCCTACATCTGGTTATACTTTCAGTAACTATGATATTTGTATCGCTCATAATGTAACCTTTACACTATAAAGTGTCGGTCTAAAGAAACTTCGTTCTCTGTAGAATAATAAGAACTATTAGATTCAATAGACTTTACCCCTCCCCTTAATGATATATTCTCTTAACTAATGAGCACATTTTATTTTAAATAAGAACGATATGTTAGCTATGTGGTCGATGAAACAAAATGAATTCATTGTATTTTATGGCTTATCATCAAGTTGAAACTGTTGAATGGCACAATTAAAAGTATTATGGTAAACATAGTTAATATTGAGTTCAAAATATTACGAAAAATCATAAAGATAAGGAAATGATACTAACTAGATAACATTGTAGTTCAGGTTGAAGAGTATTTCTATGTTAGAAATGATATCATATTAAGAGAGGGGGCATGATGTGATAAATGCTAATTAAATAATGAACTAACTAACGAGTAACTGATTATATAATGAAGTCATATAGTCGATATAAAACTAAAATTGACACAGTGAACGAGTGAACATGATTGAAGTATAAATTAGGTATTATGTAATAAGAATGTCTTATTACTTTGGAGATGAGTAATTCACTGTACAGATTTATGTGGTTGAAATCACTTAATGCCAATTCCATCAACAAATTGCAGCAAGAAAATGAAGTTTTCTTTAAAGAAATGTTCCCAGGCATATGTTAAGAAAATCCTACAAATATTCCCCCTTAGTACTATCTATCTACTTACTGCAACAAGTAAATGCAAATCCACAGATATATTTGTAGGTGGTCTTAAAATAACATGAAATCACTTCTGATTAGTTTAGAGGTATTATAGATAGTGAACAGTTGATTTCTAAGGAAGCTTCTTTATAATGTCATTTTAATATTTTTCATAAATCTAACTCTAGATCATACTTCGATTGTATGAAGAACAAAGTAAAGTTGGTTTCCTTTTCACAGTTAGGTTTCCAAAAATGTTCGCAAACGTTTTCGAATACTTCATAATCAAATTTATTAGATCTTCATATTTTACAAGATACGGGTTAACTATTTAGTCGTAGTCGATTCAGAAATAAGTATTGCTAAGGAGTTCTATACTACAGCGAAAAACCTATCCAATACATTCTAGTTTACATTCAGTGTCTAACACAGGCCAATTCCTGACATCGAATTCATTTAAGTCAAAATAACCAATTGTTTATGTGATATATTAATTATTTTTTAGCTGATGTAATAATGAAAATTAATATCGTAGGTGTAATCACTTCGTTTTTTTACAATTAATCCATTTAGACTTTTGATAAGTCAAGAATCTTACGGTGAATTTTGCGTATAAATCAGCTTATATGTACCATGGAAATAACATCAAACAATCACTAGTATACGTCATATTTACAAACTAATCTGAAAAGAACTTCAATAATATTGCCTGATGTAGTTTTTATGACTTATTTTACAGAACAATTGATTACGTAATCTATATTACATTTTCACTAGGCATGATCTTGTTACCATGGCTTTCACTGAAATGTTGACTATCATTCATATCAAAGAATGATTAACATGAAAACCACAAGAAGGAACATTTGATCAGAGTAAGATGAATTCATTTTATTTCATTAGGTTCTGACAAACAGAAATTTAGTGAAGGACTGTTTGTTAACCGACGTCCTCATCAAACATCAAAGATGTAAATGAAGTTAGGAGTTGAAGTAAACCATAGTAAATATATACTGTATGTTGATGAATAAACTGGAAGATTATTGATTGACAACAACAGGGAAGAAGGACTAGATATACATAAGAATAAAACCATATAAATCTCAATAAAGCTGTAGAAGTTGAGAAACTGACGTAATGATGTAATGAGAACGTTTCATAATGAAATGAAATAAAGTTATGAATCAAAAGGCAGAAAAAAATTGTCACTTTCCTTTCAAACATATAAATCATGTTTAGTATACTTAATAGCAATGATTTGATAAAACCTGGTTGTTTACTACTCACCTTCGTAATATTTCAAAGTATCAGCTTTATGTCTGCTGTTTAATAAGCGTTTACAATATTATGCTATTCATGGTATTTCATCATCTTGATCGAATACTTTTGGAACATGTTCAGAAAATCTGAGATAAGTCTTCTAACAAACGTCTTTACTTTGGCAGGCACATGTAAATTTATTTGACACATTCAACTGTAACATGAAAGCATAATTGTCAAACTTAGATTGAATTATTGAATACCTTGTTTCGTGCAAGATTAGTAGGTTGGCTTAAGGATTGCTTCTATTTAATGAACTTTTGGGCTTTCAACTACTTCCTCCCACAACATCAACAGTTTTATTGTAAGTTTTAATTATCAGTGAAAATACAAGAATAAGGAGGGGAATGTACATTTCAGGAGAATCGTTGTAATTTCACTTTGTTTAATAATGTTTTTCACAAGGAATCAAATTCTATGAAAATTCACTGAATTAAGTTATAAATAACCATTCTAATTCACAACAGTCTCAACAGTGAGTGAAACAATGAAAATTGATTTGTCTGTATTCATCACAGTTTGATCTCGGTTGCGTATCACTGAAAAGCAGGGAGTACTGGAAAGTTATTTTGTATGAATATGGGACTCCATCTACAACGAATACATGTGACTCAAATTTATGCCGATCTTCGCAAAACAATTTCAATTTAGTTAAATTGAGATGGTTATTTTTGTGGATATTGGTATTTTTAATTAATTGAATATGTCACTAGTTGATGTTAATGGAGTGCCATTAATGATCAGGTAGCACTGGACAGTTGTTTTGTTTTCGTGTAGCACTCCTCACCGTAGAGTATTCCAGATTCTGCCTAAGGGGGTTACAGTATGGCTAGGGTTAGGCGTTCGATAACGTGGTTTCCAGTATCATTCTGTGATATATTCAACAAATCTTAATTCATACAATGTATTATACTCTTACTACTTAATAACTTCACTAATTCTCTTAGTATTAATACTGAATATACCATCAAAGTGATTTACATATTGTAGTCAATATTCGAGAAATTGTTTTAATTTTCCTTTTTTCTCTATTTTTTTGTAGTTACTTGCATTTGATAATGATGCAGGATTAAATGGTACTGTACGATATGAAATTCAACAAGTAACACGTGAAATAATACAAAATCATCTTGTAAATAATCAAATGAAAATTACAAAAAATTCATCTTCATTAAATCAAAGTTATGAAGTTTTAAAAACTACTATATTTTCATTGAATTCATTCAATGGTTTATTACGTTTAAATACTCAATTCACTCAAACTGATATAAATAAAACAATAAGTATTAAAATAAAAGCTTATGATTTAGGTATACCTATATCTAAATATTCTTATATAACATTACATATAAAACCAATAAATAATACACCTTCATCTGTAAATAATGAATTTGACTATGAATTGGATGATGATAATGATGATGATGTTGATAATCATGATGATGATGATAATAATAATAATAATAATAATAATAATGATGTGGATAATTTAGAGAATAGACGAAATGATCAACTTACCTATACAAAATGGAAAAATCATATTCGTTTTTCTATGAATAATTATATAATCATGTCTACAGTGGCAGCATCAATATTACTATCAATTATTTTAATGTGTTCAATAGTTTGTATTAGTAAATATAAAAAGTTAAAAGATTATATGTTTGTACACAAGGTAAAAGATTCTAATAGACAAATTGATGTCAATGAAGATCATCTAGTTGTTAGTGAAGATGAATTACAGAATATAAGTAAGTTTAATGATAATACATGAAATTCGTTAAATGAAGAAATCATAATAATTTTGCATAAAAGAACTATTTTATCATTTTTATTGTTTGTAGTAATAAACATATGCAAACCTAAACATTTTGATTAGTTGGTGATAACTAATGTCATAGAATATGATTCAAATTTATATATCAAGTAGAGTATGATGATAGGCTTAAATCATTTGATATCTAGGTGCTTCATTTACTCGTGTTTACCTGTGGCTAAATAATATCAACATTAATCCCTTAACTTAGATTTATTACTGAATAACTTTAATCAACATGGTATGTATGCTTTTTTGATGGAGCTAGAACAATACATATTAGCGAACAATATTGTTTTCAATTAGATCGTCATCATACTTTACTTTAGTGAAGGAGAAATATTTATATACGAATATAGAAACTATTAAACTAAGGCAGACAGTTTCAGTTCCATACAGCAGAACTATTTTGATGTTCGAATTGAAGAGTCTGACTTTAATGTTGGTTGACAGTTGTTTTGAGTCCCATACGTTTTTCAACTGTAGGGATGCTTCCCTGGCTTTGCCAATCCTTGCGTTTACATCTGCATCGGATCCTCCTTGTTCATCGATGATGCTTCCCAGAAACGTGAAAGTATCCACTTAGTGCAGAGTTTCTCCATCAAGTTCAATTTGGTTGGTGCTCTCTGTGTTGTATATGATGCTGAAGTTGTCTTCATTTGCATTTGTTGGTCCGAATCATCGAGTTGCATCCTACTTGTCCATTCATTTCCATGCATCCCCTCTGATGTAGAGGTCTTCATGATCCAGTCAACCAGTAGGAGGTTGAGGAAAAGCGAGAGTAGGCAGTCTTATCTAACCCTGGTCCTCACTGGAAATGCACTTGTCAGCTGTCCTCGATGTACAATTTTGCACTGTGTTCCGTCGTAAGAATTCCGGGTAATTTTGAGGAGTTTCTTTTGTACGTCGTAGTGTCGAGGAAGTTTCCATAGTGTTCTCCTATCTACACTGTCAAACGTCTTTTCATAATCAATGTAGTTAATGTACAGTGATGAGTTCCATTCAACTGATGGTTCAACGATGATCCGTCGTAGTGTTGGGATTTGGTCTGTGCATGACGGATCTTTACGAAAACCAGCTTGTTGATCTCGAAGTTGAGCCTCCACTGAATCTTTCATTTTGTTCAACAATACGCTGTTGAAGACTTTCCCTGGTATCGACAGTAGCGTGATCCCTCTGTAGTTGTCACATTTGCTCAAATCTCCTTTTTTTGATATCTTCATAAGATGTCCTTTTTTCCAGTTTGCCGGCAAATATTCTTCTTCCCATATCCTTCTGAATAAAAAGTGGAGCATCCTGGCTGTATCAATTATACTTGAGTTGAGTGATTTATCTGGTATTATAATCCCCTTCTTAATTGTTTTGAAAGTTGTTTTGATGATCCTGGGTCCATGTGATTCCCAACTTACAAGTGCATTACATGCATCCTTTAACAGCATCAGAGCAACCCCTTGAGTGTGAGGAGCACTTTCCTCTTCGCTCCCTGAGTATAGTGGCACCCCTCCCGACTAGTATGAACTCCACTAATTACGACTTCTGGACGTATTACTTTGTTACTCTACTTAATATTTGAATTTATTGATTAGAGTTTGTCATGTAACGAACGCCTCAGTTATTCAATTGTTAACAAAGATTGATCATCTCACTAATCTTCCTATTACTCAAAATGACAGTAAAATTGACACACTTGTTACTAAATTTACACTTGATAGCCTAACTTCATGGTTATTTATCTTGTTTTAGGTATGAATGCAATCGGTACGAAATTTATTTTCGATGATAACATTGATCCACTATTACCAAACTTAATAAGTGAAATTTCAAAAAGTGACATAACATCTAGTTGTATTACACCAACAATAAACTATGCAACATTACAATATAACACATCACTTTCTCAATATGTAAATAATCAGTATGATACAACAATAACAACAACAACAACAACACTTTCATCATATCCTTCTACTACATATGGTAATATTCTTCCTCAACCATTAATTGTTCGTTTAGAGCCTATATCTGCTAATATGTTAAATAATAGTTGTATACAACCAATAAGTATATTGTATTCTACAGATTCTAAAGAACAGATTAATGTAAATTCTATGAATCTTTCCAATACTCCTACATCATCTCTTACATGTTGTTCTTCAGATTCAAATATTAATTACTATCATAGTAATGATAAATGCAAAAATATAACTAATCAAAACTTTGAAGATCTACATGTAATATACGATCAAACAACAGGAAGACTATCCTATTTAAATGATGTAAACATCTTAAATCAACATAATAATTATGAATGGAATAGTTTAATGAAGTCTAAAGCATTAGAATTACAACATTCTTGTTTAAATTCACAACCAGTAAGCAAATTTTATGATAATTTCAAGTGAATTGTTATTTAATCTGTATTTGTTTGAATTATCTTTTCATTTACAGTCATGTTGACTCCAACCAGGTAGTCTGGATCTACCAGTACAATTCTGACAAAAAGTCAACGACTTCGTGGTATGATGGCATGTTTTGGTTTGGCTGCTCCTAGCTTTCTTTCAACCTACTCCTACACCACCCAACAACATGTGACTAGGCAGATAGTGGTTAGGCATTCGTAATGCATGCTTCAATTACCTCAACCGATGAAGATTCACAGACTCATTGACTAGTTTACCATCGTTTCCGAATATTAATGTTGCTTATCTGGTCACTCCAAAATATGCAACTGATACTTTAAATACATCTATGATCAAATACCTAAAATCTTAGCATATCCTCTGCCTAAATGGCCCATTCTTCACACTTGCCGATTAATACTGAGTAAATTGCAGAACAGTATACTGGTCATTACATTGAGAGACGATATCATGTACGCTCCACAAGTAACGTAAGAAAGAAAGATTTTTAATTGGAGCTAAGATTCAATCAGATAATGACCTACTGGGATAAAAGAAACCTTCCAGAAAATTCAAATGGTCTACATACTCAGCTACTTCACTTTTTATGATTAGTCTGTGCATTAATAATACGCATCTTACACATTCTCGCATTGCTACTCAACGCATTCAGAAGGCTGTAAATATTATCAGCTTCTTCATTAGATAAAATTATGTAGCCTCTTGGTGAGGGGCTAAATTCCTGAAAATCTAAAATATGTGAAACATTTAGAAAAAGATCTATGAAAAACCCAGATGAACACCACACGAGGTTGATAATTTTAATGACAGTTTATTATAAGCTCTTTATTGTCTAGTAGTGTTCAAATACACAGTCATTAAAAGTTTTATATACTTCTGAGGTATGCATTTTAATTACAAACACTATCACAAAGTCTCCCAACCTATATAGTCAAAAACTGCTTTCAATTAAAAATTGAATGATCGGTTAGTTATCAAAGTATTTTTTAACCTAATCAATTAAATGTGATTGTCTAATGTCATCTGTGAAAATGATAAAAAGTAGATTTAATGAAACGAAAACTATGAAAATTAAATAGTTGAATTACCGAAACAGATTACGTAAGAATAAGCTTTAGATATTACATTTAAACAAATTTCATAAGTGTCAACATAATTCTAGACAATAAGTAAACGATTAAGATGAAGAAAATTACTGTAAAAGTATATTCACTGTACAAAAGTTTCGTTTAGTTATATGTATCTCTATGGCTATTTGTGTTTGTCTTTGCTTCTTGTCCTTTAGTCTGATTAAATGCCCAGTACAACTGACCTAACATGAGCAAAATCTAACGGCCCTATGATGACACCGAAATTAAAAGATAAACTATTAATCTTTGCCAACAAGTTTTTGTATCTCTCAGTTCAACTACCTGTGTGAAGTAGACTAGATCGGTAGATGGCATAGAAATTTACTCCTATCACGTATAAATCTTCTAGCATGGTTAAACAAAGGCGTTATTAAAGACTTCTGTTATATAAAAATTGGACAAAATTCTTATTTCATTTAAGACTATGATCAAGGAACATTTGGGTTTTAGTATACTTGTACTCACTGGTTTGTATATTACTTTAAATTCTTACTTATTGTAAAAGCTTAGTTATGTGAAAGGTCCTTGTCACTGAATATAAAAAGAAAAGAAATCATTTAAGCAAACATGTAATTTCAAGTATAATAATCAGCTCACTGGTTAATAACCTTACGATGTTCCTGAAGTTCATGTGTGAAGTCCTGACTGATAGAGTTCAGACGTGTTAAGAATGAGCTAATTATCACCAACAGCAAACAATGGCCGTCTCATTCTATCATAAGTTGATGAAAGTAGAAATTCTACCACAGGGGCACAGGCTAGTCAGGCGATGGAGAGGATTATGCTTCAGCCGTGTCACCTGAATACCATTGGTTTGATTCAAGGGTGAGTATTACTGGGGAGTCTCATTCTAGGATGAAACATAAAATCATCCGTTTGAAATAACTTTTTTCATAGGCAAATATCATTCTAATTTACATTTATACATTATGTCTATTCAGTACTATTATTTGTCACAAAAGCAATACACTTTACAGATACAGTCGGTTATAAATAACAGTAGAAAGCAAATGCTGCGCACTTATTAAGCGTCCTACACTAGGACGAAACAGTTGCACAGTGCTTCCTGGCTGACAAAGGTTGTCTATTTCAGACAAAAATATGTCATAAATTAACATTCAACAATCTCGACAACACTAAACTACATTATCGATGATTAACAAAACATCATTTGAAATTAAAACTAAAAACTATAAAATCATATAAAGGAATATGTAGTCTGTCACTGAATTCCATTAACTTGAACAATCAATCAAACAATGCCTGTTACTCTATGTGGAGCATAGACGGCCGACAACTAGCATTCTCCAATCAAATCTCTCCTCGGCTTTAATTCCCAGTTCTTCCTAAGTCTATTCATCCCCTCCATGTCTGTCGCCAATCCCTGACGCGATATGTTATTTGGTCTTTCACTTTTTCTCTGGCCTTCACAATTCCAGGTTAGTAATTGTCCTTGTAATGGAGTTTGGTGATTTCCTCAATATGTGTCCTATCCACCACCCCACCAGCTTGTTTCCTAACTTCTTCCACGGCTGGATTTCGGTTGATTTGTCCTCTGCCACAACAGGTTGTTGTTGATAGTATCTGGCCAACGGATCTGAAGTATCTTGAGCAGACAACTGTTTATAAATACTTGTATATTTTGCAGGTTACTTTTCATAATTCTACATCCAAGTTTCAACTCTATACAGCAGTACTGTCGTAAAGCGAGATTCTTAGATACTAAACAAAGAGCAACTGCCCACTCACATCTGACTGAGAAGCTCTGCAACATTCGGAGAATTTTACACATCTGGGCAGCTTCATATATAAACAGGGATGATCTGAAACTGATTTGAACGTATGGATTGGTCAAACATGGACAACATATCTACAACTGCAAAACATTTGGAACTCAGACCACCTGCCAGGCAACACCAAAGTCAGAATTTTAAATGCGAAAGTCAAAACAGTTCTGTGGTATGGGGAACTAAGAAAACTATCACTAAAAACATAGGTATTTGCAGACAGTTGTCTGCACAAAATACTTCAGATTTGTTGGCCACATGCTATCATCAACAACCTTTTTATGACAGAGAACAAACCAATTTCCAGTCGAGGAAGAAATTTGAAAAAAACGTTGGAGATGAATAGTTTACAAACTAAGGAAATTATCAACTGCATTTCAAGACAAGCACTAATTTGGAATCGTGAAAGCCAAATGACATGTAGAAGACCAAAGAACACATTGGTTAGGGAATGGGAATGTGACATGAAAAGAAAGAATAGTACATGGTATAAACTGGAAAGGAGAGCCTAGGAGAGAGTCGATTAAAAATTCCTGGTGGTTGATCTATGCTCCACTATCGGTATCAACCATTGATTGATTAGTTAAATTATAAATTACTACTTCATTTATCTTGGAAGTCAGATTAACCGTAATGGGATGGTCTCTGACGAAATCTCAGTACGAATTCAAAATGCTCGTATGGCTTTTGCCAACTTACGCCACTTATGACGTAGACGAGATATTCGTCTCTCAATGAAAGAGAGAGTGTACTGCGCTACAGTTTGCACTGTCTTACTGTATGGATGTGAGACGTGGCCGTTGAGGGTAGACGACACTCAAAGATTATTAGTTTTGACCATCGATGTTTTCGAAACATCGCTCGTGATAGCTGAGATCACCAAGTAAGTAATAACGAGGTTAGATGGCGGGTGTTAGCCAAATGTGGTAAATCAGTCGATGAGGTTGTAAATTTTCATCGACTGAGGTGGTTGGGACATGTGTTGCGATACCCAACCACCATCTTCCCCGACACGCGATGTTGACTGATGTAGGAATAGGATGGAAGAGAGTTAGAGACGGCCAAGTTAAAACATGGCACTAATCCATGAAGTCATTAACTGTTGATTTGAGCTGTGTCAGTAGTTACAGATTGCCTGGATGGGGTTCTCGAGATTACCAGAATCGGTCACAATGGCGCAGATGCATTCACTCATTGTCCACTCATAAATCATGAGCCTTAAATTATTCCAAAACTTTTTTCCCACGCTCCCTGAACTGTATTCTATATGTTTACACTCCTTGTAACTATTATTTTATTGAAGTAACTTCTACTAATGGTGGGGTGATGTTAATCTTGTGGTGCCATAGATGTATGACAATTTGAACGTATGCACACATGTGCCAGGTTCTATGTTGATTATACATACATACAAATTACTATAATCTTTAGCGTTAGAAAACTCATATCGTCTCAATGAAGTCGTTAACATATTCTCCTTCTTGTTAATTCCTCTAAAAAGGATAAGAATATAATGGAATTTATGCATGATTGATGATAAATATAGTTATAAAAGTTGAAATGACAGAAAACGTTAGTCACAGAAAATAAATGTCATCTATACTGACAAGATACATTTTTAGAGTAATTCCAGTTGACTTGTTTGTTCAACAGACAATTTATTATAATACTACACAAATGACTAAGAGAATTTCTTTTTATAACGAAATAAGTAGTATACAATGAAACTGCACTATTTCAAATTGGAAAAATATTTGAGAATAATTTCATTACTGAAGATTGTAAGCTTATCAAGTATCATTTGTTATTTTAACGTAACTATACAGTTTTCATTTATTAAACTGTAATTTACTACATTTTATCGACAGAGTAGAACCTTAACTTTATATTAGGATGAACTTGTATATTCCCGTTTATGACTGATCAGTTTCAGTCTATAACAGATCAACGGGAATATACAAGTTTATCCTAATTCCAATGTGTCCGTTGCACAAGTGTGACTGTCTGGACTCAGTAGTCTAGTGGTGAACGCGGTGGCGTTTGACACGAAACGGACTGAGTTCGAATCCCACTGTGAACATCAACATTGGGATGCAGGTACATCCAGCCGATGAGTCCCAAATAGGACGAAACGCGCGTCCTGGATTCCACTTGCCAGTCACAATCCAACTTATATAATACTTAACTTTATATGTTATACCTAATGTATAAAAATGAATACGAATGACAACTTATATAAGTAGTAATGTGCTTTATTGATAGGGTAACAGCTGAACAAATACATTTACTTACGTACATAAGTTTGATTCATTCATTCCTGCTGAATTACATTGTGGTGTTAATTTTGTGAATTTAATCCTGTGATGACAATATGATATGGCAACTTGAACTTATGAACACTTGCACTGGGTTCTATGTTGTTCATGACTGACTGACTTATTACACTAGTAATAATTAGTGAGAACGATTGAAAAATAGAATACACGGTATTATCTTATTTACAACTCGATGTATATTCCCTAATGACATCAGAATATAAAGCTATGGGTAAGTATGTAATGTACCGCATAATCATAGAAACAGTTTATGAATACAGCGTTTTATCAACGTTACTGTCAACATATGTTCCAAAATAACTTTTATTCTATAATGTGAACACTTATTATCCAGGTATTCATTTGATAAGTCAACAAATTTCCAGGAAAACTGCTCTTGGTTTCGCCAAATATAACGCAGGAATAAACACATATGGAGCATCTTTTCAATCATACCTAACGTTTGTAGTAATTAACTTCTTAATAGGTTGTAAGCTTTATACAAAAGCAAACAGGTACATTATATTTTTAATGTATGTAAATAGCAAGTTGAAAAAAGAATGAGATTTTTTGTGATATGCACATGCACAGTTGAAAAATTGATGTCATTGACTTTATAGACTTCGTTTCTGTTATGCAGACTTTGTTTGGTTTTGATAAAGATACAAAGAAATATTTTTATCTATTAAATTATTCACAAAAATTTCCTGTATTACCAGCCTCAAGCAGTTTCTACTTAGGTAATGCAGTCACCCTAGCGAGTCATTGAAATCAACTCTAAGTCAGTACAGGGAACTGGGAAATGGCAACTACTTTCATATCCCTGATAGTAATCTCGATCACTCTCCTCAACGTCAATTTTCTTTATCGATTTCTATATCGACTGTTAAACCTAAATTTCCTTCTTTGATATGCTTTTCATGTGAAACTATTGCAAACGATTCTAGTTCACGAAATACTACATTAGTTCATTAAATCATGCTGCGAAAACTACACATAAATGACCTACGTTAATTATTGTGATGAACTTTTCAAACTAAGATACTAGACATTTACGCCAATAATACATGCTGTATCTCTTAAAAGTGCACACAGAACTCTATCGCGGTCATTGACTTGATTTCATCAAGTCAATATTGGAACTTGATGCAATATACTCACAGTTTATTCTGTGATTCGATGTAACTTTCCGTGGTCTGGTGGGTGTAGATAAAACACTAATTATAGAAATTGATAAAGTAACTAATGACTCTTAGAAAGTCCCTGATAAAGTGGACGTTAGTAAAATAACTATAATTAATACAAACCACATACTACTAAAATAATAATAGGATGGCTACAAGAACGTGTTTTGTATCAGGTTGCAAATTATAACGGAATGGATTTAAAAACTATGATCTGGAAGCTGTAGATGAAACCTGCAAATGTTAAGTGTTGGGCAACAACATCTTTGATTTAGGACTACCGTATGCGTAGATGATGTTGTCATTCAGAAATAATATCTGTTAATCAACGTTGTGACTACTTAAGATTATAGTTTCAGTCTAAACAAGATAATTTCCATCTTATATTTCGCTTCATATTATCATGATACTTAATTAAAAATAACTGGTCTCTAAAAGAAACAAGCATGGCTCAATATAAGACCTAGCACAGAATTGTTAAGTCGCTTGACCAAGATGACAAATTTAAACCGCTTAACTAAAATAAAGTGGTATACATTTCCGAATTCAGTTAATACAAAGTGTCACAAAACCATCAACTAATGTCATAACTGATATTAGTTCGTCCATGATGCCTTTTCAATAGCTTTTCAAAGAACTTCACTAAAGGAAACACATGATTACTGCCCTGGGTTCAATTCCTTGGCATAATCGAGAGTGTTTGTTGTTGAGTAGTTTATTACTAGAACGAAACAGCTATCGAGTGGTCATTGGCTTTTAGTAGTACCCAACTTACATCAACTGTAAAGAATACGAACAACCTCAATTCAGTAACAACAAAATAAGTTAGTTTATGAATAATAATACTAAGCACACTATTTCAACCCGGAAATAATGAATCGGTAAAGCCATTTCTCTGTGTCACAAAGCCATCAACTACAACATATATGATTCATCTGGCATGTCATCTGTTATATCCAGTATGTTTCTAAGTAATTGTCATAGAATAAGATACACCTACGGTCTAATACTTTTCAGTGTCTTAGCAACATACCTCCCTTCAATCAACGATGAATTCGTTTCACGGAGTCGTGTTATGAATTAATCAAATTATCAATAATATAGATAAGCCGATTAAGAAAATTTGTCTTATTATACAAAACGATAGACTCTCTACCTCGTACTTTGACTTTATTTCGATCTGTCTGGCTGTTACGTCATTGTATTAGTTTGCTAACAAGAAATTTAGTAACAATACATATTTCGACTTTCTCAGCAGCATTCTACGCAGTTACACTTATTTATTTATTATCTCACATCCTTTCTAATGATTACAATATTACTGCGTTTAGTTAATCAATATGTAGAAAAAAATTCCTTAGTAGTTGATTGATAGACATACTTCTTTGCTTAGTACTCTGTTTGTACCGAATATGATTTTAAATGATTGAATTTATGAGTTATGTCGAATTATGTACGGTGAAGCAAATTCATAATCGTATATGTGAACACCATGCTTCATGGCTTAGGAAAGGACAAATAAGAACGATAAAAAGCTTAATCCTAGCACATTTAGTCGACACAGGTCACTAGGTTGACAACAGTTTGGCATTTAGAAAGATATCAAATTCCACTGAATTTGTTATTCACCTCCACCTTCTACAAACAGCTGAGTCCATAGCTATGAACTTAAACAAACCCAATTGTTGCATTCTCAAATCATTCGTCCTGGTGATCACAATAATATCAAGTGTTAAACTCTATTGTCAATCTTTATTTCATCCCTGTTCACATTTCAATTTATTATTAACAGTTATTTTTATTATTCACAATGTGTTTCTGAAACTTATCTATTGTTCTTGTTGTTAGGTAATCAAACCGGGTAACTATCTGATTTCTAAATTTATTCTTACATCCTTCATTTTATTAATTTAAAATTTTAATGGATTGAATATGTCATAGATTGATGTTGGCAGCATAATATTTAAAACCGGGAAGCACTGAACAGAGATTTCGTCCGAGTATGGAACCACTCAGCAGTGCGTATCCCAGGTTCCGCACCAACAGCTTCAGGTTGGCAAACACCTAACCCTCTGCACCACTAGTTGAATTCCCACTTGCATCAATTTGTGATATATACCAAGACGACTCAGTGGTTCAGGCGATTAGGGGTTTACGAACTTGATGCCCTTGGTACAGATTCCTAGGTACGCACTGCTGAGGGGTTCTATACTAAAATAAAACAGCTATCCAGTGCTCTCTGGTTTTAAATGTTACCCTGCTAATATCAATCTGTGATATATTCAACCAATTAAAATACAAATCCACAAAAATAGCCATCTCAAATGAACTATAATCTAGAACTCTTAGAGGCAATTAACTAACCGCTTTTGTTTTGTTCAATCTTCATGTAATCTGTTCCTTTTACGCTATTGTTTAATAATTCTTCTATAATTATTTTGATAATTCACATACCACTAATTTATGGGCATCGATTACATATTACAATGTAAAAGTGTATTTATTAGTATTAAGTTATGATGTGGAGCTACTTGAAAAGAAATTTCTTTGTTCTATTTGTGTTCTTAAATTGTGTATTTGTAATTCAACACTGCTCAAACAGGTTAACAACTCGTCAAATTATCAGAGATATTAATGATAATGCTATTTGAATAAATAGGATCTTGATATATGTTATACAAAATACTTTGACTGCAATAGTCAACTCATCAACTGCTTACATTTAGGTAGTTTGCTATTCTATATCAATATCAATAAGCATTTTTGGTGTGTAAACAAATCCAAACTGTTATGGTTCTTAATATAATGGTTGTTGACAGAGGTGAATTTAGTATCGTTTGATTCATAGTTTCCTTTTGGCTAAATAATAATCTGAAGACTAGAAGTATTGATTAGTTGTTTCATACTAGTACAGATGATTAGTGCAACATTTAATAAGTTTTTATATCCCTGTATTTTAGACAATTATCATATGGAAACTAGTTGTCAACCTCTAAATGTAATTCTTGGTGGTCTATTGAAATGTTCTGTTTAAAGGAGTTCAATTATGTTGTTTAAGTGACAATCGATAATGATCGCGTAATAATCCCAGTCGACTAAAATTACAAATGTAATCTATTACGTGCGCTAAGTCAGTTGTTTGATAGTTAACCGGTAAATGTAAAGCCAGAAAGTCTTAGTTAAATTATGGTTATTTATTAGTGAAGAGTTTCATACTAGATTCTTAGTTTTTTAATTGTTATCTATCTATAGTCAATTTTTGTCATAAAATTACAGTATTTTGGTTTCCATGCAAAAGTACACTATTTCCACTTTAATAAATATTCTTTCCTTAAACTATTAATCATAAGATTATCTATGATTAGTACTGTACCCTGCTAATTAGTTGTCAGATATTTTCTACTCTCTTCTAAAAATCATACGTTTTTTTGAATTCAACAGTACAATGAATAAACTAATCCTGTAATATATTTAAGTTGGATTGTGACTGACAAGTGGAATCCAGGACGCGCGTTTCGTCCTATTTGGGACTCATCGGCTGGATGTACCTGCATCCCAATGTTGATGTTCACAGTGGGATTCGAACTCAGTCCGTTTCGTGTCAAACGCCACCGCGTTCACCACTAGACTACTGTGTCCAGACAGTCACACTTGTGCAACGGCATATATATATATATATATCCATATATATATAAGCTTATCCTAATTATAATCCTGTAATGGATAAGTGGATAAGTTTCAGCAATCACAACTTATTTAGTGCAATTAATCATCATAGATGAGTTTAACAGTGTCCAGTAATAATTATTCTTCATCTGTAAGATAAAATTTCTACGAATAATTGGAAAACCACTGACTAAAAGTTAACTTAAACGATTAACATTATCTGAATAACCATAAAGGTCAACTGAAAATTCATCTAGAGCAGTCTATTTATCACAATACTTTGTTATATGTATGAATAGCTTAAGTAATTACAATTGTTACAAGGAATGTTTTCATTTCTGAATACCTTCTTCTGTTGAATAATCAATATAAAGTATTGATTTACTCAATGTATAAATTGTTTGTGTGATCTAGGACAAGAAGACCTTTCATCTACCTATGGCGTAGACGAGATATTCGACTCTCAACCGAAGGGTGAGTGTACTGCGCTACAATTTCCACTGTCTTACTGTATAAATGTGAGACGTGGCCGTTAAGGGTAGATGACACTCGAAAATTATTAGTTTTGACCATCAATGTCTTCGATACGTCGCTCGTGTTAGCTGGGATCACCGAGTAAGTTGGGACATGTGTTGCGATACCCAACCACCATCTTCCCCGACACGCGATGTTGACTGATGTAGGAATAGGATGGAAGAGAGTTAGAGACGGCCAAGTTAAAACATGGCACTAATCCATGAAGTCATTAACTGTTGATTTGAGCTGTGTTAGTAGTTGCAGATTGCCTGGATGGGGTTCTCGAGATTACCAGAATCGGTCACAATGGCGCAGATGCATTCACTCATTGTCCACTCATAAATCATGAGCCTTAAATTATTCCAAAACTTTTTTCCCACGCTCCCTGAACTGTATTCTATATGTTTACACTCCTTGTAACTATTATTTTATTGAAGTAACTTCTACTAATGGTGGGGTGATGTTAATCTTGTGGTGCCATAGATGTATGACAATTTGAACGTATGCACACATGTGCCAGGTTCTATGTTAATTATGCATACATACATGCATCATTAGGTTTAGGTAGGTCTATGTGAAGGTGTACTTAGTCAGAACTATTAGATTCATATTTATGCACTACATTCCAGTCAATATGATCACACATAAACTTGTTAAAACCTTAAAGTGAAAAATTAAAGTGAGACTAGACAAATGAGAATGTAAGCACATAAAGTTTATAAGAAGTAACACTCCACACTGAATATTAAATAAAACATTACCAGGATTGTTTTAGCGTAAGTACCGATTATTTTTAAATAAACAAGCGAGAGGTCGTGGTAAACTTTTCTGTAGGCTTCAACAAACATACGCTCTAGATTATTCTTACACACCACCATAATGGCGGACTTGATACTAAATTTGTGACCTGTTTCAACTAAATGTTTGGCTATGGAGGATGATAGATGCCTATGAAATGCTCCTATTTTGTCATTAGAGATGATTTGGTTATAAAAGCCATTTTTGGTATGTGATTAGCTACCCTTACACGTAGACCACGAATGCTCCTCCTTATGTATACGTGTCCACAAATACACGTTACTTGATAGATACAGTAGGATGTGACGCATTGATTAAATGCTGTTTGCGTTTCTCGTGAACGATAACACTACGCTTTCCAGTTATAATGACATTAATCGAATAATATGTTCTATTGATGATTGATTTAAGCCTTTGTTTTAACACAAGACTATTTAATCACTTATAAAATGGTAAGATGATATGAGTGAGCTTCTTAAGACCTAAAATTATAGTATGTTTCATCATGTTATTACTACCATCTTTCCAACGACTTATAAACATGTTTTTTGTTAACAGATCTTCACTTACTTCACTAGTGTATTTTGTACAAATACACTTGTTCCTATTGAATAAAATGTTTACTACATTGCTTTTATACTACACTGAACAATAACTATGAAAGCATGATACTGCCTAGTCCATGAAGATTTTCTCATAAATAGAACTTTCGACTGAACCATCCTCTCTCTGACTGATTAATATATTTGAGAAATGAAGTTGATTGTACTTCTCCTCATCATATGATAAATGAATATGATATTGAAGATTGTTGAGTTTATTTAATGAACTGCTTACATCATATAATTTATCACATATGACTAAATTGTCATCAGCATACCTCCTGTAGTGATGTCATCTATGGAATCTCTAGCTAAAATTTCCAAATGTGCCACATATGTATATATTAGCTATTAATGGTGGTAAAGTACTAACCATAACAACTCCATGAGTATGGTTGAAATATTCATCATCAACTTTGAATTGAACTTCTTCAGTACCCAGTAATACTAAATCTTTAAGAATCATTTAAGGAGTGGGGACTGAGAGATTACTAGTTTAATGTTGTCACATAAAATAACTGTTGTCTTTTCAGAGCAACATTAGTAAACAAGAATTTACATCAAAAGGACACACCATATCTTTTTTGACATTAATATCACATAAACAGTCAATCTACATAAACGAACCCTTCAAGAGAATACTTACATAATCTCCATCGAATAAAGTTCAACAACCTTATCAGTTATTTCACAAGATTATGTGTAATTGATCGACACATGGATATAATTGGATGTTTATGTGTTATCGGATTGTTCGTAACGTTATGTGCAATTATTTCGCATAGCTCTGATGAACTTGGTCTTCTTATTACATTCTATGATCACTGAGTAACCGCTGTCTTACTGTTATTTAAATAGTGTTATAGAAATATTGTTTCAATCTGTTTAGTAGTTGTATCCACATGCTTTATTTCAAATCATCAACAGTTGTCTTAGTCTAATAATATTCAACAGAGCATAAATCGCTGAGTAGTTTATTCAGGTTTCCATTAATGTTAAAGATGATCTTAAGATACCATCCAATAATACAACTTTAAAAGATGAGAGCTTTAACTTTTCCTTTATCGCTTATTGTGTTATTTTAAAGTATGACAGCATACATACTAGTTCCCTGTGTTTTCTATTGTTACAATTTTAGCCTAAACGTAATAGTCTTACATCACTTGGTCAAGATAGTGGAAATGGTGACAGTCTTGAAACAACAACTATGTCTTTTATTCCTATAACACAATCAATTTGGTTAAATAGTACAATGAATGATATATACGATAAACAACCAGTCAATTTATCTGTAATTCATGTATATACTCCATTATCTAGTCTTAAAGAAATTGACAATAATAACAGTAATTCAAACTGCCTAACGATTAGTACTACTACGACGACATCAACAATAAATAACAATAATACTACTCCTACACCTAAGAACCCAATCAAACATATTCGTTGATGATTTTATTGTTCAATTACTGAAATAATTCAAATAGACGTAAATTAATGATTATCGAATATGTGGTTCCTTCAAATAAACAACTTCATACTTTCCAAATTTATGTACATAGTAAACTTTTTCTTTATTTCTGCATCTAAATTACTTATCATTAACAACTGAATTGACTTTAAATGATATCAGCTGATCTTTCAATTAAAGAACATATGAATGTATACATCATATTAAAGAAAAAATAATGAATATCTTTCATAAATTGTAAAGAAATTTCAATAGAACACTTCAATTGTGACATTTTTACAGTTGACAATAAATTTTCATTTGAAAGTACATGCCCATTATATGTAATGGTAGAAGTCTCATTCAATTCAGATGATGAAATATTTTACTTCATGAAAATTATCATGACATTCATTGTAATGAATTCATATTACTATAGATAAACAGGATTATAAATGTTTTCAAATATTATTCTATGTAATAATTATGTATCCTTTGATTTGTAAAGTCTATTGTAATAGGTATACATTAAGTTTGTTTCTAAATGGAGACTTTAGTACAGTTAGAGATGTTAATTACTATTAGGATGAACTTGTATATTCCCGTTGACTTGTTATAGACTGAAGCTAGTCAATCATTGTTGCTATATGTGCATCCTGAGCGGATTGCCTCGATATAGCGAGTCATTCAAGAAAAATGAGAAAGAAAGGGGAAAGAACATCACTTTGATGCACACAAACTATTGTTGATAGATGAGTGGAGCACTTTCCGTTGTACAAAGTATATTGTTCTCGTACAGAAAAATAGGAATACAGCCAGTTAATTATCCAGCTTTCTACGTTCATATTATCGAGTTTATTCAGTAATGCATGTTACCAGCCACCATTATTTCTTCGCTTAGATATAAACTGGATTACTTACGATAGGTCGTAGACCTTTTATAAAGGTGCATGAGTACGCAATCCAATTTTGGGACATGATTGACAAAACTAAAATAAAACAAGAGATAAAAAGGAACTGGTGTAGAGATTTAGTAAAAAGCTAGTTGTGGCCCAGTAGATTCAATATAAGCCGTAGTTGGTTTAATGATAACACGTGTACCTAAACATCAAAAGATAGTCCAGACAGTCACACTTGTGCAACGGCATATATATATATATATATCCATATATATATAAGCTTATCCTAATTATAATCCTGTAATGGATAAGTGGATAAGTTTCAGCAATCACAACTTATTTAGTGCAATTAATCATCATAGATGAGTTTAACAGTGTCCAGTAATAATTATTCTTCATCTGTAAGATAAAAATTTCTACGAATAATTGGAAAACCACTGACTAAAAGTTAACTTAAACGATTAACATTATCTGAATAACCATAAAGGTCAACTGAAAATTCATCTAGAGCAGTCTATTTATCACAATACTTTGTTATATGTATGAATAGCTTAAGTAATTACAATTGTTACAAGGAATGTTTTCATTTCTGAATACCTTCTTCTGTTGAATAATCAATATAAAGTATTGATTTACTCAATGTATAAATTGTTTGTGTGATCTAGGACAAGAAGACCTTTCATCTACCTATGGCGTAGACGAGATATTCGACTCTCAACCGAAGGGTGAGTGTACTGCGCTACAATTTCCACTGTCTTACTGTATAAATGTGAGACGTGGCCGTTAAGGGTAGATGACACTCGAAAATTATTAGTTTTGACCATCAATGTCTTCGATACGTCGCTCGTGTTAGCTGGGATCACCGAGTAAGTTGGGACATGTGTTGCGATACCCAACCACCATCTTCCCCGACACGCGATGTTGACTGATGTAGGAATAGGATGGAAGAGAGTTAGAGACGGCCAAGTTAAAACATGGCACTAATCCATGAAGTCATTAACTGTTGATTTGAGCTGTGTTAGTAGTTGCAGATTGCCTGGATGGGGTTCTCGAGATTACCAGAATCGGTCACAATGGCGCAGATGCATTCACTCATTGTCCACTCATAAATCATGAGCCTTAAATTATTCCAAAACTTTTTTCCCACGCTCCCTGAACTGTATTCTATATGTTTACACTCCTTGTAACTATTATTTTATTGAAGTAACTTCTACTAATGGTGGGGTGATGTTAATCTTGTGGTGCCATAGATGTATGACAATTTGAACGTATGCACACATGTGCCAGGTTCTATGTTAATTATGCATACATACATGCATCATTAGGTTTAGGTAGGTCTATGTGAAGGTGTACTTAGTCAGAACTATTAGATTCATATTTATGCACTACATTCCAGTCAATATGATCACACATAAACTTGTTAAAACCTTAAAGTGAAAAATTAAAGTGAGACTAGACAAATGAGAATGTAAGCACATAAAGTTTATAAGAAGTAACACTCCACACTGAATATTAAATAAAACATTACCAGGATTGTTTTAGCGTAAGTACCGATTATTTTTAAATAAACAAGCGAGAGGTCGTGGTAAACTTTTCTGTAGGCTTCAACAAACATACGCTCTAGATTATTCTTACACACCACCATAATGGCGGACTTGATACTAAATTTGTGACCTGTTTCAACTAAATGTTTGGCTATGGAGGATGATAGATGCCTATGAAATGCTCCTATTTTGTCATTAGAGATGATTTGGTTATAAAAGCCATTTTTGGTATGTGATTAGCTACCCTTACACGTAGACCACGAATGCTCCTCCTTATGTATACGTGTCCACAAATACACGTTACTTGATAGATACAGTAGGATGTGACGCATTGATTAAATGCTGTTTGCGTTTCTCGTGAACGATAACACTACGCTTTCCAGTTATAATGACATTAATCGAATAATATGTTCTATTGATGATTGATTTAAGCCTTTGTTTTAACACAAGACTATTTAATCACTTATAAAATGGTAAGATGATATGAGTGAGCTTCTTAAGACCTAAAATTATAGTATGTTTCATCATGTTATTACTACCATCTTTCCAACGACTTATAAACATGTTTTTTGTTAACAGATCTTCACTTACTTCACTAGTGTATTTTGTACAAATACACTTGTTCCTATTGAATAAAATGTTTACTACATTGCTTTTATACTACACTGAACAATAACTATGAAAGCATGATACTGCCTAGTCCATGAAGATTTTCTCATAAATAGAACTTTCGACTGAACCATCCTCTCTCTGACTGATTAATATATTTGAGAAATGAAGTTGATTGTACTTCTCCTCATCATATGATAAATGAATATGATATTGAAGATTGTTGAGTTTATTTAATGAACTGCTTACATCATATAATTTATCACATATGACTAAATTGTCATCAGCATACCTCCTGTAGTGATGTCATCTATGGAATCTCTAGCTAAAATTTCCAAATGTGCCACATATGTATATATTAGCTATTAATGGTGGTAAAGTACTAACCATAACAACTCCATGAGTATGGTTGAAATATTCATCATCAACTTTGAATTGAACTTCTTCAGTACCCAGTAATACTAAATCTTTAAGAATCATTTAAGGAGTGGGGACTGAGAGATTACTAGTTTAATGTTGTCACATAAAATAACTGTTGTCTTTTTCAGAGCAACATTAGTAAACAAGAATTTACATCAAAAGGACACACCATATCTTTTTTGACATTAATATCACATAAACAGTCAATCTACATAAACGAACCCTTCAAGAGAATACTTACATAATCTCCATCGAATAAAGTTCAACAACCTTATCAGTTATTTCACAAGATTATGTGTAATTGATCGACACATGGATATAATTGGATGTTTATGTGTTATCGGATTGTTCGTAACGTTATGTGCAATTATTTCGCATAGCTCTGATGAACTTGGTCTTCTTATTACATTCTATGATCACTGAGTAACCGCTGTCTTACTGTTATTTAAATAGTGTTATAGAAATATTGTTTCAATCTGTTTAGTAGTTGTATCCACATGCTTTATTTCAAATCATCAACAGTTGTCTTAGTCTAATAATATTCAACAGAGCATAAATCGCTGAGTAGTTTATTCAGGTTTCCATTAATGTTAAAGATGATCTTAAGATACCATCCAATAATACAACTTTAAAAGATGAGAGCTTTAACTTTTCCTTTATCGCTTATTGTGTTATTTTAAAGTATGACAGCATACATACTAGTTCCCTGTGTTTTCTATTGTTACAATTTTAGCCTAAACGTAATAGTCTTACATCACTTGGTCAAGATAGTGGAAATGGTGACAGTCTTGAAACAACAACTATGTCTTTTATTCCTATAACACAATCAATTTGGTTAAATAGTACAATGAATGATATATACGATAAACAACCAGTCAATTTATCTGTAATTCATGTATATACTCCATTATCTAGTCTTAAAGAAATTGACAATAATAACAGTAATTCAAACTGCCTAACGATTAGTACTACTACGACGACATCAACAATAAATAACAATAATACTACTCCTACACCTAAGAACCCAATCAAACATATTCGTTGATGATTTTATTGTTCAATTACTGAAATAATTCAAATAGACGTAAATTAATGATTATCGAATATGTGGTTCCTTCAAATAAACAACTTCATACTTTCCAAATTTATGTACATAGTAAACTTTTTCTTTATTTCTGCATCTAAATTACTTATTCATTAACAACTGAATTGACTTTAAATGATATCAGCTGATCTTTCAATTAAAGAACATATGAATGTATACATCATATTAAAGAAAAAATAATGAATATCTTTCATAAATTGTAAAGAAATTTCAATAGAACACTTCAATTGTGACATTTTTACAGTTGACAATAAAATTTTCATTTGAAAGTACATGCCCATTATATGTAATGGTAGAAGTCTCATTCAATTCAGATGATGAAATATTTTACTTCATGAAAATTATCATGACATTCATTGTAATGAATTCATATTACTATAGATAAACAGGATTATAAATGTTTTCAAATAATTATTCTATGTAATAATTATGTATCCTTTGATTTGTAAAGTCTATTGTAATAGGTATACATTAAGTTTGTTTCTAAATGGAGACTTTAGTACAGTTAGAGATGTTAATTACTATTAGGATGAACTTGTATATTCCCGTTGACTTGTTATAGACTGAAGCTAGTCAATCATTGTTGCTATATGTGCATCCTGAGCGGATTGCCTCGATATAGCGAGTCATTCAAGAAAAATGAGAAAAGAAAGGGGAAAGAACATCACTTTGATGCACACAAACTATTGTTGATAGATGAGTGGAGCACTTTCCGTTGTACAAAGTATATTGTTCTCGTACAGAAAAATAGGAATACAGCCAGTTAATTATCCAGCTTTCTACGTTCATATTATCGAGTTTATTCAGTAATGCATGTTACCAGCCACCATTATTTCTTCGCTTAGATATAACTGGATTACTTACGATAGGTCGTAGACTTTTTATAAAGGTGCATGAGTACGCAATCCAATTTTGGGACATGATTGACCAATTAAAATAAAACAAGAGATAAAAAAGTAACTTGTTTAGATATTTAGTAAAAAGCAGTAGCCCAAGATTTCAAACACGCCGTCATAGTGATTTAATATAACAAGTACCAAACATCATAAAGATAATTCTAAATGATCAACATGAGTGTGGTGGACAAAATGACTACTAATCAAAGAGTACAAACCATAGATAAATTAATAGGAATATATAAGTATTAAATCGAAGCAGGGAAATAGATAAAATGTTGCTGAGGGATAGAATATTAACTTGATAAAGAGAATGAATTACATACATAATAAAAGACTGACAAGCTTAGAATACACAGAAAAATTGGCAGCAGAAAAAGTGAGTTATTACCGACTAATACATAACATGATAATCGATTTAGAAAATAAGTTCTAACATTAGTTACATAAGAATAAAAAGACGACTATGAAGGAAACGCAGGCACACAATGATGAAAGATTTAAAGAAATAAAGAAACTAAAAATACGTTGAGCAAATTTCTATTCTAGCCCAGATTTTCGCTGTCTTTATTAATGACCAAGGTTGCATAAACATTCTCCAAATACACAGGTCATGTTTACGGATATGAGTGGAAAAACCTTCAATCGTATGTAAACAATGAACTTGTAAGCTATGTGGAATCGTTGATCGATTTGTCAAGATTGACTCGATATCCTGTGTCAATCAAGTGAGCTGGAATACAATTTTTAATCTGTTTAATTTATTCTTAGTTTAACCAAGATGTATGATGTTCTCCGACACGATAACGGAAACGTTGGATTGTGTGCCATCATATATAACTGACGCAGTTAACTCGACAAATACGCATACACGTGTCGAATCTAAATAGGCTGTCTTTTGTTATGGCTACCCATCTGAATAAGCACTGAAGATAATCGGATGGTGTAGCCATAGAACCACCATAGGGTAAGTAGGTAATCATTGTGATCGAGTGTATCAAATTTGTAGACTGAGATTAGTAAGTTACTTGTCTGTCAAGACATTAAATACTAAAAATGGCTGTAGACAACGACAACGGGTAATGTAACGAAGAACGATAAAGGTCATTAATATGACAAGATTAAGAGAGTGGCATGTCAAAGGTGATGAAAATATTTGTTCATTAAGGTCAAAGTGGTACACACTGTTAATAATAAATCAAAGCTATCACCGTAAAATAATGATTAGAAAAAATAAAATGCACATAACTTGATAATGAAGGAAGATTTTCGACACTGTTTACTAATAAGAGTATGAAAAACTTACGAGGAGAACGAAAGGCACAAAAAAGAGAATTGAGGAATGGAGAGAAAAGAACAACAACCTGAAAATGCTTAGGAATAAGGCTCTATTGTTGACTAAGGTGAACAAAGAGGTTGGATATATTTCTTTGGTAAATAAATTCGACTTCATTAAGTTAATGCCTATCGATTCCGTAATGTTGAGTAAGCGTAATCTAACCTCTTTAGGTAAATTATTTTGGACTTCGTATATAATTGAGAACGCTTCGTTAATCTGGATATCGTGGTAGTAATCGATTAAATTACCACGAATAGCGCTAGTAGTAGATTTCTATGCATTATGATATAACCATGCCGGAACAAGTCTACATGCTGTCGTGGATAAGGATCTTTAAGCAAGGCTTGTGTAACTAGCTCCACATGAGAATTTTAACTGATAGGTGAGGCTACTGTTTGCATTGTTCGTTGACCGTTTTATCATATACGTAGAACATATCATCTACATACCGACAGTCATAATGTAGCTTACTTACCTTCTTTATAATATTCCGTTCTCCAATTTGGCTAGAAAGATGTTTGCAGGTGTAAGACCCTGAAGGTGACCCCAATATTGCTTCTGCTGATTATAGGTGATTGACGGATACTGAATAACCAAAGAAATCCGATGCGAATAAATGTAAACATTTCAATGAATAAAACTTTGTTTTTGATGAAGCTATTTTTGACAGCCGTAGATTTGTATGTTTAATGATGACTTAATAAATGTGTTAATTTATTGAAAAATTGAAAATGTATAAACTTATATAATGTTTAAAAAGCGTGTTAAAAGATGGTGCGCACAAAGTGGACACTTTCAGAATGCGTCACTTAACATTTTCCGCCTCAATTTTCAAAAAAAAGAACATGGAGCTCATTTTCTAAGCATCTATTGGTCACCAGTCACTCTATTTTTCAGAAGTCTTCTTCAAAATCATCTACACCTTCAGACGAATTAGGTTAAACGGAACACAAACTAATATCTTATGCATTACAATGGTGCTGGTAATATACATATCTAAAAAGGTATGTACAAGCGATTGCTATATATTAGACGAAAGTCCTACATTTATTTTAGTCGAACTAAGGCGTGTTTTCGATAATATGTATCAAGTTAAGCTAATAGTGTTAGCCATAGATTAATCACATTTGGGTGCCATTAAAATCCAGAGAGTACTCTACCGTTGTTTATCTTTATCATAGGACTCATGTGCAGTGTGCATCGTCGAATCCACCACGTAATAGAACCCAGGGTCATCAGATCCTAATGGAACGCTCAGACATCTCACCACTTGGCTAGCTGGCATCCAATCGTAGATTTCCTACTTTCATCAATATGTGACGTAGAGCGACGATTATTCATTGTCATTGGTCATAGCCGTTTCACTCGTGAGATGTCCACCTGGGGAAATAGTACTATCTGAAGCCGCTGCAGTGATCCAGCGGGTGAGGTACTTTCCATAAGACCTAAAGGTCTTAAGTTCAGTTCCCTGGCGGAATCGACGGTGTGTGATGCTAAAGAATCCGGTTTATTCTAGTTTACCGTGGCATTCAACCGATTTCAGTTAACTCAGCTTATGTTTTTTTACACAAGTTTCACAACCCTACGTTCTTAATTACGTTCTTTCTACAATTCTTCACCTATGTCACGTGAATACCTGGTTTCTAATTATTATAGTTATTATTGTTATGGTGATTATTACTATTTGACCTATCAGGTGTTACGCAACCCAGGAAAAGCCTTTACGATGACAAAAAATTGGTAGTCTAACAAAGAATTCTAGTAAATTTTTTTCCACGGAGTATTTTTATATGTGTCCTAAATTTAAGTGTGACAAAACTTCCACCGAACTTAGTAATTGAATAACAGCAACAATTCAGAGAACGGTTTATACAGCTAATTTAAGATTAACTTCCTCAAGTAAAAAGGTAATGTCTGATCACTAAGTATGCACATTTTTTAGTAAGATTAATGAATCCATTTGGTGTTTAAGTTGGATTGTGACTGACAATCGGAATTCAGGACGCGCGTTTCGTTCTATTTGGGACTAGTCAGATAGATATACCTGCATCCCCATGTTGATTTTCACACTAGAGATATACAACTTCATCCTAATTATTGAGGCCATCGTTTTACTGCAAATTAACTATTGTAATTGATAAAGTTAAAGATGTTTAGATTAGAATGGCTGTATCATAATCCATACGTACAATATAGATCTATATCTCAGTAGGAATACCTTCACTCAAGTACTCCGTGCAAAATGAACAATGTTGAACAAACTTGTTTTATTTAAATATATATTATCACGTGATTAAGATTCGTTCAGGAAATATTACTTTATCCTCTTTGTAGGTGGACCACCTATCCTATTCTTCGTAAGCAGATAGAATTTATTTTGTTTCTAAATGACTTTCTATATGTATGTACGTTAGTGAAATCACGTTACAAACATTACCGAACTACATTACGAAGCAAGTATTAATTTGGAATCCTCAAAGGCATAGTAAGGCCAAAGAATATATTAAACCGAGACTTAGAGGTAAACATGAAAAGAATGAATAACACTTGAAAATAACTGTAAAAAAGGGAGCCCATGATAGAGTAAATTGGAGTAAACGTGTCGGCGGTCAATTCTGTACGAGGGGTAGCAGGCAAATGAATACACAGTTAATGTTATTGAATCATTTAATACAATTTACACAAAGGTGTTTTATTACTGTATCAACATAGATACTTCTATCATTTGTATAGTATATTGCATAACTTGTAACTCCAAAGCTACCAGCATACATTACACTGAGTAGAAATAGGATATTTTCAAGCCACAATAAACATAAGTTATAAAGAGACACAAATATACTTACTTCATAAGTGGTCATTAAAAGTGTCCATATGATTATAGAACGAATAATAGTAACAATACAAATATGAATAATGATAACGATAATATTTGAAAAAGAGAACAAAAATTATGATGATGATGAATAAAAAGTGAAGGAAACCATCATATACATTAAGTAAACTGAATTAGTTTATAATTACTGATTTCATTGATCTGATGTTGGCCATAGTAAAAGAAATTGCTAGATATATTTCTTCCGGACGCAGAGCTCCGGCGTTTTAGTTCTAATAACAGTTGCTTCTGACATTTAAAGAACTGTGAGTAGATAGTTATTAACAAGGTAGTATTATTAGAATCGACTGATTGACGCTTGCCGTACAATTGACTATCATCTGATTTAGAAGATATTTCCACCTTAAACTTAACTAATCACTTTTGGTTTATTAATTTGAATTTATAACTGTGTTGAACCTGATGAAAGTTTATCGTAAAGAATATTTTTCGCTTACAATTGCTTTATTTTAATATAAACATGTGCCTACATTTTCTATTTTTGTAGAATATTCTAATGGATACTCTGTCAAAATGTCATTCTATATGACATGAAGTTTAGAACTAAAACAAAAAATCCCGTTTTTCCCAACCTAACCCCCCCCCAGCATCATATAACGTCTATGATTATGTAAATGTAAAATGTTGAAATTTCTATTCAATTTACATAAATGTCAATATTTCCAAGTTGACTGTATATCATGTAAACAGATCAAGGTATTAGTCTTCTATAACTTGTCAAATACCCTATTTACACATATTGTATAAATAAGCTAAATAATAATAGTTTAATATCATTAATAGTATTTAACATTTAGGATTTAATGGATACTACGCCATTTATAAAAAAGAAAAAAAAAGAAATAAAGGAAAGAAATCCACATAAATCAAAGTGTTCAACCTATTAGTGAATTTATTATCAATAAAAGAAAAGAAAACATTATTGACAAAAAGTATTCATTCGACAATGATTGATTGTAGGCATCTACATATAATGATGTGAATAGAATACGAGCATAATGTATGTACTACTGAATTCTATATTTTATAGTATGAATAAATGATCAGTTGATCAGTTGGAATGTTGAATGGTTATTCTTATCAATTGATTATGCTAAAAATAATCAGTTATTGAAAAATGTCATGTAAATTTTATTAGAATGTTAATAGAATGCTTTTCTTTTTGTCTATTCTTATAATATCAGTCTTCAGTGATAGGAATAGTAGATTTGATGACTTGTTTTATCCTTGCAGCGGTTTTCGTAGTGTAGATCCAGCCGCTTCTTGAAAGAATTCACTGATAGAGCTAATACCACCTGTTCACGTAGAGCGCTCCAGTAGTTTAGCAATTGATGTGAAAAACGGATTCCCACTGACTTTATTCGATCTCAAATTTTGAACATTTTTGAGGTGGTCTCTAAGACGATTATTTATAGAGAGAGCAAAAAGATAAGATATATTAACACCTCAGCCATTATTTAAAATAAAGGTTACGAATACAAAGTTACCTTGTATGGGGAAAAATTCAGCCGTCTCAGACGCTTATCGTAAGGGAGGTTTTATAGGCCTGTTACTACCTTAGCATCTACTCGTTGTACACGCTCAATTGTCTTGACATCATTAATAAGATAGGGACTTCTTGCTTGGATACCAAAGAAAGGAGATATGGACAAATGTGAGAACTACAGAGGGATCACGCTATTGTCATTACCAGGGAAAGTCTTCAACAGAGTGTTACTCAGCAGAATGAAAGATTCAATGGAGGCTCAACTTCGTGATCAACAGGTTGGTTTCCGTAAGAATCGATCGTGCACAGACCCAATCCCAACACTACAGATCATCGTTGAACAATCAACTGAGTGGAACTTGTCAGTGTGCATCAATTTTATTTTTTATGAGAAGGCGTTTGACAGTATAGACAGGAGAACATTATAGGAAATTCTTCGACACTACGGCGTACCAAAGAAACTCGTCAATATCATGTGGAACTCTTAAGACGGAACACAGTGCAAAATTGTGCATGGAGGACAGCTGACAAGTGCATTTCCAGTGAGGACCAAAGTTAGATAAGGCTGCCTACTCTCGACTTTCCTCTTCCTCCTAGTGGTTGACTGGATCATAAAGACCTCCACATCTGACGGGATGCACGGAATTGAATGTACAAGTAGGATGCAACTCGATGATTCGGACTTGGTGGATGATTTAGATCTTCTAACGCATACGCATTAACAAATGCAAGTGAAGACCACCAACGTAGCAGTAACCTTAGCATCAGTACACCTGAACATATATAAGGGAAAGAGCAAGATTCTTAAATACAACACAGGGAGCACTAAACCAATTTAAATTGATGGAGTAACTTTGGAAGAAGTGAATACTTTCACATATCTGGGGAGCATCATCGATGAACAAGGAGGGTCCGATGCAGATGTAAAGACAAGGATTGGCAGAGCAAGGGCAGCATTCCTACAGTTGAAAAAACATTTGGAACTCAAAACAAATATCAACTAACCTCAAAGTCAGACTCTTCAATTCGAACGTGAAGACAGTCCTGCTGTATGGAGCTGAAACTTGGAGAATTACTGCAAACATCATCAGACGGATACAAGTATTTGTAAACAACTGCCTACAAAAGATACTGAATGTCCGTTGGCCGGAAATCATCAGCAACAGCTTACTATGGGAGAGGACAAATCAACTTCCACCCGAAGAGGAAATTAGGAAAAGACGTTGGAAATGGATAGGACATATTTTGTGGAAATCATCAAACTGTATCACGAGGCAAACATTAGCATGAGATCCTGTTGAGAAACGGAAATGAGGAAGGCCAAAGAACACAATGCATCGAGAATTGGAAGCAGACATTAAAAGGATGAACAGCAACTGAAAACAGCTGGAAAGGAATGCTGAGGACAGAGTTGAATGGAGAATCCTGGTAAGCGGCCTATACTCCGCTGTGAGGGGTAACGGGTATAATTAAGTAAGTATAGTGTCTAATACAAAATATAAAAACAAATAAATTCAATTCATATATCTTACATACACTCAACGTCTACGTCTCATGAATCTTTTAATCTTTTTTCTAGACAGGAATTCTTATAAAATATGAAAACATTTTGAAACTAAACTATATCATGATCTTGTGTTGGGTACTGGAGGTCCCCGAAAGTACACTTGTTCATAAAGTCAAGCAAAAGGAGTTGTATTGATTTTTTGTAAGTACAATTTGTGAACTTTTATCACATTAATGTGAATCAATGTGAGTTATACTCACACAGCATATTTGATAATATTTCATTGTGTTAATAAAATGTTTCTAATTTCAACTTGGTGAATAGTTACTACGGATATACGAATATAATCGACTCTGTCTCCATCTTACTGGAATACAGTATCGTGACTACTCGTCTTTTGTCTTCTGAATTTGCGACTAGGAGGGGTCATGGTGTTCGAGTGCTAAAGTTGTTTGCAAGTAGTCAACCTATGAAGTATGAAATATCTCGAAAGAAAAAATCAAGTGTATGATGTCTTCTTATCAATGATATGATAATTAAATAATCAACTACTTAGTGTGCATTGTATACTTTACACATATACTGTCTGGACACCGTAGCCTAGTGGTGAACGCGGTGGCGTTTGACACGAAACGGACTGAGTTCGAATCCCACTGTGAACATCAACATTGGGATGCAGGTACATCCAGCCGATGAGTCCCAAATAGGACGAAACGCGCGTCCTGGATTCCACTTGCCAGTCACAATCCAACTTCAATACATATACTTATTCATTGTTGTAATACTTTCTGTTAGATTTACTAAATTAATAAAAAACAACGTAGAGTAGAATGAAAATATTTTGATAAACAAATCGTATGCAAATTAATTATTGTTATCATGAATAAATTTAGATCTATGATTATATTCACTTTAGATGACAGTTAATTAAAACAGTCTGTAACCAAGTAGACATAATAGATGAAGGTGAAATAATAACAAATGACAAAGAAAAGGAAAAAGGAGGAGAGAGGTGAGAAGAAAATAAATTACGCTATGCGCCTTATTCTGTTAGCTTCTTTACTTTGAATGTTCAAGGTTAATGTATTAGAAAATAACAAAACAGTACTTGTTTAAATGTAACATCTCAAGAATTAAGTTGTTATTTTTTACTCCCCCCCCCTTCCCACTCTATTTTTTTCAGAATACGTAATCAGTTCATTAAAAATAACTTTTTTCTATACACTAACTTATAATGAAAGAATATGATTGTACTAAAGTCAATGATACATAAAACGATTATTTTTGTAAAGTTTTATGTTAATCGCAGATATTACATGAATGTAATGTAAGCGCTTTAAGTTGAGTCTTTTTAACTGTTCATTGAGAAATATGATAAAGTTGAAGAGGAAAAGCCGAAAGAACCTATAGTTAACAAGAAACTTATCCTCCATCAACTCCTATCATCAAGATGATGACACCTATGTGATAATAATAATGGCTTTATTCATTAGTATGTTTAGTACAATATGAATTTTCAGCATACAAGTTACTCTTTTACCGTGTACACATACGATTGGATTTACGGCAGTTCGTGTTCACGAAATTAGCAACACCACCATTGCACTTTTACTTGACAACAGAATAATGCTGACGAAAAATAGGTTACGTAGCCAAGATGCTTGAACTGTAATTAAACCACAGTTATGGTATATGTTAAGACTAAGGAAAAATTGTAGGTAGTTTAATTTTTCAATAAGAAATCTATAGTTATGACGAAGAATTTCAGGAGTAGATGTTTGATGAGTAATGATTCTTTTTAAGGCATGTTACCACCCACCATAAGATCCAACTGAATTAATCATGATAGGTAGTAAATATTTTATAAAGGCGATTTCGGAACATGATTAAGTAGTTAAAACAAAACGAAAAGGTAACATTTTGAGATATTTGGTAAAAGTGGCAGCCCAAGATTTCAAGCACGCCGCCAAAGACTGAAAACACCACTAACTGGTACATATCCTGCAATCAAGCTGATCATTATATACAAAACAATATTCTTTTTATCATAATCAAGTGTTGATAGGTAACCCAATTCATAATTATTACCTTCAATTTTATTATAAAATTTATAGGTATCTTCCAAGATAGTTACATCGGCGGAACTGAAAGATGAACTAACATGCTATTCTACGAATCTTCCACTAGACACTACGAAAGCATTCAGAAGTTATATCCCAAGACATCTCATTGACACAAGAAACGCGTATGATACTTTAAAATCTTTGCAAGTAATCAATGAACAGCCAATTTCAAATTTATTATTGAAATTCGCTGAAATCATAGCTAACAAGAGTTTAAAACCAGACGTTTGTATCCAAAACTAATCAATGGTTAGTTTCTCTCTCATTTAGTAATACATTATTCGATTACATCACTTATTTGTTTTTTCTTGTAGACGTATCACTTATTTTAATTATATCACCTCTAAGTTTTTTTAACTTCAGAAATTCTATTTAATCTAAATTGATTAATCTTAACTCATCATTCACTTATATCCAGTATTATGTTACACAGTCACTTGAAATCTTTAACTTGATTATTTTTTGACCTTTCTCTGTTCACTTGCTAAGTATATTTAGATGAAACAGTTACTAATCATGATGATGATGATGATGATAATGATGATGATGATGATGATGATGATGATGATGATGATGATGATGATGATGGTATTACAGATCTATTTGCTTTTGATTAATTTTCCTTCATAATTATGTTAAATTTCTATTTTGTAATTGTGATTTTGAAATATTACAAGTTATAAGTAGCTGCCTAATGAGAACTAAACGAAATAAATTGAATTCACATTATTCTCCTCATATGTTTGGCTTGTTTGTTTTCAAATTTGCTAAGAGAACCAAATGTTTGCAGTTTTATTTTATTCAATTAGTTAAAAGTGTACATCTGACCAACAGACAAATGTCATCATTTATGATAGTCAATTATTGTTTTATATCATTTAAAAATAAAACAATTGTAACTACATATTATTATTTGAACAATAAAAGTAGTATTTAACAGTAAGTGAGGAGAAACAATGAAATGAACTCAGCACTATTAAAGCAGTCGGATTTATTGAAAATAAAACTGCTCAGTTGAAATAAGCCAACCATTTTCATTTATAAAATTAATTTAAACATTACTATTTGGGTGCAATATTGTATTGTTGCATCTAAACAAATGGATTAATTTTGAATTCATTACAGATTGATGTTGGTAAGGTACCAATCAAAACACGGGAGCACTAGACAGTTATTTCGTTCTAGTATAGGATTCTTTAGCAGTGTGCTTCCTCGATTCTGACAGGGGAACCGAACCCGGGACCTTCAGGTAAACGAGTTCCTAACCCTCTAGGCCATTGGGTTTAGGGGGAAGTCTACTGGTAAAATTTCCACTTCTTTCAATTTGTTCATTGCTGGAAAGTCCCATACTACGACAAAACAGTTATCCGATGATCTCTTGTTTTCTTTGGTATCCTACTAACAACAATCTGTGATGATTCCAGTCAACTAAACTTAATACCAATTCCCATGAAACCATACCAATCCAGTTAAATTAATTAAATCTTAATTTAAATAACATGACATAAAACCATAAAATTACCTATTAGGAAGAGTAGATATTACACACAGGCTTTTAAAATTATTTGCGGTTTCTGTGATACACTAATTTCAAATTAATGACTAATAAACACCAATTTTCTGTACTACGTTGAATGGTACTTAATCGAGTTGAAGAGACTACTCTGCACTTCACCTTGCTAATTACTTGATATTCAAGTTCATGCCAATAATTATAGATCAGATTCCTCTGGATGCCACAATTGTATATCGGTAGGAGGTCATATACAAGGACAAACACAATAGTTCAGCGCCTAGTTACTGTCAATCTTTGATAAAAAGAAACTTCAGATTTAACATTTTATACTAACTGATTAATACATAACTAAATACTGCTTCATTGTGTAACGTTCATATATCTAAACTTTACATTGTTTAACCAACCGTAAATCACAATGAAAGTAATAAAGAGCTTAATGTTCTTTTTTCTCTTTATGAAATACGTGTTTACCATTATGAGCCATCATTGTTTTTCATTTGGTAGCCTTAGGAAATACCATATGATAATTAATCCACATAGACCATCATTCTACATAACAATTCTATATTTGTGAAATAACATCCAGGTTAAATAAGATGGTCATATTTTATTTTTTTCCCCTATTTTAGATCACTTTCATACTGACTAATGCTTAATATACAATTGAAGAAAAGAATATTCCTCAAGTTAATATTGTCCAACTTTATATTTTATTATAAAGTAGAAAACTTATTTTCTTACCTCAGTTACATGAAATTCAGACGTGTTTCTCAATTTCTCAGAAAAATCTGTGGGAAAATTATTGCTTACAGTTTTTAAGAGGTATTCTGTTTTCTGAACAGAATTGTTCGGTTGTAGAGCGTTCATTATCTTCCTACACATCACCAGCACATACTCTAAGAAGAATTTATGTAAAACTAGTCGTTAGCTTGTTCTGTTGACCTGAAATGTGATTAACTATTGTCTATGATTGTTTTGTTGTTGTTTTTCCTCTCAAACATCTGGTCAGAGAACATGAGTATTAACTTAGAAATGTAACACAATGGCGATGTAATTATGAGCAACAACTAATCAGTTTTCTAGGTCAACAGAACTTGATGTCAAACAACCGAGAAGGGATTCTAATGACAAACATCTTGAAATATGTGCCAATAATGTTATTATATGAAGGTAATTAAAAGTCTATAACTGAAAAATTCAACCTTGAGAAAACGACACTTTCAAAATCATCTACCTGAGCTACAGATTTTACTATCATGCCAATGTTTTTCTTGTGCACAATTTAGCTTCGTTGCTAACTTTATGAAATCAAGATTCGACAATAAATTGTTATACCTTTTTGAAACTTTCTTAGAAATCTTTGGTTTACGTGAACAACTTAAATATCTTTAAGTTGGATTGTGACTGGCAAGTGGAATCCAGGACGCGCCTTTCATCCTATTTAGGACTCATTGGCTGGATGTACCTGCATCCCAATTTTGATATTCACAGTGGGATTCGAACTCAGTCCGTTTCGTGTCAAACGCCACCGCGTTCACCACTAGGCTACTGAGTCCAGACAGTCACACTTGTGCAACGGGCATATACAAGCTTATCCTAATTAAACTAAAATATCATCTAAGTGGATATGAATAGTTCTTGAAAAATATGAGGAAAATGTAATAACTTCTTGGAAAATTAAAAATGAATTACGCTTGACTTTACTGAAATAACATTAACATGATCACACTTTGCTTTATGTAGTTAAATTGAGATGGTTTGTAAAGACTGGTATTAAGTTCACCAACCTAAAGCCCTTACGCGGAGGTCGAGATCAAGAGTGGGCGTTACCATAGAGTCAAATACTAGGACGAAACAGTTGTCCAGTCCTCCCTGGTTTTTATCGGTACCCTACCAACATCAACCTGTAATAAATCCACATAACTGAAACTTAATTTGTTTATTCCTAATATCAGTGATTTTGTTATTTTAATTTTATTGAAGTGTTACTCAATACTAATTTAGGTTTAGTAGTTGAGTGACACCAGATGATATTACGACCATTTATTGTCATTGGTGATAACTGTCTTACTCCCGACAAGTGTGTGTGAACTCCATCAACCACGACTGCTCACTAGAGCTTCAGGAACATCCTGAAGTTAGCCACTAGTAAGCTGATTGTTGTAATTCATTCGGGATCATTTTGTGGAGAATGGTATTAAGTTACTCTTGCTGCTATGCTCAATTACTTAGTGTTATTAATAAATATTATTGATTATTATTATTATTATTATATTATGAAAAATGTGTATATTTGCAATAGTTCAGCTTTGAAAACGACGTCTGCATAAAAGAGAATACTTCACTGATACATTTTGTTTTGTTTTTTTCATGATACAATAGTCATTTGTCGTTAACTGTTGGTTAACAATTATATTGATTGTTATCAGATATTAAATTACTATTAACTATTATTGTTATCATTTACATAACAGCTTACATAATATAATATTCACTAGAAAAATGATAAGACAAAAATGGAAATAACAAATAGGACTTGTTACTTAGGTGAGTGTCTATCACAATAATGTTACACCGCCATAATTTGACGGTTTCGTTAAGTATTTTTCATTGACTATTATGATAAATCAAAATCAACTAGATTATCCTAATGGTTCTTTTGTAATATCAGTGTAATTTGTTGCATAGAATGAATGTATTATTTATGACAGACAGGAATTGAACATTACACGAAAACAAGTTGAAACTAGGTTTAATTATCCTACTTTCTATAAATTTGATCAGAAATGTTAAACTGTTAAACTATGAATACATTCAAATGATCTGTGCTTCCCTGTGATACCGTCTGTATATACATCACTGTAGAATTGTTCTGAATATCATCACTAGCTACTATATCAAAAAAAGTCTTCTAGTAAAAACAACAGACATGATAAGCATAACATCACCAAGAAAAATAGAATACTTTGTTTTTGTAATAGTTAGTTCAGTAACCTGGTGGCTTATTTAAACATATGGACGGAGTTTTATTTAACAATATTACAATTAACCTTCTTATTTTACACTCGTTTTAACCTGTAAAGATCCCCAACCCTCTGAGTATAACAATTTCTACATTGTATGTATCTGTATAAGTAAGCTAGTTCCCTCAACTTAGACTGTTGATTGGATTGATTCGATTCCAACTATGTATGACCGTAATTTACATGCATTTGATCATCCGAATAGGTACGTAAAGTCAAAATGATATGCTAGGATTTATATACACCTAGTATATATATTTAATTGAACTAAACGTTACTACTATCCAACATTAAATTTCCCCTTAACTAAGCGTGGATTTAGTTATTATAGACTAGCAACTTTAACGCACCTGTATTATATCAACGTAACAAACTGAATAACTATGAACGCTAACCAAGTATGAACACATGCCATTTCAAAAAGACTTCGATTTGCTAAGATTCTAAATCCTCAATTGTGCATATACAATTGTACGCAGAAAATCATTTTCTTTATCTGTCCTTTGAAAAGACGATGAATGATTGCTTTGGAATCCACATATATATGCATAGTATGCTTGAACAAAAAACTAGCTGTTACATCTAAAGTAATCAAAATTTTCATAGGCTGAAAGTTAGTAGTAGATACTCATTATCAAAAGTGTATGTAAAATACACTTTTAAATAACTAGAGTTGCGAATTTCTTATTGTAATAACCCAATACATTCAGTAAAGACATTTTTATTATTGTAATTATCATTATAAACTGATGATTATTATTCAAACTTAGATAAACATACAAATTCGGAAATCACTGCTTTGTTTTAATAATTGCACTACTCAGTAATGTGCAATCACTTGCTAACGTGTAGTTGAACTCTGGACCTGCATATTTCAAATTAAGTACTCACTTATTAGATTACTGGGTTAACACTCAATTGTGTTCATATTTCTAATTTCACTCAATTTTACGGCATATTGTCCAACTTTATTCTAAGATATTTGTGAAAAATGCCACCTACTTGACGTCGTTGAACTCCACTGGTATTGTAACAACTGTAAATATCATTTATCTAAATAATGTTCACACAGTTAAACAAGAAATTATATACAATACAAAAAGATCCACCCCTCTCATTATGATATACTGCTTACTGAATAATTCTTTCATAACTAAAATATGGTTTTAGTAAAATTAATAATTCCTTCATAGTATAAGCTGAAATATCTAACCAATGCACATTAAGTTAGATTAACGTTAGCAACTACATTTATAATTTCTGATTAGAATGATAAGTGCAAATGTACTACATATTTATTCTATTCTATTCATTAATTCTATGTCATTAAGATTCTTCACATTATGATTTGAGGAAATACTCTGTTTGTTACGGCATTAATCACTATGATATTTTGTTATTCTGGTCATTTTCCAATATTGTTACTCTGGTATTTTATTTATATTTGTAAAATCATAATATTGCTAAATGATGCGTTACATTTAAAAAATTAATTTGTACAAAGTTACTATAGTAACTTGTATACTTTGTTAACTTGAAACTGTTGATTATCATGTACACTCTTTATAAATCATCTATATTCTTTATCAAGTATTCACAATTAGAATAGTTGTAACAAGTAAAGCCACCTCATTCTTTTCATATTCTACATGTTCAGTATAAATTGAGAAAAGAACTAGCTAACCAAATTGAAGTTTTACATTTTATATTTACCTGATTAAATTGGAATTGGATTTTAGATGGATATTTTAGTGGAGATTGGTATTTTTAGTTGATTGAATACGTCACAGATTGATGCTGACAGAGTACCATTGAAAACCAGGTAGCAATGGACAGCTATTTCATTCTGGTGTAGAATTCCTCAGCAGTACGCTATACATATCATAAATTGATGGAAGTGGGAATTCTGCCATTGGATATCGACCCACTAGTGCAGCGGTTTAAATGCTTGCCATCAACCTCAAGCCTCTGGTGAGGAATGTGATATAGGCCCTGCTAAGGAGTTTCGCATTAGAACGAAACAACTGCCCAGTACTACCTCATCTTCAATGGCACTCCATTAACATCAATCAGTGACATATTCAATTAATTAAAAATACCAATATCCACAAAAATAACCATCTCAATTTAACTAAATTAAAATTGTTTTGTGAAGATCGGCATAAATTTGAGTCACATGTATTCGTTGTAGATGGAGTCCCATATTCATACAAAATAACTTTCCAGTACTCCCTGCTTTTCAGTGATACGCAACCGAGATCAAACTGTGATTAATGCAGACAAATCAATTTTCATTGTTTTACTCACTGTTGAGACTATTGTGAATTAAAATGGTTATTTACAACTAAATTCAGTGGATTTTCATAGAATTTGATTCCTTGTGAAAAACATTATTAAATGAAGTGAAATTACAACGATTCTCCTAAAATGTACATCCTCCTCCTTATTCCTGTATTTTCACTGATAATTAAAACTTACAATAAAACTGTTGATGTTGTGGGAGGAAGTAGTTGAAAGCCCAAAAGTTCATTAAATAGAAGCAATCCTTAAGCCAACCTACTAATCTTGCACGAAACAAGGTATTCAATAATTTAATCTAAGTTTGACAATTATGCTTTCATGTTACAGTTGAATGTGTCAAATAAATTTACATGTGCCTGCCAAAGTAAAGACGTTTGTTAGAAGACTTATCTCAGATTTTCTGAACATGTTCCAAAAGTATTCGATCAAGATGATGAAATACCATGAATAGCATAATATTGTAAACGCTTATTAAACAGCAGACATAAAGCTGATACTTTGAAATATTACGAAGGTGAGTAGTAAACAACCAGGTCTTATCAAGTCATTCCTATTAAGTTTAAGAAACATGATTTATATGTTTGAAAGGAAAGTGACAATTTTTTTCTGCCTTTTGATTCATAACTTTATTTCATTTCATTATGAAACGTTCTCATTACATCATTACGTCAGTTTCTCAACTTCTACAGCTTTATTGAGATTTATATGGTTTTATTCTTATGTATATCTAGTCCTTCTTCCCTGTTGTTGTCAATCAATAATCTTCCAGTTTATTCATCTACATACAGTATATATTTACTATGGTTTACTTCAACTCCTAACTTCATTTACATCTTTGTTGTTTGATGAGGACGTCGGTTAACAAACAGTCCTTCACTAAATTTCTGTTTGTCAGAACCTAATGAAATAAAATGAATTCATCTTACTCTGATCAAATGTTCCTTCTTGTGGTTTTCATGTTAATCTTTCTTTGATATGAATGATAGTCAACATTTCAGTGAAAGCCATGGTAACAAGATCATCAATCAATCAATCAATCAATGCCTGTTACTCCAAGTGGAGCATAGACCGCCCACCAGCATTCTCCAGCCAACTCTGTCCTGGGCTTTCCGTTCTAGCTCTTCCCAAGTGCTGTTCATTCTCTTCATGTCTGTTTCCAATTCCCGACGCAATGTGTTCTTGGGCCTTCCTCTGTTTCTGTGGCCTTTAGGATTCCAAGTCAGTGCTTGTCTTGTGACACAGTTTGATGGTTTCCTCAGTGTGTGTCCAATCCATCTCCAGCGTCTTTTCCTAATTTCTTCCTCAACTGGAAGTTGATTAGTTCTCTGCCACAACAGGTTGTTGTTGATGGTATCTGGCCAACAGATCCGAAGAATCCTACGCAGGCAGTTGTTTATAAATACTTGTAACTTCTGTAGGGTACTTTTTGTAGTTCTCCAAGTTTCAGCTCCATACAACAGGACTGTCTTCACATTTGTGTTGAAAATTTTGACTTTTATATTGACTGACAGTTGGTTTGAGTTCCAGATGTTTTTCAGCTGTAAACATGCTGCCCGTGCCTTACCAATCCGCGCCTTCACATCCGAATCAGACCCTCCGTGTTTGTCGATGATGCTGCCCAAATATGTAAAGGTTTCAACGTCTTCCAGAATTTCTCCGTCAAGTGTAATTGGGTTAGAGTTTGTTGTTTTGTATCGGAGGATCTTGCTTTTCCCTTTGTGTATGTTGAGGCCTACTGCTGCTGAGGCTGCTGCTATATTGTTGGTCTTCTTCTGCATTTGATGATGTGTGTGAGAAAGAAGAGCTAGGTCATCTGCAAAGTCCAAGTCATCTAGTTTCGTCGATGTTGTCCATTGTATTCCGAGAGTGCCTTCAGATGTTGCAGTCTTCATGATCCAGTCGATGACCAGTAGGAAGAGGAAGGGCGAGAGTAAGCAGCCTTGTCTAACACCGGTCTTCACTTCGAATGAATCTGTGAGCTGACCTCCATGCACGATTTTACAATGTAGTCCGTCGTAAGAATTTCGTATGATGTTGACTATCTTCTCGGGTACGCCGTAATGTCGTAGAAGGCTCCATAATATTCTCCTATCCACGCTGTCGAATGCCTTTTCATAGTCGATGAAGTTGATGTAAAGTGGTGAATTCCATTCAATTGATTGTTCAACAATGAACCGTAGAGTGGCGATTTGATCGGTACATGATCGATCTTTACGGAATCCGGCCTGTTGATCTCGGAGTTGGCCGTCGACTGGGCCCTTTAATCTGTTCAATAACACTCTGTTGAAGACCTTTCCTGGTACTGAAAGTAGAGTAATGCCTCTGTAGTTCTCACAATTGCTGAGATCGCCTTTCTTTGGTATCTTGATGAGGTACCCTTCTTTCCAGTCTGCTGGAACTTGTTCTTCCTCCCAAATCTTCCTGAAGAGAATGTGGAGTATCTTTGAAGTTGCTTCTATATCTGTCTTCAGTGCCTCTGCTGGTATGTTGTCTGGTCCTGCTGACTTGCCACTCTTGAGCTGTCTGATGGCCATTTTGATTTCTTCGACTGTTGGTGGGTCTGTGCTTATAGGGAGATCCGTGGCTGCTGCTTCGATGACTGGTGGGTTCAGTGGGGCTGGTCTATTCAAGAGTTCTTGGAAGTGCTCTACCCACCTGTTCCGTTGTTCATGCACTTCAGTGATTGGTTTGCCAGCCTTGTTCTTGATTGGCCGTTCTGGCTTGTTGAATTTCCCAGCTAACTTCTTCGTTGTATCATATAAGAACCTCATATTTCCTTCTCTTGCAGCTTTTTCCGCTGTCATTGCTAGGTCCTCAACAAACTTCCGTTTATCCAACCTGATGCTCCTCTTCACTTGCTTGTTGACTTCGGTGTATTCGGCCTGTGCCTTGGCTTTCTCTGCTCTTGTCCGACTGTTATTGATCGCTGTCTTTCTGTTCCTCCTTTCTTGGATCTTGTCCAGAGTTCTAACAGAAATCCACTCTTTTTGGTGTTGTTTCTTGAGACCCAAAACCTCCTGACATGTTGAGGTTATTGTTCCCTTAATCTCTTTCCAGTTGTCTTCCATATTAGTTCCACCTTTTTCTAGTAGATTATGAAATGCCTGAAACTTGTTGCTGAGAATTAATTTGAATTCGTTGCGTTTGTTAGTATCACGGAGAAGGGCTGTATTAAACTTGTGTAATACTGCTGCTCCAGTTGTCCAGTGCTTCCTCAGCTTCAGTTTCATTTTAGTTACCACCAAATGGTGATCTGAAGCTATGTCGGCTCCTCTCCTTGCTCTTACGTCTTCCATGGTCCTTCTAAACCTCTTATTGATGCAGATGTGGTCGATTTGGTTCTCCGTGATGTGGTCCGGTGAAATCCATGTAATTTTGTGTATACGTTTGTGAGAGAAAATGGTGCCACCTATAATCATTTTGTTGAAGGCACATAAGTTCACGAACCTCTCACCGTTATCATTCCTTTCTCCCACTCCATGTTGTCCCATGATGTCTTCATACCCGGTGTTATCCACTCCGACCTTGGCGTTGAAGTCGCCCATTAGAATAGTCAGGTCCTTGGCTGAACATTTCTCGATGATTGACTGCAGCCTCGCATAGAACTGGTCTTTGTCGTCTTCGTGGCTGTCGTTGGTGGGTGCGTAGCACTGGATGACATTCATTGCAATCCCTTCCTTCTTCGTCTTGAAGGATGCTGTGATGATCCTAGGTCCATGAGGTTCCCATCTTATAAGAGACTTCCATGCATCTTGGGATAACACCAATGCTACTCCTTGTGTGCGTGGGGCGTTTTCTTCTTCGTGGCCGGAGTATAAAAGCACATTTCCCGAGGATAACCGTTGCTGTCCAGCTTGCACCCAATGCGTTTCGCTTATTCCAAGTATCTTCAGGTTGTATCTTTTCATTTCTTCAGCTATTTGCATGGTCCTCCCTGTTTCCCACAGCGTGCGGACATTCCACGTACCTATACTAATGGTTGCTCTGGTTGTCAGAAGAGACATCGGCCTCGTGGCTTCCGAAGAAACTCGGCTTTCACCATGAGGCGTCATAACATACCTTCCAACTCCCAGGGCAGAGTGAAAATGGTTATAAAGGATTTTACTGGTTAGCGTTTTTTTAGCACATTTGCTGTTTTACGGGATGGGGTTGCTAGCCCCATGCCCAACCCTCCTCCTTTATCCGGGCTTGGGACCGGCAGCAACCCTAGGGGCTACAGGCGGAGTTAACAAGATCATGCCTAGTGAAAATGTAATATAGATTACGTAATCAATTGTTCTGTAAAATAAGTCATAAAAACTACATCAAGCAATATTATTGAAGTTCTTTTCAGATTAGTTTGTAAATATGACGTATACTAGTGATTGTTTGATGTTATTTCCATGGTAGATATAAGCTGATTTATACGCAAAAATCACCGTAAGATTCTTGACTTATCAAAAGTCTAAATGGATTAATTGTAAAAAAACGAAGTGATTACACCTACGATATTAATTTTCATTATTACATCAGCTAAAAAATAATTAATATATCACATGAACAATTGGTTATTTTGACTTAAATGAATTCGATGTCAGGAATTGGCCTGTGTTAGACACTGAATGTAAACTAGAATGTATTGGATAGGTTTTTCGCTGTAGTATAGAACTCCTTAGCAACACTTATTTCTGAATCGACTACGACGAATTAGTTAACCCGTATCTTGTAAAATATGAAGATCTAATAAATTTGATTATGAAGTATTCGAAAACGTTTGCGAAAATTTTTGAAACCTAACTGTGAAAAGGAAACCAACTTTACTTTGTTCTTCATACAATCGAAGTATGATCTAGAGTTAGATTTATGAAAAACATTAAAATGACATTATAAAGAAGCTTCCTTAGAAATCAACTGTTCACTATCTATAATACCTCTAAACTAATCAAAAGTGATTCCATGTTATTTTAAGACCACCTACAAATATATCTGTGGATTTGCATTTACTTGTTGCAGTAAGTAGATAGATAGTACTAAGGGGGAATATTTGTAGGATTTTCTTAACATATGCCTGGGAACATTTCTTTAAAGAAAACTTCATTTTCTTGCTGCAATTTGTTGATGGAATTGACATTAAGTGATTTCAACCACATAAATCTGTACAGTGAATTACTCATCTCCAAAGTAATAAGACATTCTTATTACATAATACCTAATTTATACTTCAATCATGTTCACTCGTTCACTGTGTCAATTTTAGTTTTATATCGACTATATGACTTCATTATATAATCAGTTACTCGTTAGTTAGTTCATTATTTAATTAGCATTTATCACATCATGCCCCCTCTCTTAATATGATATCATTTCTAACATAGAAATACTCTTCAACCTGAACTACAATGTTATCTAGTTAGTATCATTTCCTTATCTTTATGATTTTTCGTAATATTTTGAACTCAATAATAACTATGTTTACCATAATACTTTTAATTGTGCCATTCAACAGTTTCAACTTGATGATAAGCCATAAAATACAATGAATTCATTTTATTTCATCGACCACATAGCTAACATATCGTTCTTATTTGAAATAAAATGTTCTCATTTGTTAAGAGAATATATCAATTAGGGGAGGGGTAAAGTCTATTGAATCTAATAGTTCTTATTATTCTAGAGAGAACGATGTTTCGTTAGATTGACACTTATATAATATGACACTACATTTTTAAGATAAATATGTTTTAGATGATTCAATTCTTCACAAATTAATGTTAGTAGAGTACCACTGAAAATTGGAGATAATATGCCTATTGCGAAAAAGTCGCGTGGTGAAATAAAACAACCAACTATAGCTTCCTGGTTTTCAAAGGTACTCAACCGACAACAGTTTGTAGCAAGTATACACAACTACATGTTTGTTAACTTGGATATAATAATAATAATCACGTAATATCTGACTTACAATAGTTCATACTACAAAAAAGATAATAGGATGTTTAGTTCTAATGTACATAGATGACATAGAACAACCAACTTACAACCCAGTCAGGCTTTTAGTCCAAGACTGATAAATACACAAAATGATATCTCTTACTTTAGAACTTTTCAACTGCGTAAGCAATAATCTTATTCATCACATTTGTGCATGACTAATATTAATAATAATAGAAAGAACAATAATCAGACTATATTACGAGGTAGATTGTATCTGCGAAATGGAATGCAGAACGCACTTCTCGTCTTTATCGGGATTTGTCAGCGGGATATTAAGACTTGCCATAAACAATCCAACCTAATTCATACTTGTGAAATACCTGTGTAATTTGCTTAGGACGCACAAATAGAAACAGATACTTGTCAACTCCATTTCATAAAAACACAACGGCAGGGTATAAAAATATTGTCAAATTAGATTAAGCGTTTAATAAATAGTTACGTTATGAATGAAATGATGTGAACTAAGCAAGAAATAGACGAATAGAGAGAGTGATATTTAGATTCTCTGTACACGGTGTTCTATGAATTTTGATTTACTAGATTTTGGATTGGTCACGGCAAAAAGGAAGTTGAACGTACTACTTCAGTGTACAAAGTTCCGACATTTTAACCTGTACCACTCCCAAACATCTTGGGTGTAATTGATTTTAATTGACAAATGATCACAAGACAGATCGCTGCAAATAATTGGCTCAAGTATGCTACATAACCCGTTTGAACAAAATGAAGTAGGATTGAACCGTTGATGGTTATGAAAACACACTTTTTGGCCACACTGTGAGATGTATCCTAAAATAAAGGAGAAACTTCCTGTAGTATCTTTTTACATGGCTTGCACCACAAGAGCATATAAACCTAGAACCCGTTAAGGATTTTTGGAAAGAGTATTCTTCATTCAAGAATTTTTGATTTTTCTACCACATAATCTGCACTTGTTGATTGGAATTACACAAAGAATCAATGTACTGAAACGAATATCAGTTAACAAATGGGATAGTTTGGCTATTGTATAACGAAATCTTACTGTTAACAACAACAATTCAATTTTGCTTTAGATTACCAAATATGAAATAAAACAACGACACGAGCCTTTTTACGATTTATTGAATATATTCCGAAGAACTTATGTTTGAGAGAAGTAACTACTTCTAGAAGCTAAACTAAGCGTCACATGATAGACAAGGAGCATGAGTTAGATATAACAAATGCTTTTAAAGTTATCAATTAACAACACGAATCGAATCTATTAAAATTTTTCGAGGCCATTACAATTAGAAGATTACAACCTCACCTTTGTATTAAAAAGGAATCAGTAGTTAATCTTTAATTGCCCTGGTATTATTTGATTGATGTCCATTAATACTAACTCTGCTACTACCTCCACTACTCTGAAATTTGATCTCACAATTTAATCTTCATCTGCTAATTAGGGCATGGCAACTTGAACTGATGTGCTCATGTACCACGTTCTACATTGTAAGTGATTGACTAACTGACTGATTTGATTAATGACCCACTTTCCTCTTCCAACTATAGATAACAGAAATTCAGTGAGTTATACTCTTACTTTTCTTTCTTATTCGTTTTCTTCACATAATCACAACAATAGAGTATTCATAATTACATAATCAAACCCTTTCCACTATGCACTAGAACTCGAATACCAATGCAAAACACATTATGTACAATATAAAACAATAATTAATATTGTAGTTCGAGTACTGATGGTGTCATGATTATACGCTACTGAAGAGTTCCACATTAACATAAAACAGTTGTCCAACACTACTTAGTTGTTATTGCTTATCTAATTCAAACTAATTCATAATATCAAATTAATATTCAACAATCTCTATAACACCCAATTACACAATTATAATTGTTGAAATCATACGAAAAAAATTCTTAGAAACAGTTCATTGACAAACATCTCAACTGGAACCATTAATTTCCACTTTAAATAAATAACTTTGATGTTTTAAAATGAAAAAAAAAAAGAAGAAACACTTACATAGTAACAAACGTGTTTAACATTAAGAATAATAGTAATAAAATATAAACACTGATTTAATGATTACATACACTTAAGTTTTTATGTTGATTATTATTTCTTATTGTTGTAAAATTTAACACTTTCATTAGAACATTTTCTCTCGTTTAGCAAATAGAAACATAAATGTAATTTGAATAATGCAAAAACGACAACATCTTTGCAGAATACTTTGATTTCAATGTATTTCGTTGCATTCTCATCAGCTACATGCATGCTATTGATTTTACTTAATTCAAATTATCAATACACATATTGATTCTATCAACTGAATTGTTTATCTGATAACATCAATCTACCAGAGCAACTAAAGATTAACTACTGATTCCTTTCGAACACAAAGGTCAGGTTTCAATCTTCTAATTGAAATGGCCTCAGCAAATTTAATAGAATCGTTTTATGTTGTTTATTAATGACCCATAATTGAACTTCTAAAAACGGTTGGTTCTTTTAAGCACAGGTTCTTCGGGATATGTTCAATAAATCTTAAATTGGCCTGTCTTTCTGTCCTTCCAATGTACCTACTTTTGGAAGTACATGTGAACTGGTAAATACAATTGGAGATGACATGAGACGGATATTTATCAACTTTTGTTTGACTTATTAAACATTGTGTTTTGTAGAACGTCAGCAGTTTGGGAGCAGGGAATGTTTGTTTGATGGTCATTTTAAGTCTTTGATTGAATTGTTTGGCTGCTTGATGTATATGAATATTCCTGTTGTTTTATCATGGATTGAAACCGATCAGTCTCTGTTGGCGTATGTTCATCCTTAACGGATTGCCTAAATATAGTGATTGTTTATAAGTATTGTTTGAGTTGGATTGTGACTAGTACGAAATGAGCTAAGTTCGAGTCCCGATGTGAACATCATCACTGGGATGTAGATACATCCAGTTGACGAGTCACAAATAGGACGAAATGTGTGTCATGGATACCACTTAGTAGTTACAATCCAGTTGAAACAGAAACATAAGTGAAAATCTAGATAAGATTTTTGAAATTTTAATAAGTAATATAACTCAACTTTGACTGGGCAACCATTAATTCTGTCCATTCAATTCATTAACTCAAGGTTATTTTTCATATTACTCTGTTTTAATGTCTTCTTTCTACTTACATATGCTCATTGAGATTACACGATCAAAACCTACCTGTGCTACATTGCTTATTTTTCTTATTTATATCATGACATTTTAAGCTTTCTTATTATTGAAACACGCTACGTCCTATGCAACATAGCAATCATTGTTTTATTATTTGAACTTCAATCTCCGTGCACCATTTATTATCAACAACGACGCATTTACACGATATTCTTAATAGAAATAACTATTAAGCTACCATCGTTGATCTTTATGTATTCGACACTGTTATTCTACTTTGTTTTAAACATATATGCATTTATTAGGCCACTACAATCATTTAAAACATTCATCTTTTAGAATAATATACGCTTATCCATTTTAGAAACCCAAACTTCTCTATAAATTAGTGTATTGAAGCCCCTGGGACAGAATCTAGGATACACAATGCTCAGGTGATCCACACCAGAACGAAACAGTTGTCAAGTGCTACCTGATTTTCAATGGCACCCCACCAACATCGATCTGTGGCGAGTTCATCGACTACTGCTTACCATCACTCTCTAAAAGCCATTTTAATTCAGTTTTAAGGTATTTATTTGATATTATTCCTGGTAAACTTCAGTGTTCTTTGAACAATACATGAATGACAACATTTGCAGGATACTTTGAATTCAATGTATTTCATTGGATTCAATCGCGTCAGGTACATACATGCTAATGGTTTTATAAAACTCAAATTAATAATACACATGTTGATTTTGTTAATTGAATTGTTTATCAGGTAACATTAGATCGTCCAAGTAGCGAAACAGAAAGGAAGTTGAATTTTGAGCATTTGCAAATAGATAAGATGTATATTCTAGAGTTTAGTTACGTAATATACATACAAATAGTCATTTGTTTCCAATAATCAGTAATAATTAATGGTGGATTATTTGGCTTCAGACATCACCTCAAACTGTGTCTATGAATTCATATCAACTGAATAATGAGTTTCTGTCAAGTTTTCTAAGGTTCTATGTACGAATGGTAGTAAACTTCATTCACTTCATCTCTTGATACCTTTCTGACAGTGGATATAGTGTAAATGTTTCAGAAACATTCAAAATTATCAACAAGGGAGCCATACCATTATTACATTTCAAACAGGCAATCGCCATCAAACATTGTTAACATGGTCTACGTGTACTGAAAGATGGTGTGAAAAACCTTTCATCGCTATAGAGAATAAATACGTTTTGTTACTCAGTCACTTAGAAGTTCAAAAATCAGAATAGTTTTCGTTCTAAAATTCACCTAACAACTATGAATTCATTTATTATGATTTCCTCATAATTATGTAATACTTCCTTCAACTAATTTATTCGGATAGGCCTGATTAATCGCTACAGTAAGCCTACAATATACTAATTATTCCTATCCCAGAAACTAGATCAAGTACAACAATACTTGTAGCTGTTAGCGTTTATTATCCAATCAACGAAAAAACTTGCTAAAACAATGTTTATAATAGCAACACAAATTCATTGACTTTGATAAAACATGAACAAGTCTGAAACAATAATATTCTGTACTTTTGCCAGTATATTGACTATTGTTTTGTTCCCACAAGTGTCACAACCAACTCTACGCAGGAATTTTATACGTTCAATAACGGATGACAATTCTATTAATCAATATTCGACGTTATTAATGTATCAGCTCTGTTGATAACTTATCTTCTTACCCTAAAGGCGATTCCATTATCACCCCACTTTCTTATCAACTAAATCTACTCTCACCTACTCCTACGTATCAACATATAAATATACATCAAATATAAATATGATTATAAGTATATCTTGTATATCTTTTCAATTATCATGATTTCCATTTTCATTCAGAAAATTCAACACAACCTAAATAGATAAAATATGTCAAACGTTCAATTCTATTTAATCCTTTGTAATTGTAGGTTGTTTGTAGTTGATAAGATACTTCGAAATAAAGTCAGTTCATTTTATTTTAAGAATTTTCTTTTTATTGTCCGAATAAATATCATAATAATGAGTCCACGTTTTTTTTCCTCTCCTTCTCTTACTGTTTTCCTCTTTTGATTTTGTCATTACGTTACATGTTGTTTGTTCTGTTTATCATCTTTGTAATCATTTTAAATTACAACTATTATGCATTCATAAAAGAACCTTCGATATTTAGCTTAGTCTTATTGTTTTCTTACATTTTGTTCAGTAAAACATTTAACCTCCTATTCATTAACCATTCCATGTAATCATGTTTTCTTTTTATACTACCTTAAAAAGTTATTATCATCACCAATATCATGATTGATAATTTTATGAATTAATATTGATTATTGTCTAATTTTTCTACAACAATTAGCGCATATCTTTTTTAAGCTGATTACATCATAATATCCTTGTTTCACTTAACCAATTCATCTAGAAAATAAACAAATTCAGTAGGATGAACTTGTATATTCCTGTTGAATTGTTATAGACTGAAGCAGGTCAATCTCTGTCAGTTACAATCCAACTTAAGTAATACTTGTGAATAACCGCTATATCCAGATAATTCTCTCAGGATGCACATATAGAAATAGAGACTGACCAGCTTCAGTCTATAACAAATCAACAGGAATATACAAGTTCATCCTAATACCAATAAGCCCGTTGCACAAATGTGACTGTCTGAACTCAGTAGTCTACTGGTGAATGTAGTGGCGTTTGACACAAAACTGACTGATTTCGAATCCCACTGTGACTGCTGTTTCGCCCTAGTATGGGACTTCTCGGCAGTGCGTATCCGAGACCCATCGAGGATCGAACCCAGGACCCTCTGGATCTGCGGTGAACGCTTTACCATTGGTCCACTGAGTAGGCTCCTATCAGTTGATATTTACAATTCAGTGAATTCACGATACTAATAAATGCACATAATCAATTTTACAACGTAAAAGGATGACTGAAAAAAAAGTTAAATCTTGTCAATTATGAAATAGCTATCTGTCACTAGCATCAAAAGTGTTTGAGATATACATTGTAAAGTGATTAGCGTTAAAAATTCAAATGCTTAGATACAGACTAAGTTGTTTTTCAAATTAGGCATATGTGGTGAAGCTTGAAAGTATTGAATTTATTACTGTGATATAATCGTGAATGTACATTGCAAAATAGTCAATTACTGAGATAAGACTATCTGGTATTCAATAGTTGTTTGTCTGAAGTCATAGAATAATTAAAAGCTGATGATTATTAAAATATGAATATATATTGTATTGTATTAAGTTGATTAAATACTAAAATTATACTTTAGACTGGAAGACAAGTGTGCTATAATAGAATACAATCACAGAAAAGTATGGACACTTCCCCATTTGTCTTAACAGTAACACTAATAGCTATTAATTTTAAAATCCATAGCTTAAGTAAAATTGCTTAGTAACAACTTTGAACGATTTTTAGTCATATACTTAATACTGTGTTATTCAAATGTACAAAAATTTTAACATTCACTATTTGTATTACTAGTGACAACATACTTTTTGAATTGGTTCAAGGAATTGAAAGTTAATCATTCTTTTTGTTACTATTTTGTTAAATACACAGTTAATAGTAACAATTGAGGCGGAACTTTATTTGTGAATATGGTATTTACTTGTACTATAATACATAATCATTGCCATACCATAAAACAGAAACCTATGACTAATTTCCTCTATCTACGAATATGTTTCATTTTCTGAAATACTACTGCAAGCTATGAAGAGTTCATGACAGATTAACCGAATATGATGAATTCATGATATTCTTTCTGATATATAAAATAAAGTGATAGATATAATTATGATTCATTGATAGCATTCAATACATTTCATCTTTTGTTCATTCTTTAACTACTTACCAAATTGATATGCCGGGCACCTAATGAAGATTGGCTATCTTCGGGAAGTGTGCTTAAGAACATTATTTCAATTATTATAACTGTGGATAATGTAATCATTTCATTTCTATATTTGTTACGTTCCCCTTGCCCAGTTCTCTCGTTTTGTATATTTGCTCTTAGTATATAGTTTATTTACTATGAACTATACTTACTTAATTGTGTACAAGTTCTCCCTATTCATTGCCACTATTTAGTTTATTCTGTATCAATGTTAGATTTATGATTGGTTTACTGTGTGGTCTGATTTTATGTGTATATAAAGGAATGACTAAATAAAATACGTTCTCAGTTCTCGCTCTCTCCGTCTTCCTGTTCTCAATTCTGGTTGTTCTATTGTCGGCCTGGGGGTGAGTTGCCTTAGGTCAATTGCACATTCTCAACTAGGCACGCATCTCATTGGTGTTCGCGTCCACCAACCAAATCATCCTCATTCCTTCCTCCTTCCTTTCTTCGCGTCATAACACAAATACTTCTGTTTCATTCATTATTTATCTGTTGAGCAAATTCTTCATAAGTTAAGTGTCACATACTTCGTTATTTTACCTGCCCACCACCCCCCAATTCTACTTCAAAGGAACAATAAACCAACCATTCAAGATATCCAACATATTTACATCATTGTTATCGTCAGAAGAAACTATACACTCACTTTGGTATTCACTGTATATATTACTTATGTGATTACTTACATGAAATATTACTATAATTATCAGGTTGTGTAGTTTTAAGTGGGTATTTGAAAATACTTTGTTGACAGTTAGTTGATTTAGCTGGTAGTCAAAAGACTAGACTACATCAAAAGGAATTGTTTCATACTACACTACAAACAGATTCTTTTCAAATAAAATCACATTTTGTAATTCAGTGAATAACTTCTGTTTATTAAGTTTATTATTCAAGCTAATATGATAATTATTTCTCATATAAAATAACTTCAGTTCATAATCACTCAGGTTATAAATTTATACTGTTGAGGTTAACCTGTACGTTTTGGTGCTCACGTACAATTCACTACCCAGCCTCAACTATCACTATAATTGTGTTCTTCATTTAATATGTTGCGCTGAGATAAAGTACGAATGTTCAATACAGTAGTCTTAGGTGTAAATAAATATTCGTCGTGCCCCCTCCACTAGATGTATAAAAGAATGAGTGAAGTAAATATTGTAAACATTGATAATAACCTTAAATTTTAATATTTAGTTAAAACATCCTAAAAAATCCAACATATTATCCTCCATCTTAGGTTAAATTTTTAATGGAGTCGTGAATTCGTACTGCTAAAGAATCCCATGCTAGAACGAAACAATTGTCCAGTGCTTCCAGGTGATCGACAATTGTCTAATTCAGTTTAATTCGCGATATGACATTAATAATACTATTATTAAATTAGACTGATTATTTTTATGGAAATTTGTATTTCTAATTGACTGAATATGTCACAGATTGATATTGGCAGTGTACCTTTGAAAATCAGGTAGCACTAGACAGTTGTTTCGTTATAGTGTACTATTCTGTGAACCCCGGTTTTTAATAGTACCTTGCCAATATCAATCAATGACATATTCGATTACTATTATATTATGATTATTATATTTCTACCCTTGTTTTGTATGCTTTCCGCATTGCATACATAGAAAGGAAGAAACATTTCAAATTGAATCTTGATAAATAATATTAAGGTACCAGCAATTTATTCAGTCTAATTGCATTTATAAATGAAGCAGTGAAGATAATATCCCTTAGTAACTAAAAATTGACAGAGTGAAACCCTCATTGCTACATATTTTATTCTTCAAGTTGTAGACTCTATTGACAAGAATTAGACTGTACTTTAATATTGCTATTGAATATAACAATCAACGTTATCCATTCTTTTTCACTTACGATCATAAATCCATGTAGGCATTTACTACAGTGAAATTTCATTCATCAGCTTATAAGATAATCCTTTTCAATGTTACCAAATAGTTATATGTTTCACATAAATTAAGTAAACAGCAAAATAAAGTTAGTACTCAATTAAAAAGAGGAAAATATTAAGTCATTAAGAAGGAATAAGTGCGATTCAATGATGAATCTTATTGAAGATGATGTAATTAACTGAGGATTCATAAACATTTTAAAAACGATTATTCAAACCAATTAATTTACTGAAAAATAGGGGATGAGTAGATCATAACGGGAAACATTTCAGTTTGCACTAGTTTACTAAACGATATCATAGAAAAGAAAATTTTCGATGATGAAGATTCCCTGTTTCTTATTGATAAACTATTGAATATCATATTAATATATTCAACGTATTATTTATTATATTGAGAATAAGAATCATAAATCACAGTCTGTTGAGCTTATTCTTCATGTTATTGGTAACTTTATTGTTAGCCTTCATCTGGTTAGACTTTCAGTAAATACGATACTTATATTGCTCATAATGTAACCTTTTCACTAACTCATTAACGATCGTCATATATGTTATCATTCCAAAATTATTGTAACCATATATGATCCGATTAACTCGACCACTGCATATAGCTATCCTAATTGAACATTTTCAAAACTATAATTACCTTATTCACCTTCATGTAATAATTGCCTGGTTAATTAGTTGTAATTATTTTACAAACACCTTTGAACCTGTAATATTATTATGTAACACACCACTAATTATTTGGTAATGATTTTAAACCTATTATATATATATATATATATATATATATATATATATATAACTGTAGAGCTTTGATGAAAAAAAAGAAATTTCTTCGCATCTCTCGTTCTTTTTTAATGCCTAAATGGGGATTTCTTAATTAATTCAAATGTTATTGGTATTATGTGTTTCTTGTAACCAATTGATCCATCAGTATATGTCATATGATAACCACTCTTTATACTCATTAAATAACTTGGTGTTAACCTATAGCCGTCGGTGTTTGTTCTTTTCATCCATACCCCTGTGGAAAGGTGTGGTCACTAAGGCATATTTTTCAAAGCTATCAAGTTGTAGTCATGATACGAATCCTATCGGCTCTCCTATACCGAAGCAACTACAAGGTCCTTTTAAGGTCAGTGCATAGTTGTTAATAACTTATATTATCTACTGATTGGATGTATTTTCACTGCAATACAAAGTTTAACATCTAGGGATTCTCGATTATCTACTGTTGTAGTATTCCATAATAAAATGAAACGGCATCTCACAGCCTCCTCTCTAGCCTCCAGTGTGTTTACCTACAGTTATTTTGTTATGCAAACTCAATGTCTCTAAATTCACCATAAAATCTCTTATATTAGAAAGAATTAGTAGATAACTTCAAAAAAAACTTAATGAACCATGAAAGCAAAACATTGCCTAATTTGAAACTGAAAGCATATTAACTTTAATGAGTAATCACAGATCTAGATTTAGTTCCATATATCAATCGATCTATGCCTACTAACACTCGTGTAGCATAGGCCAACAAACAGCATTCCATTCTCAAATCAACTATGTCCTCAAGTCTCTTCCTCACTACCTCCGAACACCAACTCAATCTTTTCATGTCTGCCTCCCTCTCCAAAACCATTGTGTTCGTTTGTCTCCCAACTTTCCCTTGCACTTCACAATTCAAAGTTAGTGCCTGGCTTGTTACACAGTTTGATGATTTCCTCAGTGTGTAAGTTGTTGCTGATGGTGTCTGGCCAACGGATCCGAAGTATCATCTAGCGTAATCAACTGTATATAATTACCTGTATCTTTTGAATGATTCTTTTCCGTGATCCTGCAAGTTTCTGCTGCATACAATAGAATTATCTTGATATTTGTATTGAAAATTCTGACATGGATATTGGTTGACAGCTGTTTTGAGTGCCAAATGTTCTTCTTTAGTTGTAGAAATGCTGTCTTTGCCATGCCTTAGTAACCCATGTCTTCACATCTACACCAGATCCTTCTTGTTTATTGATGATACTGACAAAGTAAGTAAAAGTTGGGTTGCATCTTAGATAAACAAGGAGGATCTAATGCAGGTGTAAAGTCACGGATTGGAAAGTCTTATATATATATAACTTAAAATCAAACAACAGATGAAACTGGTTAGAGCTTTTCATTCAGCTTTAAAACGTGTTTATTTACGAACTAAATTAAACTGTTCATTTGGTACATTTTAGGAATATTCAATAATGAAGGCTTGCATATTACAAAATTCGAAATTCTAAGTCAATGAAATTTTAAAAGACAGAAAATCCTCAATTAATGAATTATTCGATTACAAATTTCAGCCAATCAATTAATGGTTGTTACCCCAAGTGGAGCATAGACCGCCCACCAGCATTCTCCAAACAACTCTGTCCTGGGCTTTCCTTTCTAGCTCTTCCCAAGTGCTGTTCATTCTCTTCATGTCTGTTTCCAATTCCCGACGCAGTGTTCCTGGGACTTCCTCTGTTTCTTTGGCCTTTAGGATTCCAAGTTAGTGCTTATCTTGTGACACAGTTTGATGGCTTCCTCACTGTGTGTCCAATCCATCTCCAGCGTATTTTCCTAATTTCTTCCTCAACTGGAAGTTGATTAGTTCTCTGCCACAGAAAATTGTTGTTGCTAGTATCTGGCCAACGAATCCGAAGAATATTGTGCAGACAGTTGTTTATAAATACTTGTATCTTCTGAAGGATACTTTTCGTAGTTCTCCAAGTCTCAGCTCCAATCAACAGAAAAAAACGCTAACTAGTAAAAACGATTACAAATTTACTTTACGAATTATGATATCGTCTATATGTAGATAATTTCAATGCATATCTTTGACAGTGGACGTTTTTAAAGATTAAGATAGCAAAATCTCTGTTACTGTATAATACTCTTGAGCTTATTGCCTCCATATAGCAGTAGTTTACAATTATGATGAATTAAAGAATGTGGATGACAAGTAAATCCAACATTTTATGTAGGAGGAATCGCGCCTCCTGGATTCCATTTATCAACAACAATCAAACTACTTTCGTCTAAGTTCGTAGTATGACTAATTACCTCTAATACGGATTTAAATTAACATTTTTTGTCATGTTAATTATTATGCGCATTATGTAACAATCTACTGTGAAACTTGCAACGTATTTTATCAAAGAAAATGAGACAATATCCCAAAAATACACGTTGAAAATAATATATAATTAATAAACTAGAAAAACAATTCATTCATGTTTAGTTGTTTGTGTGTATCACAGACTAATATTGGTTGGGTAATACTGAAAACAAGGGAACACTTGACACCTATTTCGTTCTATTATGTGGCTCCTCAGAAAGAGAAGGATCTCACCAAGAGTCTCCAGGTTAGTGAAAGCCTAACCATCGCCATCACTGTGATAACTGGTTATTAGTAATAGACCTTTCATTTCCATCAGTTTGTGACATAATGCAACGATTATTGATTATAACTGGTAATAAATGTCTTGCTTCCAACATGTCTGAACTCTGCCAGTCAAGATTTTGCACTAGAACTACAATAGTATCTCCAATTTAGCCACAAGTGAGCTGATTATTGTAACTCAATCTAGGTGGTTTCGTGATGATGGGTATTAACTTCAGTTGCTTGTATTCATCTATCCAGTGTCTCCTGGTTTTCAGTGGTTGATTAACTCAAACCAATTACTGATATCAAATTCAAATTCAACAATCTTCACAACACTTAATTAAAAAATTATATGGTAACTATGTGACTAATCAACTTCTATATTCAAAACATTAAATCATTTAATAATATGTATGTATCAAGTAAATAAATTGTCCTATTAACTATACAATAACCCTTGAATATCACAGTCAGACTGATAACTTCTTTAGATTTGATTATAGTCTGAATATTTACTATGTATCCTACCGCTTTATTTACATATTTCTACATATTTACTGCCGAGAAGTATTTAGAATGTGATATACAAAGTTAACTGAAGCGACAGTTATATAAATCACAATATCATCTCTGTCATTTGAATAAATTGTGAATATTCCAATATTTCAATCCTTTATTAAATTTTTACTGAATGTTATGTAAATAGAAGTTGTTGCCATCGCAAATACCATTTGACGTAGTAATCCCAAGAGATATCAGTTACTACTGATGAAGTAATCAATTTTATAATCCGAAACCTATTTTGTGTATTGGTGTAGTGGATTTTTCAGTGATTGTGTGAAATTCGTAATTTATGTTATTAACTCAATTTTGCTAGATAACCAACAAAACTAGAAGCATTATACAACCACTTAATTTTAGTATAGGATCTTTCAGTAGTGAGCATTCATAATCCACTGGAGAACAAACCTAGGTCCTATAGGTAGTTCAGTGATCTTTCAACCTCTGGCCTACTGAAACTACAAATTTAAGTAGCTAAATCCCAATTAAGTAGTATATAGATTGCATACTGATTCCTAGGCTTAAATAATGCGGTCTAATTCTCTCATGAGGTCGTGATACCGAATTTCTGAAAGGTTAAAAAATAGGACAAAGTAGCTGTCTAACTAAAGCCAAATCATAATATATACTACTTCATGTTGTTAAACGTTTAAGCAAATAACTTAATTTTCATTTGATAGTTAATCTTGATGCTTATCTACATGCGTTGGTATCATGTTTAAGTAAATGAAAGAAAGAAATCATTGCTCGTGTTCATCTGCTTATATTCAAGATTATTAATGTAAAGCATTTACGTCTGTACGTTGATTCATATATTAGATGCAAAGATTATTGTTGGGATGGAACTCAGAAACCTGCACGTACGAGATATAATAATTACGATCAAAGATAATGAAATAATTAACAAACATTAAGAGAAGTTTGAAACAGTTACCTATTAAAACATTAAAAATTCCTAAACTATTGAATATCATTAAAGAAGTCCATGGCATTGTTAAATTAAAATGAAAATGTTTCATGGAAGGAAATTTTCTTTTTGATGAAGTCATTTATCAGACCCATATATTAGTGTTTTATGGTGAATTCAGCAAACAATTGTCTAGAATAAAATAGTGAGGCAATACATCATTTAAGAAAGTAATTAAACAATAGTAACATTTTTATTGCATCTAATTAAGTAATGGCATTAATGGTTACTTTCTCCAAGTACTCGTTTAAGGTGGTGTTAAATCTCCAGAATTCATTTGGTAGATCTAATATTTTGTAATTCATTTGTAGGAATTAAAATTTCTTGTTTCGCTCTGGAAGGCGCCCATTTCATTATCAGTTTGTGTTTTCCACCTATTAGAATGTTAAATTTCATCGGCCCGTTGTTCGTTTTACTACACTGTTTGTGACAGTTCCAAGGACGTTCTTTTATTTTGTATATATATCCGAGTTGAGTGCTCGCTATTCGTCTGTACAGGCCCGCCTGTAAAATTAAACGCTTCTTGCTGACATTGTTTTACTTCCTCTGATTAGTTGTTCTGGGATGCAGAGGAATACCTAGCACTAACTGTTATTGTGATGCTGCTCATACGTTCGTTAGTTGGTATCAAGGTGTCATTTTAATTCACAAACCCTAGTACGAAGTAATCAAATGAAATTACATTCTCTTAGTATTATATGTAACAGGTCAAAATAATAGTCCTTAAAATGCAAAAAAAGTTATGTAAACGATAATAATCAACTTCAATAGTTATTAAGAAGCTGAAGAATAGGTAGTGAAAATAACTTGTAAAACACATTGGATAATAAAAATAAGAAAATAAAAAATCAAGGAAAGGAGTGTTAATGCCATGGTAAAGTTAGGGGTGGAGTAAAATTGATTTGAACACAATCATCAAGTGGGAATCAGTGAACAGCCAACTCCTCAATTGCACACAACTCCCTGACCTGAACACATTTGCAATCAGTTCTTCTAATCATGTAAACGACTTTGAAGGCTAATTCTAAGTGCACAGTAAAACCTGGACTGACCAAACGCTCAATAATTGAACTGTTGGAAGATTTACAACATATTTTAAATAATTATGTAGGATTGTGCTCGGATAATCGTTTAGCAAGTTCACGCCTTCATACACCCGATATGAATTGCGTTACACGAACAAGTAAGTAATCAAACACACACTGAATTTGTTTGAAAACGATATTTTATCCTGTTGTGGAAAATAATTTGAAGTTCCTCTGGATGAAACGTTCTTTTCAGAGATCTTGAAAGTCACATTTTTATGTGTTTAATAATAGTAGGTGTTTAAACATCTCTTAACCACACTGATTTATATAAATGATACATTCATTTCGAGTACACATCTCAGTTTACATACATTTCTAATGTGAATCAAAAATGAATATTAAACATGTACCCAGATAACAAATACATTACAATTATTAGGAAGTAGATAATTGGATATAGTGTTTTAAAATGTATTCATTCATTAGTACATCAATCATCAACCTATACAATATACAGTTGTTTATGAATGTAACTGTCTATTACATAATATTATTATTAGATGAAGTTGTTGATGAATATGTCGATATTGTATTATGCTAAATGAAACCAGTTACATTTGATTTATTCCTTTGATAATTCTACTGAAAATGTAAAATAACATGATTTGCATAATGATATCCTTTACATAAAGGCAATTGGAATTGTGTAATACAATGTAATTCTATGCATTGTTGATATTTATTAGTTTATTACATAATTCCCTTAGTATTCTTTATATTAAAAATTATTATGAATTGTTGATGTATTAAATAGTTGCTATGAAATATTAATACATATTGATGACAATGATAATCAAATATTCTTTTTAATCACTTGTATTCAAATGAACAGTAATTAACAGGATAGAATAAATTATATGGATATTCTGTAAACATTGTTAATCAATTTAAGCTAAAAATTGAATATTATTATGCAAATCATGTTATTTTACATTTTCAGTAGAATTATCAAAGGAATAAATCAAATGTAACTGGTTTCATTTAGCATAATACAATATCGACATATTCATCAACAACTTCATCTAATAATAATATTATGTAATAGACAGTTACATTCATAAACAACTGTATATTGTATAGGTTGATGATTGATGTACTAATGAATGAATACATTTTAAAACACTATATCCAATTATCTACTTCCTAATAATTGTAATGTATTTGTTATCTGGGTACATGTTTAATATTCATTTTTGATTCACATTAGAAATGTATGTAAACTGAGATGTGTACTCGAAATGAATGTATCATTTATATAAATCAGTGTGGTTAAGAGATGTTTAAACACCTACTATTATTAAACACATAAAAATGTGACTTTCAAGATCTCTGAAAAGAACGTTTCATCCAGAGGAACTTCAAATTATTTTCCACAACAGGATAAAATATCGTTTTCAAACAAATTCAGTGTGTGTTTGATTACTTACTTGTTCGTGTAACGCAATTCATATCGGGTGTATGAAGGCGTGAACTTGCTAAACGATTATCCGAGCACAATCCTACATAAATATTTAAAATATGTTGTAAATCTTCCAACAGTTCAATTATTGAGCGTTTGGTCAGTCCAGGTTTTACTGTGCACTTAGAATTAGCCTTCAAAGTCGTTTACATGATTAGAAGAACTGATTGCAAATGTGTTCAGGTCAGGGAGTTGTGTGCAATTGAGGAGTTGGCTGTTCACTGATTCCCACTTGATGATTGTGTTTAAATTAATTTTACTCCACCCCTAACTTTAGCATGGCATTAACACTCTCTTCCTTGATTTCTAATTTTCCTATTTTCAACATCCTACGTGTTTATATAAATCAGTGTGGTTAAGAGATGTTTAAACACGTACTTTTGTTAAACATATGAAAATGTGAAATTAACCGATGTCAAAATTCACCACCCACGAGCTTCCATGTTAAATTATCTAATCAGACGTTAAACTGATTCAAATTTTGCATTCGGATACAAAGCATACACATTGTATGTTTAGAAGGCATTGATGTCAGGAATTTCTGGTATTTCACTCGTTTTTCACTGATTGATGTTAATGATACTGCTATGTACGCTGTAAATGAAACCATCCCAATGAAATCGTCTACCTAACTGAGGCGATTAAATACGTCATAATGAAATGTAGAAGTCGGTAAATCTATGGACTGGTTCATGACAGTGCATCAGGTTGTCATCTGTCACAATCCTCACTGACTGATGAATTGAGAGTCTACTCACATGGTGAATAATTACTATTAATATTTTGTCTTATTTATTTGTGCATCTGACAATTCGTTAGAAATCTTGCCCCACATGAATGTTTTAATGTCAGATGTATTGTTCAGTAAGCAAGAAGTTTTGATTTGACAGTGTTTACTCATTCATGCCTTTGATACAATTCTGTATGATATGATTACATAACAAGTATATAATCATACAAATGAAAATAAATTGTAATTTAGTGTGAAACAAAGATGATTTATACTAGATTTACACATCCATGTACTCAAGAATATAAGATGATTTCTTGTTGAAAATAACTAACATGTAGACAAGGTATTTGATCGACGTTAGGGTTTGTAGATGGATTGAGTTTGTATCTACTTCATTTAGATATAACATAGAATGAATTGATTTTCTATAATCCATGTATGATATGAAAGTGAAATTCCTTTGAAAACTATAAAAATATAATTGTATATATTGGAGGAAGTATGTGTTATCATTTTGACTCATTATCTATATCATGTATTAGTTAAATGAACATTATCTGAAGAAAACCGTACTACCTTTAATTTAACTTTAAGCTCCATGTTGTACTTTATCCCTATCGCATTAAATTAACATTGTAAATGTTATATTGAATAACCAAAACATCAGATTACGTAGAATTATCTCCTGTGTGAGGATTATGTGCATTTCGATTATAAGCTGTTTGATGATTCCTTGTTTGTTATCTGTAGTTTTGACGAGTTTGTAATTTGCTTTGAAATGGTCAGATTTTAATAGTCACCTATACATAGTTTGAAATCTAAAATAACTGGTGGTTAGCTTATATTTTTAGAAACCTAGATGATTCACTTAATTTATAATTGCTTTCCTACCCCGAAAAGGAGAGTTTATACGACAATCGACAATGAACTAAATCATTTTGGTAATCTAATGACTAGCCGATTGGTGACGTGTAGAACATTCAAATTGAGATGGTTTGTGGAGAATCGTACTAAGTTGATTGAATTCGTCACAGATTGGCGTTGATAGGGTACTACTGGAAACAAGGGAGCAGTAGATAGCTGTTTCGTTTTGATATGAGACTCCTCTATTGGGAGTGCACACCCTAGATTCCACTCCACGGACTTCAGGTTGGCAAATATCTAACCTTCTGCACCCCTGAGCTGACATCAAACGGTATAATGCCCACTTCAATCAATTTGTGATATACAGCTCGATGATCATCTATTGTCATTGTTGATAACCGTCTCACTCATGACAAGTCTGAACTCCACCAGTCATTTCTCACTAGAGCCTCATGAATATTCTGAAGTTACTCGATAGTGAGCTGATTATTGTATTGGATTGAGATGGCTTGTAGAGATTGGTATTAGGTTTAGATGAAATTTCTTTATTACGAAAATATCTACTTAATAAAAAATAACCAAACATGATACTGGATAAAATATAGGCTGACTTCAAATATGATCTCATACTTTATTCCATTTAGTCTATTTTTTGCTAGTTTACTCTAATTTTGTATATTTGGAGAAGATATTGAAATCAATAGGTATAGTTTTCAACGAACTTTTCACTTCCTATGAGAACACTGATATCACTGAGTAGAACAACCAATCTTGTTATTAAATGTACTTCATATATTGCTCTTATGACGTGAGAAAAGAATGAGTTTTGGGTGGGTAGACGCGAACGCCAATAAGATGTGTGCCTAGTTGGTAATGTGCGACTGACCTAAGCCCACTCACCCCCCAGGCCGACAACAGAAGAATCAGAATTGGGAACCGAAAACCAGAAACGGAGAACTGAGAATCGAGATCATACCATATTTTAATCATGCCTTTATATATACATAAAATCAGATCACACAGTGAACCAATTACGAATCGAACATTGATACAGAACAAAGGGAAAAGTGACAGTGAATGGGAATATGTTGTACACAGTTAAGTAACCGTAGTTCATAGTAATAAACAATATACTGAGAGTAAATATACTGAATGAAATGACAGTGTAAGGGGAACGTAACAATTATAAAAATGAAATGATTACATTATCCACAGTTATAATAATTGAAATAATGTTCTTAAGTACAGTTCTCGAAGATAATCAATCTTCATTAGGTACCCGGCATATCAGTTGTTTAATTTGATAAGTAATGACAACTGATTGTTAAATTCATCTAAAAGTTATTAATAAGTAATTAATCACTTTTCTGTATATATATGAAGTGTGCATTTGACGAAAATTAGTAGTTAACTTGTAATTTAGTGATTACATAATTTGATGAAAGATAAACGATCAATGTCAATTTAATGTTAATAATCCCTTCTAAGAAGAATGTCAGTAACATTCTAATGGATTGATTAATAACTTTTATGACTATTGAACTTTTAATACAAACACTAAAGAAGGTATCAGTCATTTGAACAGCTGGTAAATACAACTACTTTGTCAGGTGATAAAATTCACTTCTGTTTAGTGTTATACACAAGACAAGTACTGACTTGGAATCCTAAAGGCCAAAGAAACAGAGGAAGACCCAGGAACACATTGCGTCGGGAATTGGAAACAGATATGAAGAGAGTGAACAGCACTTGGGAAGAGCTAGAAAGGAAAGCGCAGGACAGAGTTGTTTGGAGAATAGTGGTGGGCGGTCTATGCTCCACTTGAGGTAACAAGCATTGATTGATTAAAGAGAATAGGATTTAAGTTGCATTATAGTTACAGTGAACAACAGATACAACCGAATGTTGTATTTTATTTCTGTCACAATTTTCAGATATTAAACTTTTCTTTGACAGAATGAATGCTTAACAAACTGAATTTTCATTATATCATTAAGTATTCTTAATAATATTAACTATTGTATTAAATCTTTACTATTACAATGTCTAGTTGTATTGTAATATTATAAAAGAAAAACAAAACAAGACAATATGTCAGTTGTTTCATGTTTGTTAGTTACTGAGTTTGATAACTGTCATTATTTGTGTTATTTGTCAATTAACTTAACATTTCTTATCCATACTATGCATAGATCTAAATTGGATATTCTCTTTCTGAGATGAATGAATATATTCAGAGAATGATAGTTCATGTATGGTCTTTTAAGGAATTTAGCTTTCAGTTTATTTGTACAATGTGTTTTTTTTCTGGTTAGAGTTTACTGGCCAGATACTATCAACAAAAACCTACTGTGGCAGAGAACAAATCAACTTTCAATCGACGAAGAAATTAGGAAAAGACACTGGAGGTAAATAGGACAGATACTAAAGAAATCTCTAAATTGCGTCATAAGGCAAGCATTAGCTTGGAACCTTCAAGGCCAAAGGAAAAGAAGAAGACAAAAGAACATATTGACTTGGAAATTAGATGGAGATATGAAGAGAATGAATAGCACCTGGGAAGAGCTGAAATTTAAAGCCCAAGACAGAGTTGGTTACAGAATGCTAGGTTACAGCTTATGCACCAAGTATGATAACAGGCACTCATCGATTATTTGAACAACAATATTGAGTTACATCACTCTTGGAAATTTGAAAAACTTATAATAATTACATTCTTAGTTACATGTATCTCATATTTCTAAGAAAAGGAGTCATTTTATGAATGATACGATAATCGTCAAGTCTACTTTAACTCTAAATTAGATAGAGTGAAGAAGAAAAACAGATAAGAAAGTTGGAGCATTTCTTATTAGTAATGTGTTTTTGGTTATTCAGGAAGGTTTACTTCAGTTTTAAACTAAAAATCCCAATTCAAGTATCTTAAGTATTGACATAGATTAACAGTTCACGCTTATCTATTTGTTTACGATCGTGAATGTGTTGGTTACATCTTGACACGATCAGTCATCATACATTTTATTGTGACTATTTTTTGCTTGTTGTTTTCAAGTGATATCCAAGATACGCATTTTGCCTATTTGGGACTCTTTAGTTGAATATCCATGCATCCCAGCTTTGATGGCTAGTTATGGCTTATACTCAGTCTCTTCGTGTCAAATTTCATAAGGTTATTCCCAGAGCTACAGAGTTCAAATAATAAATATCAATACCGTAAACCTTAGACAATCACTAGAAATTCCAAGCATTTTATAATCCATTTAACAGAATAAAACAACGGAGAAAATGTCTACGCGAAAATGAGTATACCCAGAAGGGTATTCCAAACCACCTAATAAACGTAACACGTACGATACCGCAGAAAAATCATGTTTCGTACACCATCTTCAAAGATAATGGAAACATAGGACTCATTAATCACAGAATAACTTCAACAATAAACCGTACTCAACCGGAGATAAAACTTGTAACGTTAAATAAAACGAACTACTCCTTGAATTAAATAAAAACCGAAAAATCCTCTCTTCTTAATACCTCCAATTGAATGGATCAATTTACATGTATGTGCCAAAGCATAACGTTTCTCAATCCTTAAAAATAATTAATATACAAAAGAATACAAATTCACTACGATTCATTGAAGCGATATCGATCACAATAATCAAGCCAAATCTATGTACTCATAAAGTAATGGTTGTCATTATATCACTACCACGGCAAATTTGATCAAAACCTTTTATTATTGCCCATCTCAGATTATGAGTGTTAGTATTATACTATGAAACCAACGATAATTACTATTCATTCACTTTGTAATCATTCAGTTGTCATTTTAGCTCACCCAATATCACTTATTTGTATTCATCACAGATTAATATTGTTTGGGTTTCAACAAAAATCAGAGAGCACTCGACAGCTGTTTTGTTTCAGCATGCTACTCTTTAGGAGTGTGCACCCTTGACTTTGATATAGAATAGGACATGGCGAGACAATCGTCGCGCTATATTACTAATTGATAGAAATGAAAATTCTACCAATGGCCGGCACAGTGGTGCAGATGGTTAAGCATTTACTGACCTGAAGACCCTTGGATTAGTTTCCCGATTGAATGCATGGTGCACACTATCCCATAATAGGCAAAAACATAGGTCATGTTCCCTTCCCGGTTTTCAGTGGTACCTGACTAACATCAGTGTGACAAACAGAAATAACTAAACTTAATACCCAACTCAATAAGGCCTCCTCAATTCACTCAGGTGGTATTTTTATGATATCTCTTATGGCTATTATGCATATCATTGTATCGATTTTGGAACTCTAATTAATCACACTTACCGCCTTAATGTTGGCCACTTAAATAACCTTACACGTATATATTCACTTGCTTAGTTTGCCTTTACTACTGCACGTAATTGCATCTTGCGATGATGCTGTAATTCAATAAAAAATGACGGTTGTAATGCAGCTCGTGAGAACCAACAATTGATTTTTAAACTTATTCCGGGTTGAATGAAGCATGACCAAATAAGTGATAGAATTAACTTCAGACTAAGCAGTGCATTTAAAGGAACGAATCCGTCCTCTGAACTAGTCTGCATGCACTGAACAAATTCCTTACTATGGTAGATAAATCCACACTTCATGTGTTATTTTAAAGCATTTACATAAAATGAAAAGATTATTTATGTCAGGTAAACGTCAGCATATAACTCAGAAACCGAAAGTAGTGGGCCAAAGGGTCGCTATGCTTTCAGTTTTGAATCCTTTCACTTCATTATTACGTCACCTTTATTGTCTGATACTTATTGTTACTTTATCAGTCTACCCACCTTACAATTGGTATAACGCATCATTTGACCTCAGTCTTGATTGTTTAAAAACTTGTCTCTATGTGTTATCAAGTGCTCTTCTAGGATTCGCATATTACTTAACGTATAAATATTCAATAGTTTTGAGAACATTTTGATATTTCCTCGACGATCAACATGATATAAAATGTGTTCAGGAATTTCAAATAATGATTATTACAATTATTTCTAGATTGTAAAGTAGCCGTCGAAAAGAAGCCATGAAACGGATGAATTCATCGTATTCTCCTAAATTCGCTGTTCATTTGTTATTTACATTCATAAATGGGAAAAATAATTTGAGATTTTTAAGATTTTGCTATGTCCAGATAAAAGCATTCTGTTAGCCGAGATTTTTGTGGCTAAGCTTACATATGTGATTCAGGAAAATGTATGTAAAACACCTTAACTTCTCCAAACAAGAGCGTTGAAAGCAATTGTTTGTCATACTTTATGTTATACTTTTAAAACTGCAAAGTCAACCACAATATATGGAAAACAGTAACCTTAATAAGACCAATTAGGATGTGAACATGTTTGCTTCGTGATTAATAGTCCTCAAAACCAGAATGAAAACAAGACAACTGAGCCAACCATCAGACAGATTATATTTTACTCATCATATACATATAAAACTAACCGCACAGCGGACCATTAGGAAGGATAAAATATAGAAAAAACGGAAAACAATGAATAGAAACTGAAGGTACAGATACATAGTTAATTGATTATAATTCATTAGCGATATAAGATGCTATAACAGTTTATTAGTCTAATGGGAGATTAGGGCAATTGGAACATGACAATAATAAAAATAAGATAATCAACTTACACATACTCAAAATAAATGGAATATTCTTCTGGAAAATAGTCCAGAAAGGTATTCTTCTTGAATTGTCCGATATAATACTCTAGTTTATGAAATTGAGTTGCTTGCGATGGGCTGTAATGATGCTCAAAATTATGTATTATAATTTAGAACATGTGTTATTACCGAACCAAATGGCATCACTAAGACCCTACCTTCTAAGTAATAAAGAGGAGTTTGACATGCTCTAGTGTCACTAAGCCATACATGCTTCATCTCTAGCAAAGCAAAAAAAGTAACGTTCGTTACCTGTTAATTACGTAAAACGTTTTAGGATGACCCACTTATCGTCGACTGTCCATTAAGTACCTTTGAGTGTGATACGAGAAGACTTTTGCTATCCTTCAAGTGTTTTAAGAAACTTTTCTAAATTTTCTCAATATGCATTCTATATCCTTGATGCTAGAAGTACGTGTAAATTTGAAAATGAAATGAGATGTGATACTGGTCCACTTGTGGCTCTTTCAGTTACCATTTCGTATAGATAGTCTGAGCCGCTATAATTATAGCATTTCTACTAAATACTCTGATTAAATCTATTTTTCGAGGAATAGTTAACCAGTGTGTTCACAATACTTAGTGTAAACAAGTATTACTAATAATCTCAAACCCTTATCCTTACACTCAATAAATGCTTACCATTATACACTTATTCACACATCGACTGATCATCGAGTAGTGGTTAATGTTATATTTGTCTAATCCTATTTACTCCTAATGTGATTCTATCAAGTTGTAATGTCCCTACTAGTCTCTAACTGACTCAACATTGTCTGTACTACTTTGCTGTTGTTAGGTAGTTCATAGTCAACAGAATTCGACTGGCAGCAAACAAAGCTAGAAAATTGCGACATTAGCATTGTCGAATAATATAACAACAATTGATATGAGTTAAACAAAACGTACTAAAAGCTATGAGAGAAAAGAAAAACAACTAATTTGTTCTAGTTTAATATCCACTACATTAGTGTCGAGTTCAACTATATGTGTAAGATCATGTGGTTAAATATTCCTTTTCTAAACTAAAGTAGAAAAAGACATCCCATACTTCTATGTATTTATCAGTTAACCATGTGAAATTATTTCAATTTATACTATTCTGTAAAAATGTTGTACATAATCTGATGCTGTTAACTAATAAAACCCCTTAGTAAATGAGAGATAAGAAGAATATGCTAAGGAATAAAATGAATTGAAAGCAAATGGCTTATATTACGTTAGTGCATCTTTATTAAACAACATTCATAGCATAGTTTAGTCTGAAGGCATAAAATAAAGATGTAGATGAAATAGATCAATCAAATTGACTATAATAAAAGAAAAAATGTAGAATGATAATGACTAAAACAAATAAAACTGAACAAGTTTTTCTTTCTGGAATACTAAAATATAGGGTTGTTCTGTATCATGTAAAAGATAAAATGTAGACAAACTTTTTTGTTTTGTACAACTAACGATCCCTATTAGTATTTTATAATCTTCATATTTAATAATGAGAATGCTAGATCTTACAAGAAGAAAAAAGCCGTAAAGATTATCACTATCTAATCATCTATATGAAACTATTTATTTCTAGTTGGAAATACATGTTTATCTATGTATATTGTCAAAAGGTATATAGAAATACAGTAAAAAATAAGTACATATTTGACCCAAACAGAAAATGTTGGTTCATCTATAAGCTTATTACTTATGGAGGAGGTTCTAATGACTGATAGACAGATCAACTTATCGAATATGCCCTGAGTTAACCTTAAACAATATCGGAAGGAAAACATAAAGAATGATAGTGCAAAAAATAAGTGATTTAACAACCTGAGCATATTACTCAAACCCACAGAATATTAGATAATAATCGATGGTAAAATTAAGGTATATGCATATAATTTCACGAAAATAATTGTTGGTCATTAATATTCCTTACTTGTTTCAGTAGTCTTTTCAAATCTTATTGTAAATGAAACTATGTTTGCTAATGTCATAATGAACTAGACAAAACAGATGTCAATTACGAAGCGAAACGTTCAAAAAGAAAATACGAAACAACAGACAGCTCGATTTTGAAACAATATGTCGATTCTGATTACGTTTCTCCTCCACAAGATTTTTCAAAATTAATGAAACGAGTAGCTTAACAAGGAACATGAGTTAGACTATTTAGAGAACAGGTCATTTTGGCTTAATGTGACTAAAGTTAACTTAGCGAACCTATGAAGATACACGAATATAAAATTACGAAATTAATTAACTACCAATCTATTTCCATAATAATTATTCAAGACATAGGTTTCTATACTCATAGTTTGTAACAAAAGAGCACAATCTTGGACTAACAGAGATATTAGTTTTATGTTAGTAGTCAATTAGAAGTCAACTCCTGCAATGTATACGTTTGCTTATGGTACGTAACTACAGTTTGTTTAGTGTCAAGAAGCAGTGTTTAACAAACGCATGTATAATTTACATGTATATTTACACACAGTTATGCATATGAAAGCATTAAAAACAACTAGAACTACAAAGAAAGTTTCGTATAAATTAGTATCAAGCATAAGAATAAAAATATGTACATAAGTTAAAATGGAACCCAATGTAGATCGCTAGTCGAAATAATCTGACAAATCAATGTCTGGATCAAGGAGATGATCTTCTAAATTAGTTAGATCAATCTGATTTAAGATTAAATTTTCCAGTGTTTCTTCCAAATCAGTTTCACCAATTAATACTGCACCCTGCATACGACCTGATCGCATGATACATTTGATAAACTCTCGTCCACGTGTAACACGCATAAGAAGATAAGTATCGGCTGCAGATAGATCCATACCTTGACCATTGAAACGACCTAATAACACAACCTAAAAAAATTTGAGGCAAATTATTAGATGATGACAAGTATGATAATTAATGTTCGACTGAAATGTATATTCAATTATTAGCACCTATCACTAACACAGCCCAATAAACACTAGAAAGATATTTGATTATTGTAACAATGAAATTTGTGTTACTGTCCCACAGTCAACTAAGTTATTTGCTATTATTGAAACAATGCTCAGCTATATTTGATGTAAATCATGTATTGCGAAATATGTTTAACCGAAACAAGTAATAACCTATGTATCAAAAAAGAAATCCCTTAATAAAAACTCTAAAGAACGGTCATGATAACTATCGAAAACCATCTCATAGAAATACATACATCCGTTTTCTCCAGTTATTTAAAGGTTCCAGGTATGCACAAAAAATATAGTGAAACACATGTAACTATACTCCCAGACTATACGCTTCTAATACACATGTGTACGAAAGCCTAAGCACAATATACACGATAAAATAAACGATAGAACACAAAATGAACGTTTATGGTCCAAACAACAAGATCGATCTTATTCTGCAGAAATTAAACTTTTTAGTAAAAACAACACATCAAGAACGTATGAAGTCATAAAGTAAAACTGATAGATTATAGGTCCCGTCAGTGTCGATTTCAGTAAATAAAATACTTGAATTGTTCCACAAGTTCTTACTATAAGAGATTGACATGTGTCTGGAACGATGAATCAATGGTTAACGCGTTCAACTTCTAACCACTAAGTAGTAAGTTCAGACTACACTCCACTAAATTTCGTTTCTGTAAACAGGTAGCTTCAGGAACTTACACATCTAAAGTTCGGTATGTAGATAAGTACATGAATGTAAATCTGGTAAATGAGTTAAAGTCAAAGAATTTGATAAGTCAGTAACGGTGAAAACATACCTATGGATATAGCTTAATTTTCAAATAAGTAAATAAACAGTCCCTAAGAAACCGGTTTTCTTGAAATTGCGATCGCTAAATGATATCAGTGAGATTACGACTCAACGAATTAATAAAGTTTCAAAATACATTTACTGAGACTAAGCTACGAACTAAATTCTACAACTACCTCATCATAAAGACAGACTCGATGAGCTCGCCTCATCCATGTGTACATATCAACTCAACAGCCTTTGTGGAGCCAGTTATAGTGGGCGTAAAATAAGTTCGTCACAGAATCTCCGAAAATCACAGCATGATTAGGTAAGGGATAATTATTGTAAGTAAATAGTGTTATACTTACACACATAATTGTCATGGAACATTAAGTTAAAATGAAAAGTGCTTTTAAATTCATTTGACGAATCATATCAGATTTGAAGTATGGCTTATGTATACATCTTTTAAGAACGTAAGCCATTGGCATCCATCTTTTCCGAACGGACTTATATGTACATAAGAAATTTGTACGATCTCTTTCCTTGCCTTGACCATCATAATAACCAATACTTGGATAGCTTACAAATAACTTATTAAAGTCACTTCTTTCATTATTGTTATTACAATTTGCATTATTTCTGTTACTTCTAAATTTGTGTTACCTTTTTTGCTTACATAACGATGACATTCACTTGATTACTACATAATGGTCTTGATCATTAGAGTTAACGTCATAATTTCACCAATTCTGTCAATAAATATTATGCAACCTACCATGTGTAAGTAGATTTGACAATTTTTTTATGCTTTCAACACCATAATTACCACCACCCCTCCACCATCTATTCTCATGTTTTAACCGATTTGTTAGTCATTCGTAATTACGTTTAGTTTCTTGTATTCGTCCCAGATTAATGCAGGTTGGGTACCATTAAAGAGCGATGGGTAGCTATTTTATTATAATATGATACTTCTCAGAGGTGCACACCCTCTCTCCCGCCGGGGAATCCAGCCCATGGCCTTTAGGTTGGCAAGAGCCAAACCTATTGTACTGTTGAGCCAATTGGTCCACAATGGTAGAATACCCACCTCCACCAATTTGTGATACAGAGTGACGATCATCCATTGTCATCGGCGATAACTGTCTAACTGCCGACAAGGTCCGAACTCCATCAGTCACAACTTTCTAGTAAAACTTTAAAATTTGTAACACTATTACTTAACACACCACCACTTGTAAGAACTTTATTACTATAGTAAATTATGTACATGTTAGTGTAGACCTTTGGTGGACAGCTAATTGTAAAGTAATATACCTTCGTTCCTTCTGTGTCTTCTAAATAGAAGTCTATTACGCTTGTAAGGATGAGAAGTGTAGCAGCTCATATATATGCATTTGGTGCTGCAAAAATAGAAGCTGGAGCGATATCATGGAGGTCAAGACATTCGACTCTCAACCATTAGGTCGAAAATTTGAGTCCCACCCCACTTATTTCGGTTAAGACAACTAGAATGGTATCATTACCTCTCACATGCAAAGTGTTGCTGCCACCATGTTAACATTACACTCAATTAATCACAAAGCTGATTATGAGATAGAGATGAACAGGACGGAACATATAACTGATTCCACTTGTCTATCGACTAAGGCTGATGGAAAACGAAAGCAAATGTAAAAAGAGTAATAATAGCACTAATCTTAACAAGAAACATAAAACAAGCGAAGAAAGATAAAATAGTTACCATAGATGGAACGGCGAAATCATAGACACAACCAGAAGTGGAATAGATACGCCTATACACCTACGAAGTATTTTAACTTATAGTCTTCAAACTAATAATGTAAGATACCATTCAATCAAATCGTTTATGATTATATTAACCTGACTCCATTTATTCTCACGTGATAGGATGAATAATTCTAAAGAACCGATGAAAATGAAAAAAGTTGCCTAAATAATACTATAACATTAGTTTAGCTCATTTGTTCAGTAACAACAGTTTTAAATCTGTTAAAACTTAAATATGTAAAATACAGTGTAAGACCTACATCAGACAATGGCATAAAACAGATAGCAGAGGAAGCAGGCAAAATAATGAAACTTCAAAACAAAAAATAACTAACTAAAAACGCCTTCAACCAACGAGTTTTTACCTACCCTGAAACAACTTACCTTAAATCCAAAAAAGTAGGTCACATGAGTAAAAAGCTCAAAAGAAAAAACTCCAATGGAATAAAGTTGTCTCCCTGACTAGGAGAGAAAACAGAGATTTAGCTGCCTAGCAAGTACGAACTCCATCAGTCACAACTTTCTAGTAAAACTTTAAAATTTGTAACACTATTACTTAACACACCACCACTTGTAAGAACTTTATTACTATAGTAAATTATGTACATGTTAGTGTAGACCTTTGGTGGACAGCTAATTGTAAAGTAATATACCTTCGTTCCTTCTGTGTCTTCTAAATAGAAGTCTATTACGCTTGTAAGGATGAGAAGTGTAGCAGCTCATATATATGCATTTGGTGCTGCAAAAATAGAAGCTGGAGCGATATCATGGAGGTCAAGACATTCGACTCTCAACCATTAGGTCGAAAATTTGAGTCCCACCCCACTTATTTCGGTTAAGACAACTAGAATGGTATCATTACCTCTCACATGCAAAGTGTTGCTGCCACCATGTTAACATTACACTCAATTAATCACAAAGCTGATTATGAGATAGAGATGAACAGGACGGAACATATAACTGATTCCACTTGTCTATCGACTAAGGCTGATGGAAAACGAAAGCAAATGTAAAAAGAGTAATAATAGCACTAATCTTAACAAGAAACATAAAACAAGCGAAGAAAGATAAAATAGTTACCATAGATGGAACGGCGAAATCATAGACACAACCAGAAGTGGAATAGATACGCCTATACACCTACGAAGTATTTTAACTTATAGTCTTCAAACTAATAATGTAAGATACCATTCAATCAAATCGTTTATGATTATATTAACCTGACTCCATTATTATCTACTGATATGATGAATCAATTCTAAAGAACCGATGAAAAATGAAAAAAGTTGCCTAAAATAATATATAACATTATTTAGCTCATTTGTTCAGTAACAACATTTTAAATCTTTTAAAACTTATATGTAAAATACAGTGTAAGACTACATCAGACAATGGCATAAAACAGATAGCAGAGGAAAGCAGCAAAATAATGAAACTTCAAAACAAAAAATATGAACTAAAAACGCCTTTCACACATTGTTTACTACCCTGAAACAACTTACCTTAAATCCAAAAAAGTAAGTCACATGAGTAAAAAGCTCAAAAGAAAAATCCAATGGAATAAAGTTGTCTCCCTGACTATGATAAAACATAGATTTAGCTGCCTACAAGTACAAATCATCAAAACAATAAAGGATCAACTACTGAAATTAATTGGATCATGAAAAAAATTTGGAATAAGTCAGCAGTACTGGGATCGATCCATGGTGGGGTCGCGGGTGTAAACTATTAAGTCCTAGCTATCCGATTCTCCTTACTTTTCGATGACATCTAACTGACATCATTTTGTGACGCGCACAAATAATGAATATTTTTTATGATAAAGGTTAAGAACCCATGCTTGTCACTCTATATCAACGAATTGTTGATTATTAACAGACACTTGCTTTGATTTCACTTTTCAACTTGATATTCTAACCACTAAAGTGGATTATGCGCTTCAGAAAAATTTTATAGAAGCAGTTACAGATGTGTGAGGAAAACACTAAAGGTGCAAAACTAATTTTATTCATGAGTCGAAAAATGCTTGGCTATCTTCAATATATTACCTTTAAAACTGACACTACTTTTAAGCAATTAAGTAGTGCAAAGCATTTCAAAATTATTTTAAAACTTAGTGAGGTGGTTGGTGAGAAACCCTGGTAATCGTGATTTACTCTCCCCCCCCAAAAAAAATGATGCTTTCTGGCGGATTCAAAACATATAGACAACTCACTTTCACAGTATGGGACAGTTAATACTGAGTTATTAAGCGGCAACTGACCCTTTGTAAAATCGAGATACGCACACTAATCAATCACTGAGTAATGACCAGCGACTTGTTTATCCAGTCCTGCTTAATCCAGATAAGATTCTATAGGTTAGTGATATGCCGGGAACCTAATGAAGACTGACTATCTTCGGAAACTGTGCTTAAGAACATTATTTCAATTATTATAACTGTGGACAGTGTTGACATTTCATTTCTATGACTGTTACGTTCCCTTTGCCCGGTTCTCTCATTTTGTATATTTGCTCTTAGTATATAGTTTATTTACTATGAACTATACTTACTTAATTGTGTACAAGTTCTCCCCATTCATTGCCACTATTTATTTTGTTCTGCATCAATGTTAGATTTATGATTGGTTTACTGTGTGGTCTGATTTTATGTGTATATAAAGGAATGATTAAAATATAATACGTCCTCAGTTCTCGCTCTCTCCGTCTTCCTGTTCTCAATTCTGGTTGTCTTATTGTCGGCCTGGAGGGTGAGTGGGCTTAGGCCAATCGCACATTCTCGACTAGGCATGCATTTTATTGGTGTTCGCGTCCACCAACCAAATCATCCCCTCCTCGTTCTTTTCTTCGCGTCATAACAGTTAGGTTGGAATGTGGTTACAGTTTAAGTGACTTAACATCATGTGCAGTATGTTGTTAAGCTTACGTGATTGGATGCAGGAAACCCAGATTTTTTCACATCTAGTAAATACTTTGAACAAGTATCGGAATACTTTAGCAGGATGCATAAATACCATTACCGTTAACCAATAAAATACAGCATATTAGGTAATAATGAGAATTCATGCTTGGCATAACTTATTTCCAAGAAGTACAAGTTGCTATTACGTTTATTTAATTGATTAATGAATTGGGATGGTTACTTTTGTGGAGATTGGTTATTTTATTTGATTGAACATATCACAGATTGATGTTGGCAGGGTAGCATTGACAACAAGGGAGCACTAGACAGCTGTTTCGTCCTAGTGTGGAACTCCTCAGCAGTGCACACCCCAGATTCCGCACCAGGGGCTTCAGGTTGACGCGAACGCCTAACTATCTGCACCACTGGGTCGGCATCCCATCGTAGAATTCCCACTTCCATCAATTTGTGATATATATAGCGCGACGATCATCCATTGTCATTGGTGATAACTGTCTCACTCCCGACAAGTCTGAACTCCACCAGTCACGACTTCTCACTAGAGCTTCAGGAACATCCTGGAGTTAGTCATTAATGAGCTCATTATTATAGTTCAATTGGGATAGTTAATGAGTTCCTAAACAGACGCTGTAAAATATAAACTAAGGACTTCTAAAAATACACTGACAATTTCACGTATGGATAAATGTAGACAATAATCTAAAAACTAAGTGAAGACACCAAGGATGATGGAAAATAAATTGACGATAGCAATAAGGAAAAGATCAGTAAAAACCCACTTGGAATCCCATTTGTCTAGCTTGGTTCCATAATTTCATTTGAAACCAATGTGGAGACCATGTCCAGTTGGCATATGCACAGTCTCCAGCTGCATAAACATCATTCCAATTCGTTTGCATTTGATCATTCACTAAAATGCCACCACCAAGTTCTTTAGGAGCACAATCAAATAAAGACTCTAAGGAGGATGGTTCCGTAGTTTTAGCTTCCTTATTAGCAATATTACTATTACTGTGAGTAGAGCTGTGGATATTGCTAAGATTCCAGTTAAATGGATTTAGATTTGCCTCAACGCCAACTGCACTTACAACTAAATCACATCCATAAATTTCGTCATTTGTTAGTTCTGCATAAACTGGCCAATCATTAACTGATGACACGTTGTAATTGTTATTGTTCTTGATAGTAAAAGGTAAAGTCTCTGGTTTGTTCAAATCATGGAATTCTTGTGGGGATAAAAACCGATTAACTTTAGCTTGGTAAACTACCTGTAATGAACATTAATAACTAGAAGTAACTACAGTGGATAAATTTATGATGATTTTTTTAACTCAAATAAATGTTTCTGGTAATAACCAATTCTCTGAACTACATGATTTAACTGTGAAGCTTCCATTATCGTTCTGGATAATACCCTTTACTTCACCTAGAAGTGAGCTATATTAGTTGTTCCATAAATGCTAAGGTAGTCCGTTTTGATGACTTACTTTTAACTGCTCACCTTGACAAATCTTATTATCTCATGTTTCTTCATGTTCCTGTTAAATGTAGAGTTCAGTTAAGCTTTAACAATGTATTGATCTTCCCTGCACGGGTTTATAAACACAATCAATATAGATACATCTGTTGACTGCAAAATTAAGAAATTTTATGGTTCCAGAAATCCTTTGACATTCTCAAAATTACCTTGATTCTAACATTTTCGCAAACAAACCGATGACTATAGTTGTTAGTATATATTGATATAAGTGATAGAATAATAGTGTATGCTACGTAATCCATTCAACTCAGAAAGAAAAATATGCTGGTGACGAGTTATTTTTCTTTACTATGGACAATAATCTAAAAACTAAGTGAAGACACCAAGGATGATGGAAAATAAATTGACGATAGCAATAAGGAAAAGATCAGTAAAAACCCACTTGGAATCCCATTTGTCTAGCTTGGTTCCATAATTTCATTTGAAACCAATGTGGAGACCATGTCCAGTTGGCATATGCACAGTCTCCAGCTGCATAAACATCATTCCAATTCGTTTGCATTTGATCATTCACTAAAATGCCACCACCAAGTTCTTTAGGAGCACAATCAAATAAAGACTCTAAGGAGGATGGTTCCGTAGTTTTAGCTTCCTTATTAGCAATATTACTATTACTGTGAGTAGAGCTGTGGATATTGCTAAGATTCCAGTTAAATGGATTTAGATTTGCCTCAACGCCAACTGCACTTACAACTAAATCACATCCATAAATTTCGTCATTTGTTAGTTCTGCATAAACTGGCCAATCATTAACTGATGACACGTTGTAATTGTTATTGTTCTTGATAGTAAAAGGTAAAGTCTCTGGTTTGTTCAAATCATGGAATTCTTGTGGGGATAAAAACCGATTAACTTTAGCTTGGTAAACTACCTGTAATGAACATTAATAACTAGAAGTAACTACAGTGGATAAATTTATGATGATTTTTTTAACTCAAATAAATGTTTCTGGTAATAACCAATTCTCTGAACTACATGATTTAACTGTGAAGCTTCCATTATCGTTCTGGATAATACCCTTTACTTCACCTAGAAGTGAGCTATATTAGTTGTTCCATAAATGCTAAGGTAGTCCGTTTTGATGACTTACTTTTTAACTGCTCACCTTGACAAATCTTATTATCTCATGTTTCTTCATGTTCCTGTTAAATGTAGAGTTCAGTTAAGCTTTAACAATGTATTGATCTTCCCTGCACGGGTTTATAAACACAATCAATATAGATACATCTGTTGACTGCAAAATTAAGAAATTTTATGGTTCCAGAAATCCTTTGACATTCTCAAAATTACCTTGATTCTAACATTTTCGCAAACAAACCGATGACTATAGTTGTTAGTATATATTGATATAAGTGATAGAATAATAGTGTATGCTACGTAATCCATTCAACTCAGAAAGAAAAATATGCTGGTGACGAGTTATTTTTCTTTACTATGGACAATAATCTTAACCTGCTTAGTTTAATAAATGGTTCTATTAATATTAAAAATACACAAAAATATACTTCAAAGTGAATAATGACTTCTCAACATCTTACTTGTAAAGTATACCCATGGTGAAAAAATAACTAACTTATTATGTTAAACCTTTCTTACAAACAACTGATGTCATTCAATAACTATCTAATTTTGCTTTAATGTACCTCCACCAACTAATACATACTTACTTAACTGGAGTAAAATGTACGTACAAACGTATGTAAATATTTGCATATTTAGTATTAAAATTAGGTGAATTCTTAAGCTTTAAATACTTACTGTTCAATTAGGTTATTCAATTATACGATTACAAAATACATTAAATTATACAGAAGTGACGTTGTGGCATGGTTCGAAAATGAATACAGTGGCATAGATGCATTCATTCTTTACCTTTATTAATCTTGAATTCCTGTATGCATTAATACAAACCTTACTTCTAAAATCATATTCTTAATGTTTCTCCATTCTTGTTATCATTTCAGATACATTATTTTGACTTGTTGATTATTCGTCTTGTTAATTTCATTTCATTAAACTAAAGTAATATGGCAACTTGAGCTAAAGCATACTTGTGCTGGGCCCTACGTTGGTATTGAATGACTGACTGACTATGTTAAATATATCAAATCCCAAATAATTTGCGTGATATTAGAACTTGATTGGATAACGACGACACGGAAATGTAATCATATGATCATAACCAATAAAATGCACACAAATTGTAACACAGATATTTTCCTACTTTAAGTAGACTACCATCGACTGTATTAACAATGCGCCCATGTAAATTGCGTCCATATGCCCAATCTGGGCCTAAAGCAGCGCCAGAAACTGATGATTTACTGACGTCCAATCTATGTGAATGTTGCTGATCAGGAACAAGTACTAGGTGACCTTGTGAAGCTTTTGGAATAACTTCTGATTTATCATCATCAGCCACAACGTATCGCATACGTCTTATTTGAGTATCCTCTGAGATTTCATAGTCACATGATTTCGAACTGGATTGGGTTTTTTTTTCAGCAAAATCAGTTTGTTTCGAAATTTCATTTGCTTCTAACAAGAATCTGGCAGCAACAGCATCAAGAAATGGAGTACTGATGCTACTATCCTTAATAACCCAAATAATTTGACAACCAGATACTTCATGTGCGATCTCTGTAGCTATACCTCCATTTCCAACCAACAACATACGACGAGTACCTAAACGGAATGGAGGAAAAATGTCTACGTGTACAACAGTTGATCCGACCATCAAAAATAGTCTTGACAGCCAATAATTAAACTTCAGAAGATCAGATCGATGAGCAAACACTTTAAGAAACAGCTCAACTGATCCCCTAGGTCTTACTGAGGCATGGCAACTTGAATTGATGTATGCATGTACCAAGTTCTACGTTGTAATTGACTGGCTGACTGATTGGTTACGATCATCACATGGATCCCAACCAGGTAGTCTGCACCTATTAACATGGCTCAGCCCAAGTGTCGATGACTTCATGGATTGTCACTATGTTTTGGTTTGGCCACCCGTAGCTTTCTTCCAGCTTACTACCACACCAGACAGCATTGCTCGTCGAGGTAGGCGGTGGATGGGCATACGTAACACATGTAGTAACTACCTCAGCTGATGATGATTTATTACTTCATTAATAGATTTACAATACTTACCATGTACCATATTGGTAACCCACGTATTGCTTACTCAGTAATCCCAGAAAACACGGGCAATGCTTCGAAGATATGTATGGTCGATAACTAGGAGCCCACGAATATCCTCTATCCTTAATGGCAATGCTTCACAACCATAAAGTAGAACTAACTAGACTGCTGTGCAGTAAACATAACCATTGGTCAGTAGACAGATGTCTCACCTGAGCCACAAATAACGAAGATTGAAAAAAGTTAATCAGGCCTTGTGTATATGAGCTAATATTTAATTGGACATCAGACCATGAGGACTGGTGAGATTCTCAAGATAAGTGAAGCGATCAACTCATTCAACTTCTACGCTCCCTATTACTAATTTAGATGCCGATGTAAGCCAAACCTGGAAGAAGGTCAACCCTGGAGAAGTCAGACGACGGAAATGCTAAGTCTAAAAGCATGTCGATGATAGAATTAAATAAAAATGAGGAAAGCTGATAACCTTGGAGAACACCACTTGAAGTAATCGATTCCGACGACAGTCTGTCATAATGAATTAGTAGCTGACTGTCGAAAGCCTTAACAACTGAATCACCACTCCATAAGTAGTAAATAATTTACGACAGCAATATTTTACTTGAATACAATCAACTAATCAATCAATATATCTAAAACAAATAATTCTATCGAGAAAACTTTGATAATGTGATAGGCAGATAAAGTTTATCAGAGATATGTGATATATATACGTAATACGTTCCGGACAATCTGATCACGCACAAACATGTTAAGATGTTTATATAGTCATTCGATCAACTAATCAATCAATTAATGCCTGCTGCTCCTCGTGTAGCATAGGCCAACAAACAGCATTCCATTCTCAAATCAACTATGTCCTCAAGTCTCTTCCTCACTACCTCCGAACACCAACTCAATCTTTTCATGTCTGCCTCCCTCTCCAAAACCATTGTGTTCGTTTGTCTCCCAACTTTCCCTTGTACTTCACAATTCAAAGTTAGTGCCTGGCTTGTTACACAGTTTGATGATTTCCTCAGTGTGTAAGTTGTTGCTGATGGTGTCTGGCCAACGGATCCGAAGTATCATCTAGCGTAATCAACTGTATATAATTACCTGTATCTTTTGAATGATTCTTTTCCGTGATCCTCCAAGTTTCTGCTGCATACAATAGAATTATCTTGATATTTGTATTGAAAATTCTGACATGGATATTGGTTGACAGCTGTTTTGAGTGCCAAATGTTCTTCTTTAGTTGTAGAAATGCTGTCTTTGCCATGCCTTAGTAACCCATGTCTTCACATCTACATCAGATCCTTCTTGTTTATCGATAATTTTACTGTATATCGAGGTCTATTGCTGGTTACAGAGACTGCTGCTACACTGTCCGTTTTCACCTGCATTTGTTGCTGTGTGTGGAATAGAAGAGGTAGATCGTAGGCCGAGTCGTCTAGTTGCATCCAAGTTGTCCACTGTACTACATGCTTCACCCCCCCCTGAAATATCGAGATTTTCAGCTATCAGAAGAAAGAAAAAGGATGAGAGTAAGCAAACTTGTCTGACCCCAGTCTTCACTCGAAATGAATCAGCGAGCTGCCCATCGTGCACGATTTCTCAATGTAGTCACTTGAATATATTGTAAGTAAAATAATAGATTATTATAAGATTCAAATTTATTCAATCACATGGTCAGTAATTCTAGCTTTGAAATCTATTCAGGAATCTGTTATGTGGAATGAAATATCAGTTCGATTACTTTGATCTATTTAAATAAATGTATCAATACGATGAACAATTATATATGATCTCTACTTGTTTATTTTCCTGAGTGGTCATAAAATGAACGCTTTACATTAATGTCGTCACATAATAAGATTACATCGTCTGTATTACATCAGTCCGTTACAAAATTATTGCATAAAAAGCATCATATACTTACCCAGTAGACGGTTTTGAAATGTCTTAATACTTTCTGTATCACGCAGAGCAATAACATATGGATGGTTTAGATCAATAAGTCGTGGAACACCGCCAGTTGTTAGACATAATTTACCATAAAAAATCGGATTCTCGTAACCGCGTTGTTGCAAGTATACAGTATGATTGGAAGGACTAGATTCAAAAAGTAATTATATAATTATACAAAGGTAGCTAGAAGATTTTCAAATGCTTTTTGTAGAAGACACGAGTAGCTTAATGTAGTGACTAATAACAACGCAAAGTAAGTGAACTTCCGAACAATACGTTAAGCCATGATCATGGGTACTATCGCTTTCTAGTCAATCTGGTTGGCACGGTAGGATTTTAAGAAAAACGTGCTACAGTCATAAAATCCATTTTGAGTTATCACAATCGCCACCAAGGTTATTTCCACAATCAGTAAATCAATTTGGGCAGTGCAGTAGTGTAGTCATGCGTTCCAAAAATGGTATGCTTTTATAACCTGATACTCGAAATGAGTTGTAACAACTCTATGGTTTGTTTTAATTGCAAGGTGAAGAAATCTTTACTAATCACTTAGTTTGTCTTGGGTGACCGATCAGCCCTGATGCTTTGGTGTCTTATGAAGCCTCAGCAAGGATTCAAAGAGCTCGTTTGGCTTTCCCAACTTACCTCATCTATGGTGCATGCGATGTTCGATTTTCAGAGAGAGGGAGAGTATACTGAGCAAAGCGTGGCTATTATGGGTAGACAACATATATAGGCCATTGGTATTTGATAACAGATGTTTTCGAAACATCGCGCGCGTTTGTTGTGGAACCACCAGATAAATAGTAATAGTGAAGCTAGAGGCAAAGTATTATAGAAATATGGTAAATTAGTTATAGTTGTGGTCGGAGCATGTATTGCATATGCTCAACCATTGTGTTTTGACGAGCAATGTTGACAGATGTTGGAGGAGGACGGAAGAGCGACCAAACCAGAACATAACATTAGTCAATGAAGTCAGTAACTGCTGGTCTGAGACATGTTGTTAGTTGCGGACAACCAGGGTGGCATCTGAGCAAATGATTGGATACTTTGAGTGGCAGGGCCTACAATATGTTACAGTGAAGCAGGTGAATTCATTCATTGTGTTCCTAAATTGTAAGGTTAAATTTATTCCTCTTCATGAACTACTTCGTTATCCCTGTATCATATCTTATATGTTCAAACTATTCTCTTACTGATGCATTTCCAACTTTTAACAATTTGGTGTTCATTTTGCTGTGCTAAGGAGATGTGACAACTTGGAAGGATGAACATATGTGCTAGGCTTTATATAGCGCATGACAGACTGAAATCTGTTGATAAAGCTGTTATATAAGATAGAACATAGCTTGAACACGCAGTTCTCATCCCCTTCCCCCCAAACACCAAACTTAAATTAATGTTTTTAGATAAGAAAGCTAAAGACAAAGGATGAGATTATGTTCCACATAAATTGTAATGCTAGCCAGCAGAAACAATAACCATTGGACAAAATATTATAAATGTCATAAATCCTTGTCTATGTATGTATTCCCCCCCCCTTGAGATCTCTTTGCTGACCAATAAATCAATAAGTTCACTGGTTTAATAGAATGAACAAACCTTTGATCAATTCGCCATTCGTAAATCAACCGGAATGTTACACTTAACACAGAAAACAATGGAGTTACATTGTAACCTGAATACTTTCCCCCGTTAATATCAACTGTCACCGTAAAATATCAAGTAAATATAACTTACTCTAGTCTTATCATTGTATCACAGATGACAGTTAGTGTATCGGGCCACGTTTCCGACCATGAACTACTAGATTTTTCTTCAACATCAAAAGTTTCAATCATATTGCTAATTCGACGTAGATTAATAGTGGTTTTCACAGTTTTAGATGCAGATATCAACGCTACACGTTTAGACGCATAGTCTGAGCAATCTGATGATACCTGAAGAGCTCCAGAAAATCTGCTTGGGTTTAAAAGTTCACACAGTGTTTCTGCACAGACAACACCAGCTATCCCACCCCCAACAATAACAAAATCGAAGTGATTCAAGTCACTTGTAGTGGAAACAGTAGACATTTCCTACCGAAAGTTTTAGCAACCTAGAAATAAAGGAATTAAAAGATGATATTCAATGAAACCCAACCGTAATTATGCAATGGAAATCCGAACTCTAAATCAGGTATGGAAGTGATTACAGTCGAAAGTATAGAGATAGCTTGCAAGAACAGATAACGTGATCTGGGAAAAGTAGCGTAGTGAATGAATGAATGAACATCAGTATATAAGGTGTCGCAGACATACTTCTAGAGATAACACCAATTCCTAGCTATCGGAGGATTGATCACCTGCCAAAAAATCCGTTTGTCGACCTAGAATACTCAGATGATTTCATCCAGCTTCGTGAGGAATTTAGAAAAATGCAGTCGTCTGAAAGCCTTCAGCAAAAATAAGTGTTTGACATGAATTTCCCACCTAAATAAGAAATGCCACTTCACAATTACTTTGTATCGACGTCTAAACTAATGATAGGGAGTAGAATAGTTTTACACCACAACCGCTATACTCGAAAAGTTCATCAAACTTAGTGGATTAATATCGGACAAATTCTGGGAGTAGAAAGAGAAGTTTAATTGGTTTTCACCAACTCGTTTTATTTTCGAAGTAATCGAAACGTCTACTCGCAAACCAAATAGTTAATATGTTATAAAGCAGTTCTGTTTTGGGTGTTGATGATGACCTGTTAAAATAAGAGTTAGAGTGCAGTCGTTTGATCTCCAAAGCACTCATCTCGACCGAGTGGCCAGTGTTAAGGATAGATGTGAGCTATCCGGTGAGTCAGTTGGTGAAACTGTGAAACAAGTACCGCATGAGCTCGTTAGGAGACGTATTACGCAAGTTCAACCATTCCCTACCTCGACGCGCTGTCAGCTGGTGCAGAAATAAGTTGGCAGAAGGATAATAATGCCAAGGTCAAGACAGAGTATCAGTACACGAAGTCATGTCCTTCTAAACTGAATTACGTAAATAGCAGACTACGTCATCGGGATCAGTACGATTATCACTGCTAATGGTTGATGTTATATGATGTAAATCAGAATCAGCCGCAACAAGTATGGGATGATCCACACTTTGATCATATTTTAGAATAATTTCATAAGATTTATTCCTTTAATTCGTTTTCTCTTGAATCGCCTCAACGCTGTCTATTTTACTGTCACTGAAACTACTACTACTACTACCTCAGATTATATGGTGACTAATCGATGAATAAAATCAGTGCATATTTGTGGTCTGTTTTCTTGCTTACCAGTTCCAATCTGAATAGTATGAATGATGGGATAAATTTGCCTTCCAATAAGTAAGCACACAGAATGAGGTTACAAAGATTCAAACGTTGCATGTAATGAAGAATTACTCATCATGGTACTATGGCATATGAGTCGGACAAATCAACAAAAGTTGTTATTAAACGCACGTTATTTTATGGCTATCATACAATTACAACACGAGAGAATGGCCACAATTGCTAGTATCAGTCAATATAATGAGAAACATAAACATATACAAACTTGTTTTGTCAAATGAAATTCAATTACCGTTGGACTGTTGTCTAAATCATCATAACAAGCGTACTTATTTCAAAGAGTGGAAAAACATCCTTTCTTGCGTATTCCGAGAATGAATGCAACTGTATTTATAGAAAGACTAGGCGGCAAGTTACCATATCACAACACAGATACTCGAACCAACTGATTGGAATACTATAAGGAAAATTAGGTGGGACAAAAGCTGTCTGACAACACATCTCTGCTGTATAAGCTTTCTGAATAGTTTTCAAGATGTAAGAGATAGGTATTTGAAACTGATTACACTAATAATCTACAAACTCTCCAACACCTTGTGAATCTACGAACTCCTGTCTTGTCCCATTCTCAATACTCAGTGAAGAAAATTTTATATGAAACAAGGAAAAAAATAGGATGAAATGGTATGGCAAACTATTTCTATGTAATCACGTGAATAATAGAATAATCGAAAGATCCAATAAGTCAAAAGTTCCAAAGTTATAAGTAACATCACCAGTCCGATAATCAAAAGTCAGTAAGATATTCATTACACATTATTTAATTAATATTTTGTTAAACATACAGGGAAGTAATACATACAAGAATAAAGAATGTTCGAAAAGTATCTAGCTTCAAACGTGTTGGTTTTTATTATCTTCATCATAGACCTGAACACCACTTCTAAGAAACGACATACGCATATCAATATCACGTATCATTTCCGTAGCTCGTTCTACTTTGTAGGTAATCAGAGTGCGATAAAACAAAATAGCAAAAATAACGAAGACAAGCATAGCCGGTATCAAAACGACCGTTGCGGCTATGGCAGATAGACTACTCATAGGCCAGAATTTTACCCAACATGCTAAAGTTACCACAGCTAAAAATAAAATTATACCAACGACAGTACTGCATATCCATGCAATCTCAACAAATCTGTAAGATAAAACTGGATTATCGCTATGACAAATATCTTACGTTCGCAATCTGTTGTGTGGTGCTTCCTCAACTAGATAACAGTCATGAGGTACCGTGTACGAGTCAATATGTGGTAAAATGCAAGTACTTATCATTACAGCCATGATATGTACGACAACAAGAAGACATGAAAGAGTTGTGAAGGCAAACAATAACGCTTCAGGTGGTTTACTCTCACCAACAGTAATCTAAACCACTTTTGTACAATCAATGTGTTATTGTAACCTGCAATTCAATGATTGCAACCATAGCGAAACCCGCCAATAACGCTGAAACTCGACTAGTTGCTTTCAGCTTCGCACGACTTAACTGTAAGTGTCTTCGTGCTAACAAATATGAATCTGGGAGAACTGAAGAAGTAACAGCATTGTCTGAACTCATTGAAAATCCTGGCAGTAAAAATAAAACAGGTACTTGAGAGATGGATAGTACAACCAAATAATTAAAATAATGCATAAAAATAGATTTTAGAGTATGAGAAATTATTTTCACTTTTTTAAATAAGAAAATCGAACTTTATTGACTGCCAAACTTTATTCGTTTCCACTGTTACTGTAATACATTGGATTGTTATATATTTGGTCTAGATTAGTTTGCAGTTATATATCATAGTAGTAAAAACAACATAGTAAGCCTGACAAGATAAATACCCAACAATCAATGACATTTCAAATTTTATACAAGCTTATATTACACAAGATGTTTAGTGAATGAACAATTTTGTCATAAAAATGGATACATTTTACTGACAATTTATTCTATTTCCTGACATGGATTCATTGTCAGTTTGCTTTAATCATTCGGATCTGTGGTAGTTATCACTCAGTTCACACGACCGATTTCAAAATCAGAAAAGACTTACTGAAGCAACTACGTTTATATAACAGGTTCTAGTTTCAAAATGTATATGACAGTCACCAGACTATTTTTACAGATACGACAAATGCAAAGTGACTCAGAAAAACACAACTCACATGTATTGATGACTCTACATTCACAGTGTAAGTACCAACAAAGAAAACGTACACTCACTGGCCTTATTAAGGGTAATGGTTTATGACTAAAAGAATTGATCTGATTATCTGAATCATCATAAAAGTTTGTAGTCGTCGTCAATCTATGCTAGTTTTATCCAACTAATGTTAACTAAGGTTTGAGAACGTATTGTGCTTAACTTGATGATACAACTACGTATAACTGAAATATATACGAAGCGACCCCGTTTTTCTGGTTATGCAGTGAAGACGCATATCAGACTATGATAATCTCATAACCCCTTCTATCTTGCAGAAGCCATGATAGCTGCATAGTGGCAATAAGAAATACACAATGCAGGTACTCACTTACAGTAAGCATTCAGGTGTTACTATTCCATAACGTATTTTACAAATACTAAAAAAGTCTCATGGCACCGTGGAAAACTCCAATCAAAAAAGTACTAAGTAACTGATACTAACTCACAAGGAAGTATTGTTTAAATGGCTCAACTTTGGTTGTATTATGAAACGACGTGGTAGTGCAGAGTGCTTTGGTAATGCATAACACCTTGAGAACTGTTTAAAAAATGCATGGTGTGTAGCGGTAAATAATCCCCAAAATAAATAGTTACATAGGTTTCGACATTGATGCTGACCATGTTTGTTTTAGCGGACACTACTAAGGTGAAGGCGCCCGGTCACGCATCACCACCATATCTCGCCACGCCGTACCGAAACAAGCAACCCTCTCTAGTTTGCCAGCCTAGACGTTGCTAACCCATTGTCGCTCCATTCACGATCAAATATAACTTCTCTTCCATCCTTCATTGCCTTCTGATTTCTTCTCATTCATAAGAGTGGGTTCAATCGTTAGAAGTTGCTCTGGTAATAATCCAAACGTAACTTGGTCATATACCGGGTGTAACTTCATTGGTGAGCCCGACGTGATCTGAACACGTTCAAAACTGTGAGCTCGTTCCTGTTTGTCGTTTTTAACAGTATTTTTGGTGTGATTATCATTTTTTGGCACGTTTTAATCGCATTTATTTTTATATTTTTATATATTGCATTTATAGCATGACTGATCAGACACCTAAGTTCATTAAGATTAAAACTCCCACACCCCCGAACTTCCAGCTCATTCCTTTCTGGACAGAAAACATAGAAGCTTGGTTCTGCTACGCAGAAGCCGAGTTTCGAGACCACGCTGTGACAGATCCACGTGTTCAATTCCTTGCCGTCGTAAGGTCACTTCCGCGTGAATTGAACAGGTACGTCACCCCTTCCTTTTTCAGCCCTGACTGCCTAGAACCTTATGACCAACTCAAAAGATCGATTCTCAAACGCGGAGACTTGTCCGATAGACAACGGCTTGATGAGTTGTTCCACACCATCGAGCTAGGTAGTGGTTCAGCAACGGAAATGTTGACGCGCATGCGAGAGGTAATTGGCCAACGCACCTTCGACGAAGGTCTTTTCCGTCAACTCTTCTTATCAAAACTGCCACAACAAGTGCAAGCAGTTCTGGTAACGTTTAATAACAACCCAGTAGATGAACTAGCCTCATCTGCTGATCGAATTCTGGAGATCACCAGAACTCGCGACAATCAGGTTTATTCCATTACCGAAAAACCTCAGGCTACCGAAAACGAAGTAACGAAATTGTGTAATGCTCTTTCGCGTTTTCTTGACCTGAAGGAAAGACACCGACCGGACGATTCTCGTCGACGAAGTACGTCACGGAGAAGGTCGTCGTCTCGACCTCGACGAAACGAAAATTCACATTGGTGTTGGTACCACAACACCTATGGAAAAAATTCCAAGAAGTGTAGAGACCCCTGTTGTTTCCCTAGACATAAACCGATTGTTGACGCATCGGGAAACTACCCCGCCGGCACGCGTTAGCGGCAACCGTAGCCGGTGGAAGCAGCCGCCTGTTATTTATCACTGATGTGATAACGAAGGTTCGCTACCTCGTCGATACTGGCGCAGAAGTTAGCGTTCTTCCTGCAGCTCCATCTGATCGCCACCATGAAGCTGCGTTCGATTTACAGGCAGCCGATGGAAAACACATAGCTACGTATGGCAAACGTTACGTCTACTTAAACGTGGGTTTACGAAAACCCATACACTGGATTTTCACCATCGCCGATGTGAAAATACCCATCATAGGCATGGATTTACTTAGCCACCACAACTTGCTTGTGGACCCTAGTAAAAGGAGATTAGTGGATAGTAACACAAATCTATACGTTCGTGGAACCGTGGCTACAGGTTGTAGCTTATGTCCTCTTCGTTTTAAACATTTAATTAACCCTTATTTTCAGCCGATACTCGACAAGTATCCAGATCTGAATAAGACGTCATCGAAATTATCATGTGTAACCAGCAATGTTACACATCACATCACGACTACAGGTCAACCTGTATTCTCCAAAGCACGCCGACTCGCGCCTGAAAAACTAAGGATTGCGAAAAACGAATTCGATCATATGATTGACTTGGGAATAATTCGACCTTCCAGTAGTCAATGGTCATCTCCATTACATATGGTCCCGAAGAAAGATAGCAATGACTGGCGTCCCACCGGTGATTACCGACGTCTTAACGCCCAAACTACGCCTGATCGTTACCCTTTACCGCATATCCACGATTTAACGGCCACTCTGAAGGGAATGACAATATTTTCAAAACTCGACTTGGTAAAGGCGTACAACCAAATACCGATGTCTGAAAATGATATTCCGAAAACCGCTATCGTAACTCCATTTGGCCTTTACGAATTCCTTCGAATGCCTTTTGGGTTGAGGAACGCAGCACAAACATTCCAACGTTTCATTGATGACGTGTTCCGCGGGCTTGACTATGTCCATGCATACGTCGACGACTGCCTGATAGCAAGTCCAGACGAGGTAACACATATGAAACACTTGGACACAGTCTTTAGTAGACTGCAACAATATGGAGTAACCATAAACATACAGAAATGCCAAATCGGAACAACCTCGTTGGACTTCCTGGGACATACTATTGATGCGAATGGTATACAACCCCAAAAACACAAGGTGGCGGCTATTCTGGAATACCCGGAACCAACCACCATCAAGCAGTTGCGAGCTTTCAATGGGTTGGTAAGTTTCTTCAGACGGTTTATACCGAACTGTGCATCTGTCATAAAACCACTAACGGATCAGCTTCGTGGAAATAAAAAAATGGTCACAATGGATGCAGACTCAAAGAAAGCCTTTACTGCGACTAAAGAAGCAATAGCCAATGTGACTATGCTGGCACATCACAATACCGAAGCCCCTGTCAGCATCGCGGTTGACGCATCTGACTCAGCGATTGGCGCAGTTCTGCAACAATGGGCTGACAAAGCTTGGCAACCATTAGCATTTTTCTCAAGACGACTAAACGATACCGAATCACGATACAGCACTTTTGGTCGTGAACTGCTAGCCATGTACTGTGCTGTGCGACATTTTCAACATTCCATCGAAGGCCGGGAATTTACAATATTCACCGACCATAAACCACTGACGTTTTCTATGAGGTCATCTTCAGATAAGTACTCTCCGCGAGAGTCGCGTCATCTAGACTACATTTCCCAGTTCTCTACTGATATACGACATATATCTGGGGCTAACAATGTAGTTGCCGACGCCTTATCACGAATACATGCCTTGAATCGTATCCAAGGAATCGACCTTGTTGAACTAGCTCGACTTCAAAATGAAGACAATGATCTTCATCACGAGTTATCCACAACAACGCTTAAACTCCAAACAAAGACGATTGGAAAAGGTAAGAACACTTTAATTTGTGATTATTCTACAGGTACAGCCCGTCCAATCGTTCCCAAGAGTTATCGACGAATCATCTTCGACACATTGCACAACCTCTCTCATCCTGGAGTTCGTGCTACGTCTAAACTAATTGCTCAGAGATTCTGCTGGCCAAGGATGAATAAGGACATCAAAGAATGGGCACGCTCCTGTGTGGCATGTCAAAAGAGCAAAGTAATTCAGCACAATAAATGTCCTCTAGGCACTTTTCCAACTCCCGACGCTCGATTCAACCACGTCCACCTTGATTTGGTAGGACCCTTACCTGAATCAAACGGATTTTCTTATCTTTTGACATGCGTGGACCGTTTTACACGCTGGCCAGAAGCGATTCCCTTAAAAGACATCACTACTGAAACGATTGCTCGTGCTTTCGTCGAACGATGGATAGCGAACTTTGGTTGTCCATCTACAATAACGACAGACCGTGGACGTCAGTTTGAATCTGGATTGTTCCACTCTCTGACAAAACTTCTTGGAGCGACGCGCTTCCGAACAACAGCCTACCATCCACAATCTAACGGTTTGGTAGAAAGATTTCATCGACAGCTGAAAGCATCACTTTCAGCTACAAACATGCCGCAGTGGACAGAGGCTTTGCCACTAGTCTTACTCGGTATCCGAAGCATGGTAAAAGAAGATGTCGGGTGCAGCGTGTCTGAACTAGTTTACGGAACGACTCTTCGATTACCAGGTGAGTTTGTGGAAACCGCTTCCACCTCGACAAACTTGGATATAAATTCTTACGTGAACCGGCTTACAAATGCTATGCGTTCAGTTAAGCCAGTTCAAACTCGACGACAATCGACAGACGCTTTCATCCAACCCGCCTTAAAATATAGTACACACGTTTTTGTACGTCGTGACGCTCTACGCCGACCTCTTGATGCGACTTACGAAGGACCATACAAGGTTTTGAAACATGAAATAAAGTACTATACGATCGATAAGAATGGACACGAAGAGAACGTCAGCATTGACCGCCTCAAAGCAGCTTACCTAGAAGGTAAACCCTTCGATGTCCAACTCGCCACAACACCGCCGAAACTCGACATGAGCAAAGTCGCCATGCCTCAAGCAGCAACCAACGAGCAAGTGGAAATTCAGAAGAGCTCCATAACGCCGAGAGCTACACGTTCTGGTAGAAATGTACGATTTCCAGAACACTTAAATGAATATTACGTCTATTAATTTTCTTTTCTAATTTTCCACTATGTGTATTGTGAATATCTATATATACAAAATAAAAAAAAAATTGAATAAAAATATTTTGTTTTTACTTTATGGTATGCATTTTTGTTTACACATTTTCGTATGTTTTAAAAAAATATATCAAAAAAAAACCTTTTTTATTTATTCATGTTAGCGTTGCCGACATTTTATGCGTTTTTGTAGCTGTATTTAGCCGCCAAATTGCTTTTAAATATATATACATATATATATATATTAATGAAATGCATATATTTAAATTTTTTTTTTCTTTTGGTTTTCCAGGACGCCTGGAAACGACCAGAAGAAAACGGAAGAGAACGATAACATTTTGTACATTTTTTTTTATGTAACGACACCCTAGCATAGGCACTGACGGCCAGAAGCTGCACAACATCCAAGCTATCAAAGGAACGTTTACCAATGTTTAACGCATTGGGTTTTATCCTTTGGCTGGTACGTCATAGGGTCCTCACGAACCCATTAGGGGGGGAGTGAGCTGTAGCGGTAAATAATCCCCAAAATAAATAGTTACATAGGTTTCGACATTGATGCTGACCATGTTTGTTTTAGCGGACACTACTAAGGTGAAGGCGCCCGGTCACGCATCACCACCATATCTCGCCACGCCGTACCGAAACAAGCAACCCTCTCTAGTTTGCCAGCCTAGACGTTGCTAACCCATTGTCGCTCCATTCACGATCAAATATAACTTCTCTTCCATCCTTCATTGCCTTCTGATTTCTTCTCATTCATAAGAGTGGGTTCAATCGTTAGAAGTTGCTCTGGTAATAATCCAAACGTAACTTGGTCATATACCGGGTGTAACTTCAGGTGTGTTCTAGTGACAGTCATATTTTCTACATCCTCAAATACAACTAAAATACATCTATTCGAGAAGTTAATATAACCCTTTAAAAATCTGCCAACGATGTGCAAAATTATAGTGGTGTCACTCATATTTCAAGTATCCAGTCAGTAATTTGTTGGGGCTGGGTGGAGACATGAGGCACTTGAAACGAAGCCAAAAGCTACGTAACCTAATATATGTTTGTACCGTTAAGACTTGAAAGATTATTGGCCCATTTAACTAAAATATTTTATTGAAGTTAATTAAGTGGTAATTTTAAGTCTGTTTATACCTACGACCACACCATGAACAGAACTAGCATATCATGTTCTCCTACCTTAAAAAGGGGATTATCTTGAGACGTGTTTAAAGAAAAACAAGGCAACAGTAGGCAAAGAATAAACCACACAGATCAATTTAAGGCACAAAACTTGCACTCAGTAGAGTATATGAAGATTAGTGTGGACATGATCATGGTGTATGACATAGCTCTTCACTGGTAAGATCTATTTCTAAATAAAACCTAAAACATCCTGATACAATGGAAAATGAAAGCGCTAGCAATAAAATTAATAACATTTCATGGTTGGAACAAAACACTTCGCCTGATGAGGTAATGTTGGTACACTATCAAATCTTTTAAAAGGATGAATGCCCACTTGGTCTCTTCAGGCATCGAGGGAGAATATTAACATTATTCCTACAACTGCAGGAAAAACTCGTTGGTCATTTTTATTCCTAGCACTTACATCTACCTGGAGCACTCCAAAGGTTACTGCCGGTCCTAAGCCCGGATAAAGGAGAAGGGTTGGGTGTAGGGTTGTAAATTCCATCCAGTAAAAACAACCCCGCTAAAAAAGTGTAAATCAGAAAAAAATCATTTAAACTCTTTAAATTTTGCCCCTGCAGTTGAAAAGCTTTTAGTTCAAAGAGTCGTGACGCCCCATGACGAAAACCAAGCTTCTTTGGCAATCACGAGGCCGATGTTCCTTCTGACAACCGGAGCAACAATTAATATAGGAGACCGACCTTAAACAGTCGTTTCCTGGGCACTGAGGTCACACTTTCGGGTCACCAAGACCTCCCCCAATCTATTTTCTTTTTCAGATACCTCAAGAAGAACCCTTACACAGTAAGGGCAACCGCCCGCATACCTCTACCAGCACTCGAAATCACTTTGTTCACGATCAAACACGTTCGCCTTCTCTTGTTTCTACTATTTCCAATTCTCCCACTACATCTATGCGTGCCACTTGTACTGGTTACTCGAGTTTCCGAAATATCATTCCAGGTCTCCTGAAACCGCGCTCTAAACTTCATGTTGGAGCTTTTAATGTACGCACACTGTGTCAAATCGGTCAACAAGCTGCCTTAGCTAAAACATTAGAATCTCTTGCAATTGATGTATGCTGTGTCTCAGAGACACACATACAGGATCCCAGCATGGTCATCCGTTTGACCTCACCTAGTCAATGCAACGGAACAGCGCACCTCACTCTTCGTTTATCTGGAGACCCTACAGCTAGCTCACATGGCCTTGCTGGTGTAGCCATAGCACTAAGCTTACGGGCAGATCAGGCACTTCTCGAGCGGATTCCTGAAGACAGTCGTCTATGTGGTGTCCGTCTAAATGGCACAGTACGAACTCGGAAAGATAGGGACACACGCCGATGCCTTTTTGTCGACTCTGCTTGTGCTCCCCCCATTGACTGCAGTACAGATGAAGTGAAAGACGGGTTCTATATGAAGTTCTCTAGCCTCCTTCAGAAAGCTAATAACTCGGACACAGTAATTATAGCAGAGGATTTTAATGCCCAAGTGAGTAAACTAAGCCAAGTTGAAAAACACTTAGGTGGGTCACTCTGCAACCCAGCCCAGAAAACAGACAACGGAGATCGTCTAATGTACTTATGTTCAGACTACCGTTTAATTTTAGCTAGCACAAAGTTTAGGCATAGAGAGAGACATTGTTTGGCCTGACGACATCTACAAAACATCTATGCAACTATGGACCTAAATTAACCACACCGGCATATGCTACCGTTGGGGATTCTGCATAGAGGACTGCCGCTCATTCTGGGGCACATATTTAGGTTCTGATCACGCTCTAGTATGAGCACGTATCTCTATGCGTTTTGCTGGTCGCAGAAAAGTCACATCAGGAAAACCCCTTGAATATCAATTGGAGACTGAAATGCCAAGATTGCATTTGGAAATGGCTTGGCTAAGCATTTAGTTGCCCACAACCAACAAACTTATCTCAAAACAGCTTTAAAAAAATTTTACAGAAGGTGTAAACACAGCAGCGTTACCTGCACCTAAGTTCAATCCAAATGTTATGAAAGACCATTGGATCTCTCGAACTTCGAGTTAACTGATGAAGGCCTGAAAACTCATTCCGGCAGGCCCAGAGTATGATGAAGAACGGCGACAACTAAAACTTAGACTTACAAAGAGTCTGCGTAAGGATCGTGAACAGTGGTGGGCAACAAAAGCAAAAGCGATAGAAGCATCGGAGGTGGCAGGCGATAGTAAACAGCTGTTCCGACTTATCAAGGACACTGGTACTAAGAAATCGGCGGTTAGTGAAATTATCTCGGAAAATGATGGGTCTACGATTAACTCTAAATCTAAAAGATTCGAGCAATTGGCGGAATACTTTCAAGAACAGCTCAAATGGCCGCCGGCTACTCTTAGCTTACCTACTATCCCCAAGCTACCTGAATGGAAAGCTGACACAGGTCCCCCAACTCTCAGTGAGGTTGAAAAGGTTCTAAGTAACTTGAAGCGAAGGAAAGCAGCAGAACCTGATTGGTTGTCTTCCGACATCTTTAAGGATGGTGGTTCAGTCTTAGCTGGGAGGCTGACTGTTATATTATCCGAAATCTGGGAAGTGGACACCATTCCATCTGACTGGTTTCGATTGCTGATCGTCCCTATTTACAAAAGGCCACAGAAATCCTCTTGTGATAACCACGGAGGAATCAGTTTGACTAATATGATATCTAAAATATTATCCTCTATAATGATTCGGCGTTTGTCCAACACTAGGAAACAGCAGTCGCGTTAAAACTAGGCTGGTTTCAGACCTGGACGAGGTTGCACTGATCAAATATTCACTCTGCGCTAGATTCTCGAACATAGATATATGTACCAACGCCCGACTATAGTTGTATTTCTTGATTTGAAAGCAGCTTTCGACTCCATAGACGATGAAGTCATTTGGCAGTGTTTGTCATCAAAAGGTGTACCTCTAAAGTACATTAACCTTATAAAGGCCCTCTCGTCAACTTAGAATACGCATACGATTTTGTCCCGTTTGGCGAAGACGTGATCAATGCTTAGAGTCTCCTGAACACCTTGAATAACAATCCGAATATATTTTAGGTTTGATCACGCTCTAGTATGAGCACGTATCTCTATGCGTTTTGCTGGTCGCAGAAAAGTCACATCAGGAAAACCCCTTGAATATCAATTGGAGACTGAAATGCCAAGATTGCATTTGGAAATGGCTTGGCTAAGCATTTAGTTGCCCACAACCAACAAACTTATCTCAAAACAGCTTTAAAAAAATTTTACAGAAGGTGTAAACACAGCAGCGTTACCTGCACCTAAGTTCAATCCAAATGTTATGAAAGACCATTGGATCTCTCGAACTTCGAGTTAACTGATGAAGGCCTGAAAACTCATTCCGGCAGGCCCAGAGTATGATGAAGAACGGCGACAACTAAAACTTAGACTTACAAAGAGTCTGCGTAAGGATCGTGAACAGTGGTGGGCAACAAAAGCAAAAGCGATAGAAGCATCGGAGGTGGCAGGCGATAGTAAACAGCTGTTCCGACTTATCAAGGACACTGGTACTAAGAAATCGGCGGTTAGTGAAATTATCTCGGAAAATGATGGGTCTACGATTAACTCTAAATCTAAAAGATTCGAGCAATTGGCGGAATACTTTCAAGAACAGCTCAAATGGCCGCCGGCTACTCTTAGCTTACCTACTATCCCCAAGCTACCTGAATGGAAAGCTGACACAGGTCCCCCAACTCTCAGTGAGGTTGAAAAGGTTCTAAGTAACTTGAAGCGAAGGAAAGCAGCAGAACCTGATTGGTTGTCTTCCGACATCTTTAAGGATGGTGGTTCAGTCTTAGCTGGGAGGCTGACTGTTATATTATCCGAAATCTGGGAAGTGGACACCATTCCATCTGACTGGTTTCGATTGCTGATCGTCCCTATTTACAAAAGGCCACAGAAATCCTCTTGTGATAACCACGGAGGAATCAGTTTGACTAATATGATATCTAAAATATTATCCTCTATAATGATTCGGCGTTTGTCCAACACTAGGAAACAGCAGTCGCGTTAAAACTAGGCTGGTTTCAGACCTGGACGAGGTTGCACTGATCAAATATTCACTCTGCGCTAGATTCTCGAACATAGATATATGTACCAACGCCCGACTATAGTTGTATTTCTTGATTTGAAAGCAGCTTTCGACTCCATAGACGATGAAGTCATTTGGCAGTGTTTGTCATCAAAAGGTGTACCTCTAAAGTACATTAACCTTATAAAGGCCCTCTACTAGGTCACCACTGTCCGATTTAGAGCACGTGGCGAATTGTCACGAAATACTTCATCCTCTAGTGGGGGTCATCACTGTTGCCCCTTATCCCATTTTTTATTTAATTTCGCCATAGATGCGCTCTTAGAAGTTTCTCTCACTTCTTTTAACTCCTCAGGAATTAACCTTCTTCTAAAAGGCCCTCTCGTCAACTTAGAATACGCATACGATTTTGTCCCGTTTGGCGAAGACGTGATCAATGCTTAGAGTCTCCTGAACACCTTGAATAACAATCCGAATATATTTGGGAATCTCTCCTTCCCCTCTAAATGCAAGATGTTACTCCAGGACTGGTCTGCTTCTTTACCTATATTATTTATAGGTGGTGAAGTAATTGACTACGTTGACCGCATTACTTATATCAGAAGTCTCATCACCCCTGATGAGTCGATGTCTGACGAAATTTCAGCATGGATTCGGGAAGCCCGATTAATATTTACCAATTTGCTCCAATTGTGGCGCAGATGAGATATCCGTCTCTCAACGAAGGGCTGTGTGTACTTCACAGCCGTCTTCGCCGTTCTAACATATGGCTGCGAAAAGTGGGCCATGAAAACCCAAGATATGCGTCGACTTCAGGTATGTGACAATAAAAATCTTCGTAGCATCACTAGTACATCATGGAGCAGTCAAATAAAATAAATATTTAGGTTGGACAAAAGGTCCTTGGGAGATATGGTAAATCATTTTAAGAGGTCATTAACCTTCATCGACTGAGAAGGTTGGGACATGTATTTCTCATGTCCGGCCACCGCCTGACACGTTGAGCGACGTTGGCTAGGGTTGAAGTAAGACGGAATAAAGGTTGGGGCGGACAAACCAAAACATGGCATCCGTCCATTATGTCCTTGACTATTGGTCTAAGCCATGGTGGTAGATGTAGATTACCTGGTTGGGGTCTTCGTGATAGTCGCAATAACTGGCCGGAACCACTGGGCCACATGGCTTAGAATCTGTCACAGTGGTGCAAGTACATTTACTCCTTAAGTTTACCTGGATCTTGAACTCTATCATTACCTTCTGTACACCTTTACTTTGCTCTCCCCTCTTGTATGCTGTTATTAAGTTACCTCTTTAATCTCGTAGTGCTAATGTGGTATGACAACTTTAGACTGTGGAGGCATGAGCTGGTTTCACGTTGCTACTGCTGATGACAATTCTTAACACTTCGTTTAATCATTTCTAAGTTTCAGAAAGAGCACAATGAGTACCATTCTTTTCGTAACTTAGAATACTCCTATTACCGAGGCACAGATCTTAGGGTGCATTAGTTCGTTGAGTCTACCAAAAATGACTTGAAATTATGTTCCTACATAACTAGTTTTCGCTTTATTCACTAATAAAAGTATATGATAGATACGCATTTTCCTTAATAACAACAGGGGTCTTAAAATTAACTTTAGTGTAGGTCCACTAACACACATCGATAACAATGAAGACTACTAATACACCATCATGAACACACCGCTTCAACAAGTAGAATAATTTCGGGACTTTGGAGTAACAGAAAACAATTGTGTAGAGCAACGTAACAGCAGATAAAGGGCTTGACAGTTATGGCCAATCAGCAAAACATTTAAATGTTTTGGTAAATATATTTTACGGATTTTATATTCAAGGTAAATGAGACATAATCTTGAATATTGTATTTAGGCAGCAAGTCCCGATCTTACTTAGGATTTCAAGACACTTGAGAGGGTTTAACTGTTGGGTACAAATCTAGTAACAAGCCTTTGAAACATCTCTAAAGACGAGTGTCTACAGCTGATGAATCCATTCACCTCATCGTAGAACAAAATGTAACATAATATAATTTGGATTGTGACTGGCAAGTGGAATTCAGAACGCGCGTTTCGTCCTATTTGGGACTCATCGGCTGGATGTACCTGCATCCCAATATTGATGTTCACACTGGGATTTGAACTCAGTCCGTTTCGTGTCGAACGACACCGCATTCACCACTAGGCTACTGAGTCCAGACAGTCACACTTGTGCAACGTGGTGAACGCGGTGGCGTTCGACACGAAACGGACTGAGTTCGAATCCCAGTGTGAACATCAACATTTGGATGCAGGTACATCCAGCCGATGAGTCCCAAATAAGACGAAACGCGCGTTCTGAATTCCACTTGCCAGCCACAATCCAAATTATATTATACTTGTGAAAAACCGCTATATCGAGGCAATCCGCTTAGGATGCACATATAGCAACAATGACTGACCAGCTTCAGTCTATAACAAATCATCGGGAATATACAAGCTCTACCTAATAAAATGTAACATTATTGACTAAATACTGAACAGTTATTAATAACTCTATCGATGGACTCTTCCAAAAAGAAGCTGGATCTACACTGGAAAATGCACTGTTAGGATTAACATAAGTTGTCAGATCTACAATCCGATTTACTGAAGACTGATTGTTAGCATATTTGCATACAACGCATGCAACTTATTAATGCAATCCATTGATGCCTGACATTTTTAAATAAGCATCTTGTTACACAAATCGATAACCCCATTTCAATCTACTAACATGAAACGAATGTGAGTCATATTTGAAAATGACCTCTAAATAAATAAAGGTCATTAGTACGCGGGATATTCGAGTTCCCTATAAGTACGTACTGCCTTGTGTAAGATGCTGTTCGACAGTGCTTATTATTTGGGCCAAATTTAATCACGAAAATGATTGAAAGTAGGCTAGCAGATGCAAAAAGCAGATTGTTGGATACATGCAACAATATCGAGAAAGCCGCTGCATTTTGTTCGGAAAAATATTTGGTAGTTACTTCACTCCTGATTACTTACTATAGGTTAACCCTGGAGTCAACACACTTGATGAAAGTTTAGAGCTAGCGACACAGTCTGTATGCGCAGTAGCTCATGAAGTTAACCGTTTCGCTAATCAATTCCTTGAGGCACTCGAATATCAGTCGTATCAAACCAATGATCTGTCAGATAAAGTCTCAAAACTGAAAATGGTAGGCAGTATTTTAGCGTGATTGTTCTGTAGGTATGCAATATATATCAGGAAAAGATGGCCCGTAAAGCTGTTGGATCTTGTACAGTTTCGAAGGTCCCTGTCATTTATCAACACGAGGCAGTGCTTCCCGAGCCTCCACAAAAGTACGTAAGACAGCCAATAAATTTTTCAATATTAGACAACGTTGGTCATGGAATACCTACCCAAGTGAGTAGTGTTAGTTACATTCTATATGGATCATTATGAAACGATTTTCTGTATACACTACATTTCTGCAAGTGCAGATATATTTTATGAATGCAAACATGATTTGTAATGCTGTAACAACAAACGCAGTTTACTCATCACTTGGCTTCATTTCTTTGAGCATTCTGTACACGTCTCATCCATGACATATATAACATTCAGTTGCATGAATGTCTACTACAAAGTTTCGATTGTCATCTTAATAGCGATTCACTTTCTCATGAATGCAACTTGATGCTGAGAGTACTGCACCTTGAGATTGTTTGATCACTAGTGAAATATACATTAGATACTGTTATAGTGTTTATTCACAAATTACAACGGCTTTTATCTTGTTTTATATACAGGACTGTACTCTGAGGCACTCCGCTATATACTGTTTTCCAGTAAGACAACTTTAACTTGATCCATACTCTTTGTTTACACCCGACTTGAAAACCATTTATCCGTTGGAGCACCTTCCCACTAATCCCGATATAGCAACGCATATATGCAGGGTCGGTGTTATCTCTGACTGACTGACTAACATAGCAACTTTATATGAAGGCGGACCCCATCAGAAGCCTTATTCATGTCATTATAGATTACATTTGTAGAGGTCTTTTAGTAAATAACTACCACAAAATTAACGAGTTTTCAAAACAGCCTCTGAAAAAGCATTTTCAGGGAGATCCTGTACATTTCATGGGATTTTAGTTTCATGTAGTTAAACTATACTGTTGTATGCTATTTAACCCTTTGTGTATGAATTCGAAGAACAAACAAATTGTTCTATACTAAGCGTAAGATATTTGAGCTCAGGACTCAGTGATGAAAATCAGCTTTACTAAGTCTTGAAGCATAAAAGGCTTTTTTTACGCTTTGCTTCTAAATGTTAGTTTGGTTAAAATCACAATTATGTTTCGTACTGAAATTATTAGCTTGCTCATGAATCATCATTGTTTAACCTTGTTTTTTTATTGAAACTTGTTAGGATGCGATTCATAATCAGTATGGACAACCATTTATTCAAACTGCAACACTTACTCGACGAGGTAGCTCCTCACTTAGCGGTCAACTTCCTGGTCGACAGCATAGTACAGTTGCATGCCGTACAGTGAATTCAAAACCTGGTCTTGAGTATGCAGCACCCATTAGTAATGTTAGGCCACAAGGTATGTCATATTTCTTACTGGTTCCCAATTCTTTGGTAGATTCGTAAGCTGGTAGATATCTCTCCACACTCTTGTCACCACATTATTAATAGGTGCAGACTACCTGGTTGGCGTGATGATCGTTACAAATAGTTAGAGACTTTAGGTGATGTGACTCAAAATCGTTGGCAATGGCGCAGGTACATCCACTCCTTGTCTGTCTCTAAATTCTAAGTTTCTGAGCTTACCATAATTCTCTCTTTAATGAGTCATATCTTATCTGCGATCTCTATTCCTTTCCATTAATACTAACTCTGTTACTACCTCTCTTACTCTGGAATTTGACTCGACAATTTAATCGACAATTTAATCTATATCCGCTAATTGAGGCACGGCAACTTGAACTGATGTACACATGTACCAAGTTCTACGTTGTAACTGACTGACTGAGTGTCACCACATTTATTTTGAATTGGTTAAACACACTTCATTTTCTTAACTTGATGTTTCGTATTAGGCCTGGAATATTAGGTTCACTAAACTAATTATTATATTCTAAAACCACGTATAATTTACCACAGTCGGTCATAAACAATATAGGACCTGGAAAAAATTTATTTCAATCCTGATTGCGACACATACTTGGACAGCAAATTTTTCATAGAAACGGAAGTAGGGGGGGGATCATAACTTCAATTGAAAGCTAAATATAAAAAATGCAATTGAAAAGGAAGGAATTCAAGTATGAGCTAGATTTAAATACAGATAATCAACAATTCGACGACTTCAGTGAGATCGATCTTGTGGTATGTCACAGAACGTCTCTAAACATAAGCTGCAATTATCTGCTATATACCAAGACAACTAAATACATGTTGAATTTTCATCATGATTTAACGATGCTCTGCATCGTATTTGTAAAACAGTTTATATGTACTTGGTCGTCACTATCTTTAACATAACTCCTGTTTATAGAATATCGAGTGCAAACTGTGGTGAAAAACTAGAATGAGTTCTGGCGGTAAAACATGCTAATGCCACATATTTATGTACAACATAGAACCTGGCGCATATGTCCATCGGTCCATGTCTCCACACTTCAGCAGCACAACAAGACAAACACCAAATTATTAAAGGTATCAGTTACTTCAATGAAAGAAAGTGTGGACATAGAATACGGTCTAAGGAGAAAAAATTACTTTACGGGAAGGTATAAAATAATCTTAATCTGACAATTTGACGATAGAGAATGCACTTACGCCGCTGTGACTGATTCTAAATCATATCACCCAGAGTCTCCAGCTATTGGTCACAGTATTCGGGCGGATGCTGTACTAGTAAAGCTGTGTACTAAAGGATTCATACATTATTCAATTTCGTCCTCACAGTGGTCCGAAACGAAGGAGACAGACCTGTCCTGATTGAGCAATTCACATTAGGAGTCGACAAAAACTGTTACTTTTGATAAGCTGCCAATCACTCGTATGGCGTAGACTAATGTTTCTGCCTTTCTGGACTGTAGCATCTGAAAATCAAAATTATTTTAACTTAATCCTATGTATTTGTCGAACTGGGAAAAACATTAACTAGTCGGACCGTTACTACTAAATCTCTATGTTTGTGCATATCTAGACAATGCCCATTGGAATACAAACCTTTGTTGGCATATCCCCTTGGGGTTATTGTTCGTCAAGTGATTTTTAGGATTTTAGGGTCAGCAGTTTACTCAAGTTAGAGACATTGTAAACTCATAAATGTTTCCTGAATGCTAGTTAAAGTTCTCGAATCTCCTGTGATACTGTAGAAACCTCACTACAAAGAGGTAAATCTAAAAATTTGCTCACTTACTTTGGAGTTAACTTTTCAATTTCCTCTAATTACTGTTTTGCATAGTTGGCACAGTCGGGAGGGCAACTGTTATCTGTCGTGGTGGTATGTTACCACCTCAACAGTTTCTGAATGCTTGTGGACCCGTAGCCATGCAACATATACCTGGTGGAACCAATTCGTCTGTTGGTAGTATATCATCGAATTATGCCTTAAGTGCAGCTTCGTGCATAAACAATCATACTGTCAACCATGATATTTTGTGCGCTGCAGTGGGTAATGCTCGGTCGCGTAAATCAAGCGGATCTTCTGGTGCAGGTTCAAATGCTGCTCAGTATCATCATGGTCATTATGCATCTAGTCAATCTTATATTCAACCCCCTAACAATGAACAAATGATGCACGCTTCACATGTAACTTATAATAAAGTAAGGGACATTGCATTCATTTCATTTTTTTTTAATCAAGTAGTGTTTCATGAACAGTGAAGTTAAATATGTACAACTAACTATCATTTAAGTTTGATTTTTATTTGTGAATACAATAATATTCATCTAAAGACTATCAGTGGAACACACACCTTTATCGAACCATATTAAGTATGATGTTTATGTCGATGTAAACATAAACACCAACTAAACTCCGAAGTTGTTTAATAACCTATAATCCATAACATAAACTATACACATTTCTATTGTTTTATTATCCTACCTACATTTTAATTATAGACTACTATTCAACCTCAGTATATGGCCTCGCAAATCTCTCATGCTGTTATTAACGGGACAACACAGTCTACACACAGTAGTAACGAGCAACAGCATTCATTCCCAGATAGGAATGAAGTAGTTGCAACCGGTCAAATGCACATGTTTCAAAGTCAGCAACAGAATAAGCGAGTAACGCCGATACAAGTAGTTGATCTCCCCGAAATTCTTCAGTCCCAAACGCAACAGATACCACAATGTCAACAGAATGTCCGAGATTCAGTAACTTACCAAAAACAGTCAACCGTGGAAATGAACAAAAATATAATCAAAGTAACCTCCATTCTATTTTGTTATTAAACAGAAAAGGACTTTGTCCTAGTTGCTAAGGTCTACCTCCGGTTATCCAATATATCGCTAAGCTATGTTTGTATTCTAAAACGACTGAATCCCAATTATATTAATGTTAATTAATAGTAATGCTGAGTAACCGACTCCCCAAGTAATGCCTTACACAAAGCTTCATAGTAATGGGAAAAGTAACACATGGAAAAGATATTATCCATGAGATGTAAACTAATCACGAAGTGAACGAATATTGATTTTATTGCTGAGAGGATTATCTTACCGTGTGTCTCTATTCTAATAGCCCGTCTGTGTTGAAATTTTTGAACAGCCTCAACCCTTACGCCTATAATTGAATCGCTTTCTCAAACTTCTTACTTGATGTTACACTTAACCGCGCATCCCATCCAAGCCTTTTTTCATCCGACTTCCACACTAATCAGTTAATCATAAACTAGGTAGGACCTTACATAATTATGCATCGGTCCAAGTCGCTGAAAGACACAGTGGAAGTAAACTAACAAGATACAAAGGTCCAAATAGTGAAAGATTGAGAAATATGTATTTTTCAATAACATACATTGCTCCCATATATAAGTTTATCAAAAGAATTTGGCCTATTATTGGAGACTACCTAATCTCAGTATATGATTTAGTATCTCTATTTACATTAGTTTGTTCTTTATAAACCTACTCAACACACGTCTGGTTATTATGACATTTTTCCCACCCTTTGTAATGTGTCTTTTTTACATCAAGATGAACCAGCTAAATATTGCTAGTCAAGAAGCTCCAAATTTGCAGTCACATCAGACCACTGGCAACAAAGTAGTCGATGAACCACCCGATGAACACTTAACAATACCACCTCCTGGAGCATTCCGGTATGATAATGAACGAGAGTCTCAAGGTAATCAAATTAAAGGACAAGGAACGAATTTCGAAGATCCATTAGCTATGCAGAATAGCAGATTAGTACCAAGACAGCCTGGAGACCCTGCATGGGCACCTGAATTTTATATTGAAAAAGGTATAAGAATAGCATCGTTTACTTTGCATAACGTTTTGGTCCACTATTTATAAGGTATTAAAACGACCCCTTAGAATATTGTTTGCGCTTGGGTATCCCCACTGCATCACTTAGGTATGCGAAAGCACTGGTTTATGTGAGTGTGCTGTGTTTCCAATCACTTGAATATTGTATGATATTGAAACTATCGAAATACACCTATCAGTTGCGTGTACGTATGTTCAACATAGAACCTGACACACTAAATTATTAAAAGTAGTTGCTTCAATGGTAGTAAGAAAAAAGTGTGGACCTATAGAATATAGTATAGGGAGAATGAATCAGTTCGTTGAAAGGTAAGAAATAATTTTAAGCTGACAATTTGAGGGTAAGACAAAGTGATTGCACATACACCACTGTAACCAACTCTGATTCATGTCACGTAGTCCCCAGCGATTTGTCAACTACCAGTTACTATAGGCTAAGCGTATGCACATTTTAACTAATCAGGTCAAAATGATAGTTGCAGTAGATCAGTAATGAGGTCTTGCTGCATTCCTCCGCCCCCCCCCCCGTAGTTTAATATACAGGTTGTATCTGCTTCTTATATTATCATTATTTCATTGATATAATTCTAAGGATCATGTGAGTACGGAAGGGATGTGAAAAAAACATTTCGGTAAATGAAACCTATTCGAGACTACCGAATAAACTACATTATTGCTAAATAGGCGAATAAGGTTCTCCTGTAGAGTGCTGATTATATGTTAGTTCTACTTTGAGATGACGTATAGCGTCACAATGGATATTTTCACTCTTAAAATCCAAGAAATAAGACTAATAAGGCAAGCAAGTAGAAGTTATACTTCCAATATTCATGAGAAATGCACCAAATCTACTGTTGTGAAATTCAACTGCGGGTAGCGTTCTCGAGGAACTTTTTTTAGTGATTTACAACATAGCGCGATTTAATTAATTTGAGTCATAAAGCTTACTTGAACACTTCTCAATCTCAAGCAAGATCTCACACATACGCAATCTCTAAACCTAATCATTTCGTATTGTTCTATTATTTTATATAAACTAGTTTTCAACAATTGAATTTTGTGAAATCTTGCTTGTCAGTGTTGTCATTTTTTTGTACACAGTAATCACAATGTACGAGTACGTACGCGATAAAGACGACGAATTAACATTTACAGAGAACCAAATAATATACGTAATCAAGAAAAATGATGATGGTTGGTGGGAAGGGATTATGAATGGTATAACTGGATTGTTTCCAGGAAATTATGTGGAACCCTTTGATACTGGATGATTATACCCAATAACCTAGATACCGTCGGTCGTAAAAAACAGCTTTCATTAGCACGCTCTTATTTGACAAAAATATTTTAATTTTCAATGATTAATTTTTCTAATAAATTGTAATCATCACTATGTTCACTTTCTTCTGAGCCTTCAGAACACTGTTCCTCCTCATCCCCATTCTCAGAGTCTTCATCAGAGTAGTTACCCGCACAAGCCTGACGACCATAATCGTAGCTGCGAACTAAATTAAAATTTGACATTAAAATAAAGATTAAGTTACTCAGTGTATATTTAATAGATGGTTTTCATGCATTGCGTAGCTATAAAACAGTAATACTAAGAACTTATAACAAACGAATCGTTTGCACACCAAGGAGATAGTGTAATATCCGGGAATTCGCTGTTTTACTTTAAAGCTATAAAATGAGTCGCTTTAAAATAGTGCATATTTAACTAGTACTCGATACTACATGTCTTCGGAACTTGACTGTAGCTGCTGTATTGACGTAGTGATCGGGGTAGGTTATCATGATGAACTAATTAGGCTTTACTTGCTGTAACAACCGTTCCTTTGCATATCGGACAACTTAGTCGGAAAGTGGTGAGACGACAAGCAGTACATCCAAGATCCGATGGTGAAGTCGGATCGCCAACTGTACAGGAATGGGACTGTAATAGAGTGCCGCAGAAAACCAGCACCGTGGTGACGCTGCTTTCTCACGAAAAGATAGGACTAAAAATGGTCAGCTACAAAAATGCACCTATCAGATTATTTCACGGATTTCCCTTCTCGGAAGTATGTACCTAAAACATCAAAAACTACTTACGAAGTGCTCATGTGACCAGCCTCAATTGGATTAGATTGGGATAAAGGTAAAAGGGGCGACAATAAACTAAGACATGGCTTAGAATCAGCCTTAATGGTTTAGATGGAATCATATTTCATCTTCTTTCTTCTTAGACTATACCTCGCACTCATTATTATTGCTATTACGTAGTTCAGACCCCCTTGTTTTTCATCCTATCGTGCTGACATGGTATCAAAACCTAAAATAACACACATCTGTGAGAGGCTCTATGTTGATTATGACTACCTGACTGAACTCGATCAATCGCGTAGAACGCAAGACCTAGTGCATATGTGCACCAGTCCAAGTTACCAGCACTAAGCGACTTTGTGTGCCGATGTAACGTCTTATTTTGGTCATCCAATGCCTTCATCCTGCCCCTACGCCACTCGTCGTCGCGCGTGGAAGCAATGGATGGGCATACGCAATATATGCCAGTAACGCGTAGTAGGCAAATATCATTAACACAGAAGCAAATTCACGACATTGTAGTCCCAGTGCTCGATAGGTTCATACTTATCAACCGCTAAAGTAGGTGTAGTGTACAGACTCGTGCGCGCATATGCAGCACTGTCTAATTACGTCTCATTCGAAAAGTACGACTTAGTGTGCAGCAATAACTTATAAAACATTCAAACTACTTAGTGTCTTATAGATGTACTTGTGGTTACTTTCCACGAATATTTTAGCAAATGTATTCTGATAGTTCAGTTCTCGATATTTCATCAAAGCTTACCTGATACACTTAAATTATAACTATCCGTTAATTTATGTCCACACTTTGGACAGGGAATAGGTTTTCCGCGTTCGTACTTCACACCTTTTCTCTTGCAGTGTTCGTCACAATATGTCACTTTACAACGAAGGCAAGTTTGCGTTCCCATTTTGTTGCATGAAGCACATTTAAAGCTCTCTCCTTCTAAACGTTGACAGCTTGCCTGAAACCAATGTGAGGAGATACTTAGTTACCGCACAAAGAAATAATTTATACAGCAACATATTTCTATATTAGTTAGTTAGAGCCAAATATGAAGACCGTTTCCTGCTGATACTCGAAACATTTTATCACAGAGTTTCCTTTCGGACACGCGTATTGACTTATGTCGCTATATGCCAACTCGATACATAGACAGGGAATCAGTAAGAAGGAAAACTTAGAAGTATAAATGGCATTTACATGCGTACTAAAAAAAATCCAAAACAAGAACATTGTACGTGTAGAATAGTGTAATATTCTTTCTTTAAAGAAACGTAAGTAGTGGTATGTGCGTCACTGAGGCAGAGTTTGACCCATACCTCCTGAAGTATACAAGCGGGAAGTATACACTTCACCAAGACCTAGACAAACAGTAAACAACTTCATAAATCGACTTGGTCTTACATAATTTCTGTAAAGTCAGTTTTGTTGCACTCATGATCAATATTTTAAAACTGTTTCAAATTACTGGCGTTCGACATGTTTCTTGAAGAATCACAAATACTTACTACCAAAAATATTTAAGGATCGGATGTTTGTATTGTTGTAAAACATTCACATACCTGATGCTCGAATTGGTCGTCCTCACAAAGCATACGGTTACAATAGGAGCAAGAAAATACTCGACCACCAAAACTACATAATCCACGTTCACATTCAACACAAACAGCATCTCTCAATGGACATTCGCATGCATGTACAGATAAACATTTCTCTCCATGACATATCCAAGCATCACAAAAGTCGCAAATTGCTCCCTTGAAGATTAAGTGGATAAAGAAATGAAATGTCATTTGGTGGGTAATTCAGTGGTATGTCCGAAGTTCGAATAGTAGGCCTGCAAACAAACCCTGTAATTTTATAATGAATAGTATTTCAGTAATAGTCAGATGCAAAACTAGATATAAAAACGCCATCAGCTGCCAAGTACTGCGTTGTATTGTTATGAATGGTTAGCTAGGAGACACAACGACCATAACCTATGGATTCGAAGAAACTTTCATCCAAATCCTTGATGGTAGACATAAACTCTAGCCAGGATTTGTAACGATGTACCAATTTGTTGACGAATGCACCAACTGAGATGCAAAGCCTATTGCAGTTGTGCAGACGAAGTTAACTTGTCGTTTCATATCATGCACTAGTCAGATAGACATAATTAAATTCCACCAAATACAGTTCCTTCTAACAAGTAAACATCTCATAACTCTATTTCAATCCCTCTTCCACTATATTTTGCCTTGTTAAGGCTTCATCGTGTGGTCCATTCATCGTCATCATCATCAGCAGCAGCAACGTAGAACCGGGCACAAACACCGTAGGTTCAAGTTGCCATACCACACTAGCACTACGAGATTATTGAGGTAACGTATAGACAGAATACAAGAGAAAAGAGTAAGTAAAGATGTTCAGAAAATAACAATAGAATTCAAGATTTAGATGAGGCTAAAGAGTGAGTACACTTGCGCCACTGTGACCGATTTTCAGCCATATCGCCCAGTGTCTCCAGCCATTTATTGCGATCATCACGCGGACCCCAACCAGGTAGTCTACATCTACCTACATGGCTTAGACCAGTAGCCAAGGACTTCATGGACTGATGCCATGCATTAGTTTGGCCGCCCCTAACCTTCTTCCATCCTACGTCAGCCCTAGCCAACATCGCGCGACGGGGCATGCGCAACACATGTCCCAGCCATCTCAGTCGATGAAGGTTAATGACCTCTTCGACTGATTTACCGTGTTTCCCAAGAAACTTTTGTCTAACCTCACTATTACTAATCCGGCTATTCCATGATATACGAGCGATGTCACGAAGATTCCTATGGTCAAATATCTGGAGTCGACGCATATCTTGAGTTTTCATGGCCCACGTTTCGCAGCCATGTGTTAAAATGGCGCGGACTGCTGCGCAGTACACCCGGCCTTTCGTTGAGACACGGATATCTCGTCTGCGCCACAAGTGCCATAGATTGGCAAATGCCAACCGAGCTTTCTGAACTGAGATTTCGTCAGACACCGATCCACCAGGGGTGATGAGACTTCCGAGATAAGTGAAGCGATCAACGCATTCAATTACTTCACTCACTATAACTAATTTAGTTAAAGCAGGCCAGTCCTGGAGTAACATTTAGCATTTGGGAGGGGAGAAGCGCATCCCAAACAAGCCTGCATTGTTACTCAAGGTGTTCAAGAGACCCTGAATGCTGTGCGCGTCTTCACCAAATATGACTATATCATCTGCATATTCTAAGTCGACAAGAGAACCTCCTGGAAGGAGATTAATTCCTGAGGAGTTAAAAGAAGCGAGTGAGATTTCTAAGAGTACATCTATGATGAAATTAAATAAAAAATGGGATAAGAGGCAACCCTGACGGACTTCACTTGAGGATGAAATTTCTCGTGACAATTCGCCATATGCTCTGACTCGACTAGTGGTGACCTAGTGGTGGTCCATTAATATCATTAATGGGTTCTTTTGTTGATTCAAATACTGAACCATTCTTAAAGTGGGGCGTAAATGCACTGTCCATTAGGTAGTACAGACGATTAATTTACAATCCATTCACTGTTTTTATATTACAGTTAAATACTAAGAAGTATTTGAATACAGAAACATAATATGCTCCATGATAGTAAGATAGGTGTAAGAATTATAATACATTCTGGCAGATATTTGCTGACGTGTTTTGCAAAGACTGAATCAAACGTGTCCCATTAGATTAATGTTATGCATTTACTTTCATCCACGACACAATCATCAAGTCCGGTTAATAATATTATTGAGCAAGAAAAAGCGACAATAACTTATTAATTCTGATCAGTTTTACCGTAACGTTTAATCCGACGCGCAAACAAGTACTTTAAACATTCCTTATTTTTAATACTGAGTAGTGATAGGCTGACTAAATTGTAAAATATTATTCGAAACTAGTAAGTAACTGCAATACTCGCATTAAGGCAGAATGAGAAAAAAACGCAAGTAAATATGTATCTTCGCTAGTCTCTACAATTATTAGCACTAGTCAAGTCAAAAATTATAAGCATTTACAACATGTACTTATGGGAAAGAAATAACCATCAAAGTGACTATTTGGTTGCAATAATTTAGAAAAGCTACAATAATAACACAATGATCTATGACAGCATCGAAGCATTTCAATCTGCCAGCGTAAATCAGTTACAAAGCGACACCAATCACAACACCTATGGTTACCAAGTTACCAAGTTGAGGTACATGTGATAAATCCTAAGTCTCAGACCCGACGATTAGACAAACAGTTCAAAAGCCCAGAACAAGAAGGATGAGGCTGTATTTGACTTTGTAAGTCATTAGTTAAAAAAAAACCACTTAAATTATAGAACCATGGACACACTTTGCAAACAAGACAAATATAATATTGAAGATAAATAGGTGACAGGTAAACTTACAACCATACTGAGTCCAGTGACGTGTGTAGAACCATGCTTAACAAGACAATCTCCAGAACGTGCTGAACACTTCTGTTTACCACAATGACAACACACTGGGAGTCTTTGGATGGCCTGACAAAAGTAACAAAATGCCCGGTTTTTTTGACGCTTTCCACACTGGCCACATTCCTGTACTTTGATAGACTAGAGCAATATATATACATACCATCAGAATATTAGAAGGATGGTTGATAAGATCGATTTCTAGCGCTTGTTTTCGAAGTAATTTCTGTCTAATCTTGGCTTTTTCAGCTTTTTTCCTTTGCCCAGTCTTCTTTTTAGGCATTTTGTTTGGAACAACCTTACCTGAAATTATCACAAAAACCTGTTTTACATAAGTGGAAAGACAAAGAAGCATATAAAATTACCAGCGACTAAAACCTTGACACTGAATTATTCAATGCAGGTGTATGTAAACTAATGTTAGACTGTTTACCGGTTTACTTTGACAGTTACGACCATCGATTACTGTGAATCACTTTCCATAATTTACGCCTTAAATGTAGGCCTTCAAATAACTAAGTTTGACAGAATGATATCCAATATATCTGAGCATCGAAAGACTTAAATCATGATTTTTTTGCTAAAGAATGTCAACTTATTGCTTCTCGTCTCGGAACGACGTATTTGTTGATGATTTAAGGTGCCGTTTTTAAGGATAGTTGTCAATTCATTAACAACATCTCCAAGAAATTGGTCGACATTTAACAATTTGGTGGGTCCGCCGTACACGCTTACAACAAAGACATGTCACGAATGGCATGGATATTAGGCACAAGATTGGCCATAGTTGATGTAGGGAATTGTAGTATATAGACAGACTGTCTACGTTGAGCTGAAATTGTATAAACTTAGCCGTGATGAGAGGTTTATGTTGTAATAAAGACATTGACTTCTTTTGAAGGCCTAAATGCAAATACACGCCTGCACAAACTCTCCTTCGACTGCATTCTGTTTCTGCTCTCCGAAGTAGAGTCTTGGGATCAACAGGCCATTCCGCGTAAACTCTGTTAACTGAAGGATTTTCTTCTTCATTTTCATGGAAATGCCTGGAAAAAGACATAGTTCAACAGCAGCACAATAGACTTCGTTCGCCCAATATTCACCTGGCTATCGTTGATGAGTCAATTGATTGTGTGATTGACTAGTTGATTGCATACCAGCCACTAAACGTAATGTTATAATAGGACTTGAATAAAATGAAATAACGGCAAGGTTGGGACAAATCGTAGTGGTATTAAATTCGTGTTAAGTATTGTATCTAAACTATATTTCAACTGGTTTTCAACATTTGAAATCTACGTTTGTCGTGTACAAGCACAAACAACAAAATGGGAATCCTCAAGTTGCGCTGAGAACTAATTATTAAACGCAGGTACACTTTTTAACGCTGTAAACACTTAGTAAGGGGGCGCCATTGTATTTCTTCCGTTCAAATAGCTTGACAGGCAAAAATTTTGACGCAACATATTACTGAGCAATGAAAAATTGGTTCTACAATATTAGATACCAACTCAGAGGGCGTGCTGAAAAAGTTTATCAGCTTATTTATTACTTTATTTTCATTCACAGATTACAAGTTAGCGAGGAAAAAGCGGCAGCTACAATTGTGGAAGCAACAACCACAGGTGTTGACATAGAAAATATGGGAGTGATGTCAGTTATAAACTATTTTTAAGGTACAAATATAATTTTACTATAAATGAACCTCGGTCTTACATAAAGCTGTCGGATAATTTGACTGACTCCAGGACGGCCGTCCTGGAGTCAGTCCTTAATACCTACTCTCCGGAGAGTAGGTATTAAGGACTGGTTAATGGGTGAATTAGGACAACCGCGCTGAACAATCAATTTTTTTGAAGTTCGAAAAGTCGTACTACTTACGAATTGTCAGTAGCCAAATCCCATTTCAAAAAGGTCCACGCTACGTAAAATGTATAATAAAACACTGACCCTACAAACATAGGGAAAACTCTTTAAAGGGTTAGTCAATAACTTAGCTTAAGTTATACCAAGATGAACAACCGTTTTTAAAAAATGAAGTTTCTGGGGCACGATTACTTAAACATGGTAAGAAATTGCTGGAGAAATAGTCACCCTGCACTTACATTTGAATCTGCTCGATATATGCGCCAAAAACAGTTACGCTATAAATTCCAATATTCAATATCTCTAGTATGAGTTTTCGGACGGAATTTTATTATAGGCTGACGACCTTGATGTTATGAAACATTAACCGCTACATTCATATATTTGTGCCAACTCAGTGATTTATGGGATATTTTTGGGAATTATTATAAACAAAATCTCCAATTTAATCCTCAAAAATTATGATATTTGTTGTCGTGTGTCAGATGTTGGACTACGTTATGTGACTTGTGTAGTTATAGACACAGTAGTATTTTATAAAAGTCGTTTTCTATAAAAATTTAATCCATATAAAAGGGCAGTTCTCGTCTGATAGCGTGCTTAATATGAACCACAAGTTGGATTTACAAATGAACAATAATATTTTACGTAGATTTAGACGAATAATTTAGTGCTCTACAGGTGAAAATCCCCAAAATAAATGGACACGCTTCTGTATGGCCCGTCAAAAGAACAAGGTGGTCCAGCTTAATAAGTGCTCTCTTGACACTTTCCCAATCTTTAACACTTGATCTGGTAAGAGTTTGACTAGAATCAAATGGATTCTCTTATCGTCTAACATGAGTGAACGGATTAATGTGCTGGCCAGAAGCAATTCCACTGAAAGATATCGTTAGTGAAACGATTGTTCGCGCTTTCGTTGAATGATGGATAGCGGACTTTGGTTGTCAGTCTACAATAACGACAGATAGAGGATGTTAGTTTGAATCTGTATTGTTCCACTCTCTGACCAAGCTTCTTGGAACTACGCGTTTCAGAACAACCGCTTACTACTAACAACCTATTGGCCTAGTAGAAAGACTTCATTGACAACTGAAAGCATCACTTTCATTCACGAACACTCTGCAGTGAACCAATGTTTTGCTACTAGTTTTACTAGGAATCCGCAGCACTGTAAAAAGAGATGTTGGGTGCAGTGTTTCTGAATTAGTATATGGAACCAGACCTCGACGACCTGGTGGGTTTGTGGAAACTGACCCCGCCTCGACAAACTTGGATCGCAATTCTTACGTGAACCGGCTTACAAATGCTATGCGTTTAGTTACGCCAGTCCAGTCTTGGTAACAATCAACAGACTATTCTATCCAATCAGCCTTAAAATATAGTATATATGTTTTCGTACGACGTGATGGTCAACGCCGACCTCACGACGCAACCTACAAAGGGCCATACAAGGTCTTGAAACGCGAAACAATGTACTATACGACCGACAAGAATGGCTATTAGGAGAACGTCAGCATTGACTGCCTCAAGGCAGTCTACGTAAATCCAAACTTCTTGATGTCGATCTCACCGCAATACTCTGGAAACATGACATGAACGGAGTTACCACGCTTTAAACAACGACTAACATGCAAGAGGAAATTTCGAAGAGCTCTATAACGCCGAGAGCCACACGTTTTGGTAGAAATGTATGATTTTCAGAACAGTCGAACGAATATTATATCTACTGATTCTTTCCTAATTTCCCACTCCCATAGAATTGTAAAGTTATTTTATTTAGAAAAAAATTAAATAAAATTATTTTTCCTTCACTTTTTGCTTTTTACGGCGCGGGGTTTGATGGTTATAACTTTTTCACATGGTCTATCATTTTTGTATTTAATTGAGTTCTCCTCATATCCCAACTGGTAACACTATCATCGTTCTTTACTAGTAATTACATTGAGTGTTCTAATACTGAAATGGTATGCAATAGGGATAAGCGCTCTAAACTTAGTAGAAGTCCACCAAAACCAAGTGATATGTCCTCTGTTAGTGACTCTCTTCGTGATTCTGCTGTAACACAGCAGCTATCACTACTTGTTAGAGCTGTAGAGATCATGAAGGACTTAAATATCGACATAAATTATGTGATAGAACTAGTAGAAATAAAGTCTACTCTCAACTGAGTCAATAGCATTTTGTCAGACTAAGAACCTATATCCTATTTACTGCTTAAAAAAGATGATTTAGACGTTGAAAAACTTAAGCAGGTAGAAACTTTTATTAACTTTGTAGCTGTGAATAGGCTGAAATCCCACCATAAATCTATTGTTTATAATATACCTGATAAATTCCCACTACGTAAAGCAAAGGCGATCATTCTGAAAGCCTGTAATATGTCGCATGTCCCGTGCGATTGTAAAAGATTGAGAAAAAAGGACTGGCAAACCAGTTGTCCAGTCTTGTTCCGCTTCACATCAACCTTTGACTCTAGGTGTTTTATCGACTCCGTAGGTAACATTAGATCAGTCAAGTTAGTTGAAGACAGAACGACTTTGTAGCGAAGAACGGCTAATCACACTACTCTGCATAACGATGTAAATAAGCTTGAATAAAAACATGACTCAGGCTTCCGATCTTATCCAACCATACCACACCCTTCACCGTGTCCTATTGTCAACTGTACTCACTCGGACAAATACTTTCCACTCTACAGAAAGATTACCAAACCTCTGAGCGGTAAATGTGTCGATTTGGACACGTTGACAACCTAAGCGTCAACAGATAATCCGCACACTCCTAATGATACTAGAAAATATGGAAATACCATTAGTACCCTACAAGATTGCCCTCATTTTAAGAACCTCAGTCTAGATCTACTAGATAATGAACGACTGTCAGAAGCTAGCCAAATTTTAGCTAACCAGAAAACGACAATGCATAGTGAGCCAAAGGAACCTGACTGCGTCTCAATGCTACCCTAAAGTATCAACGCACTCCCAAACCCAAGCCCACAAAAGAATGCAAACTCCGCCCATAACCTCAAAGCAGAGAAAGAGCAAGGCTTTGCCTAAGTTAGAGGATACCGCACCATCCACTATAAATAATATTTCACTTAAAACCAACCAGAGCTCTTTGAAAATAACTTCAAAACCAAGCCAGACAACAAAGCAGCAGAGGTATATTAGGAAAGTAGACTTCTTGCACTTCGCATCAAATACTGGGGAGACGTATTTCGTTGAAAACCAACCCCCTATGAAGTAGAGTACTACCACAGACAGCCGTGATAAATCTAAGTACCGTATCTTGAGTAGTGCAGGACGCGCTTTCAATGCCTTGACAACTCGTCAGGACATGCCTCGTGTGCCTAAAAATGTACAGTTCGCATTTTCCTTGAGTCCCAACCAAATGTACTGGGACTTCATTCCACTAAAGAACAAGAACCAGCATGAGAACTGGGTGGGATCCGCCTACAAGATACCCACAAACCTTTCTCAGCAGGCTTATTACATCTACACCAATAGTCCAGCACTTCCCTTTGGCAGCCCAATGGTCACATGGAGTTCGTACAAATCACTAATGAATCCTCCTCAAACCTCAGTGCATCATAACCATGGGTTGCTTGGTGATACCTCTATGGCATACAATAACAATGTGTCAATGTATAATTACTGGCTGCCCACATACAATCCATCAGATTTTTTTCACATGAACCGCTATCCACAGTATTCTCTTCCCCAATGGACTCAAATGGGACCTTGACTAGTAACTTAGCACTTTTTCCAAACAACGAATCTCCTAAGTCTACTTTCTCATTATCCCGTCATACCCGCCTCACTTCCCCCCTGTTCAGTCCTCACTTATTCCACATCGTCATATAGACGGTACCCTGCCAAGTGACAAAGTACCCCCTCCCAACCCTCTAATGACCAATGTCTCGCTGCTATCACTCCCCTACACTCTATTTTCTTTTTCCAGTCCAAGCACAGTTCATGGGGATTCTCCACTAACTCAGGTAACCCATGACCTGTCTAATTTGATTAATTCTATACAGTTCTCCACTATTCTACTAAACTCCTGTTCCCTCTGCAACAAAGTGAAATCATTCATCCCAAATCCCTAATGTACTCAGTTAACCCATGCTGTGTCCTAATGACCGAGACTTGGTGTACTCCCGATATCTCAGACCTTACACTTCAAGTTGATAACTATGTCATATACCGCAAAGATAGGAAAAGGCGAAGGATGTATAATATATGTTCGATCCGGTTTTTCATCATCTCTTATCTCCCTGAAAGGTAGTGAATTTTTAGATGACGCTATATTTGTTGGCATTAACAACTGTCCCCATCATCAGTTCCTGATAGGTTGTATTTATACACCGCCTAATGATACTCATACTTTTACCCAACAATTAAGTCATTTATTCATATCATTATTATTGCTTCCTACGACCAAGTTGATAGGAAGAGACTTTAATATGCTTTCTGTTACTTGGAACCCTTTGCATAGACCTCCACACCTTGATAAATTCTTTGGAATACTTGAAGGTAATCCATGGACTCAAATAGTACATAAAGCTACACGCAAGTCCAATTTATTTGACTTAATCTTTTTACAAAATGACCCCAACTACACAGTGAATACTAGCCTTGAATTTCCTGGCAGTAATTACAAAGTTGTCATTTACCAGTTAATTGTCAATGAATGTTCATGTACTAAGAGTAGAACAAACGATCTTCTTGATTCTCGGAGAAACTATGCTCAGATTAACTGGACTCATACCGGAAAATTGCTACATGATCTTAATTGGGACATATTTTTCTCCTCTTACGAAGTTAATAACTCACTAGGTTCTTGTTACCATAATATAAATTTATATCTTGACAGTTTTGCACCTTTTAAAGTGATTAAGCTGCATATCATAAATACTGAATACATCCCTGTTAGAATTAAAAACAAACTAAGGAAGTTACGAAAGAGATTAGTGGTTCAGTATGACTTTTCCGTAATTTCCAGTATCCATTCAGTATTCACAAATATAGCAAACTACAGGAAAACGAGAGGGCTAGAAGCCAAAAATATGCATCTGAAATTACCTGACAAAATAGCCTATTTATCAGCCACCCTCAGAAAGAAACTTTATTCCCAATCCAGTCTTCCTACTATTCTCATTATCAAAAATAAAATAACTAGTAACCCTATGGAGATCTGCGAAGCGTTTAGTGAACCCCTTGCACACTCTTTTACTAGAAACAGTCAACTTATAGGGATGATCAGCAACTTCAACCAGCATAAATTAACTGGTCTGAAGTTTACAGTTACTAATGTTAGAAATTCTATAAGATCACTAAAACCTTCATTTAATAGTGGAGAAGATGGAACACCAGTTAAGTTCATTAAATATGGTAGCACAGCCTTCCCAATACTGCTCACAAAAATATTTAATCTCTCCTTGGAAGATGGAACTTTCCCTAGTTCATGGAAAACCACATATATAATCCCTCACTTTAAAAAAAGCACTAGGCTTAGCATTGAAAACTACCGTCCAATTAATCACTCTTCTGTTTTATCTAGAGTCATGGAGAAAGTTATATAAGAGGAGATTTACACTCACATAGTTAGGCACAAACTGATTATATCTGCCCAGCACGGCTTCATGTCTAAGAAATCCTGCCTAACATGCCACCTAGAATACTTTGACTATATAACAGACAATAGAGATGACGGAAAATTAATTGCTGCCCTATACTTTGACTTCACTAAAGCGTTTGACAAAGTACATCACTCATCTCTCTTACATAAATTGCATGCCTTCTGTATAACGGGTAAATTGCATGAATGGTTAGCTTTGTTTTTGAAAGATCGTATTCAATTAGTGGAACTTGGACGATATCTCTCACGTCTGCAAAATACCACTAGTGGTGTCTTCGAGGGTTCAGTCATTGGACCATTATTATTTATTATGTATGTTAATGACATATGCCTTTGTTTTGAAGAGGGTAAGGCCTTTATATTTGCGGACGACCTTAAAGTTGTCTATACATTCAACACAGATAAAGGTCGAAATGTTAACGCATAATACAGAGGAATCTCAATAAACTAAGCGAATGGTGTAATAAATGGTTTATTCCCCTTAAAACACAAAAGTCAGGGTACCTATATTTCGGAGAATCTAAACCCGAGATCAACCTACACATTAACGAACATGAATTTCGTCAACTACATGGCGTCTGCGATTTAGAAGTAAGGTTTTAAAAAAGTCTGTCCTTTACCGTGCATGCTTCATCATAGGTCTCAAAAGCTTGCAGACCTACTAGTTTTACTCATCGTAACTATCGTCTTACAGAATCTAAAGTTATTCTATATAAAACCTATGTTAGACCTCTGCTTGAGTACTGCCCAACTATACATAGTTGCATACGTTCACTCTCTAATGTCTTTTAATTCACGTGTGGTCCCATGTCTTTTGTAACGTCTAGTGTTGAAAGACCAGATTTTCGTCTGCATAAAAGTTTGCCTTTATATGTGACTCAGAGGATGATGTCTTATCTAGCCTTTAGTCAGTAGTTGACTTAGGACTAAGGTACTCTTATAACCTGTCTTTTACAGAACAGGTCAATATGCAGATATCTAAATCACATCGACTACTAGGTTGTATACCACGTAACTTTTATAGCAATGATTCTCGTATTCTGCTATATAAAATTTGTGTCCGACCTTTGCTAGAATACTGCACCTTTATTCTCAGTAATGTTTCGATTAAGGATAAACTCAGACTGGAGTCTGGACAACGTCGCTTTACTCTTAGTATTCTTCAGGCTGATCGTACTCTAGACTATAAAACTAGATGCACTAAGCTAGGACTAGATACCTCGTGGAAGCGACGACTAAAATTAAACCTAATCTTCCTTTACAAAATATTAAACAAATTAGCGTTCTTATCGCCTAATACAATTCAGTTCGAGGAACCTTCTTGCTATAAACTACGTAATTCAGCCGCGAAAATAAAAATATCACATTCTAAATCTGCTCTTTATATGAATTATTTTACAAATAAATTCTCGAGAATCTACAACCATTTTTTCTCAAGCCATTCGGGAAACGGATTCACTTCCTTTATTTGCACGGCATGTTAGTAATTTCATCTCTTCTGATATCGCATCAAGAATGTTCACACCAACTACTGTTTCTAACTCCAATAGCGAAATAATAGGGACTCTGAATGTGTGAGCACCACTCACTTGTCTTCGTCAGATGATAGTGTTATTCCCTTTTAATCAGCCTATAAGCATAAGTGGTATGTCGAAAGCATAAATACTAATCCAGCCCGTTGGCTTTGTTAACCCCAGAATACCAGTGCTCTTTGTTGTGCTCTCTCTTCTTTTGTCTTTCCTCTAGTTGTAGAATATTATGTGCAGGACAGGTGTGGTACTTACTGACACAAAACTATTGCCTTCCCTGTATGCAAGTCAAGCACTTTCGTTAGTGAAACTAGCAACTCACATACGAGAAATTCTTACCTCTTATAATATGTTTAGGGTTAAATAGTAGTACAACTCTGTTGTTTACCACAAGGATTCTGCGTCAAGAGATGATCGTCACAAATTTTAAGTGTTTTACCATCTGCCACCAGTGGCGTTATTACATGAGCGGACCAGCTAGATGACTAAACTGTAGTTATTCTTCTACCAACTAGTTTATTTTACCTTTTTCCTCATTGTGTCACTTCAAATATAAAGAATTAACTTGCATTTTGGAAGTAAAGAGTCTCTTTCTGTATCTAAATACGCCAGTTTTGTGTTTATACCCTTAGGCACAGAAATACTCTTCTCTCTAGTCGTAGATGATAATGCATAAGGCAAGTATGGGACCTATTGGCACACTATTATTGATTTCTCTTCCTAACCCAAGTTCCAAGTACTTTTGGTATTATCCTGAAGCTGGACATGCCAAATGATACATTCTGTTTACCTTCAGAAGTTTTACGTAATTATAATGCCTTAGTCAAGCGCGTGGTTCTTAGTCATATATGCATCATGGTTGAATACATATATTCGGTGTCTTAGTACTGTAAACATTGATGCCGTTGATTCGGTTCTTAATTCACACCTTTATATGTTTTGAATGATGAAATTCACTTGTTACACATCGTTAATACAATTGGCTGGCATCAGAGAGATGCAGATAACATGCAGTGTCTACATGAAGTCAAACAACTACAATTGGAGTGCCTTCGAAAGTATATATTGGCTTCATATATTGGAAAGCACCGCTACTCGGAAACATCGAAGGTCAAACAGGCCCACTCACTATAGACAATAAATTTTAATGAAGCTGGGAAGTATCAGCTATATCCTGATTAACACCGTCGTTAGTGTACCATATATCTCTGGCCATTTCAAGTTTTGAGATCACTGTCCCAAACTATCAATAAACCTTGAAGTTTAATGTATAATTGTCTTTCAAATGTGCGATTGACACCATGCACTTGAAATGGGATGACCAATTCACTAAACTTTGATGAAAATTATGAATCAGTTCTATAAAACGTGGTCTTTTAGATAGTTTAAATTAAATTCTCTGGAAACCGTCCATGGGTATTTGTTTCAAATAGAAGTGAAACCGGTTCGGTCAGATTAACAGTATTTTTAACAGACGGCAAGTTTCTTTTCCAATCGCAGCGACAAAATATGCTGAAACTTCGGCAATATCTAGGGTATGAGATAAAAACTAAGAATTAGCGGTCTCAATGAATTGAAATTTTTAAAGTAAAACACTGATGAATAGAGGTTTATGGTTGAAATTGTTGTGACGCGTGGTTTTGATTTTTTATCGACTGCAAAATTTCTGTTGTCTCTTATTGTCTCTTCTAGGTCGACCGCTTGGTTCGGCTCTTATGCTTTGATACGACCCCTCCCCCAGGCTAAAACTACACGTCAACGTGAACACGAGAGAGAAGACAGGAAATATGGCAAATAACACTTTACTTCAAAGTATGATTATGTACAGAAAACTAGGGTATTTATGGTTCCATTAATGTCCTTCGATCTTCTCGAGATTTCTGTATCCTATTAAACACATTAGTAGTAAGATAACTATCCAGTCAGAGACATATCGCGTAACCAATGGAATGGCAATATCTACTCTGGAGAGAGTTGCACCTGACGTTGCATTGTGCCGTGATCTAGTGACGCTTGACCAAACGCCTTCAACCAGTCGTGTCCACTAAAACAAACATAGTCAGCGTCAATGACGAGAGTCTATGCAACTATTTAATTAGGGGATTATTTACCGCTACATATGTTTCCCCACTGGTTGACTAAACTACTGCTAATATGGAAACTGGTGATTTAAGTTTATGTATATTTATATCGGACGTGTTTGCATTTAGAAGTTATAACCTGATTACTGCACAGTAACAGAAGAATACGTGTAGTGTGCCTCCAACAGTCATCCTAGGCAACTTTATTTCACACACCACACTTTACTTTTCTTGAAGATAGATAGATATACTTGGCCCTCAACTCTTCCATGTCACGCACAATATTGTGCCTTCAGACACTCAACCTCCTCTCCGTAGGCCTGGTGCAAATGTTCTAAAAAAAGTAATGGGGCTGTCCATAAAGTGGGCTACAAGACTCAGCCGAAAGACTTGTTAGTCCTTATCACACCCTCTCAATCTTCTGCAATTCGGTTATAGAAGAACAACCAAGGACTTTATAAAAGTATCTAAAGTTCTGAACAATCCAGTTCGCTCTTTCAGGACAACACCTTTCGACAGTCATTGATTTTTACAGGAAGGTAATGGCACAGGGTAGCATGCCCAAAGGAAAACAACTGGTTGAACTTGTATTCCTTCTTACAGACCGTTTACCTGATTTGCATTCGTCTAATTGCTATCGCAACCTCAGTCACTCAAATATGCACCTTCAAGGAGGTTTAACAGCTACGTGCTTACTCAAAGACTTCTATCTTCTGCCCAGTTTGGCGAATGACCAAGTTTAACAAACAGTTGTGTTTTGTATGCCCATTACTTTCATCGACGCCACAGTACGTTGACAAACTTAGTCTTGTCTGGTTTTGCCTTCTATTTGTCATCTGTTCGTTTGTTCATTTTATTAATTTACTTTATTTTTTCGTCACCTATCCTTGCTCACATGACTACTCTAATATATCGATTCCCCCGTATCACAATTTCCTGATTATTGTCACATGGCCATCCGAGAGCATAACGGTTGGAAAGTTGTTATGCTCCTGCAATCTCACAGCTATAAAACTTATAAATAAATAGCTTTTATTCTCAAGTATCATTGTGTACATGAGAGCATGCCAGTTTACAGGCATGATCAAAATGATATGAGTTTACATACATACAAATATTTCGACGAAATGTTACTGTCAGGACTTCTATAGCATATAAAGGCTTGAAATGAAAAGTAAATCAACTGCAACAAAAATTTACAGTACTAGGACACTAAATATATACTGTAGCATGCTGCATATATGACAAAGTACCGCGCGCTTCTTGACCAATGCGTTACTATTGCAAAAAGCGGCTGAGGGTTAGCGGAATGGATCACTGAGCATGTTCAGGCGCGAGATAGGACCAAGAGTACTTGGAACTTAGGTGTTGGGGAGAAGGCAATAGTTTTGTGCCAGTAAGTACCACACCTGTCTTGCACATAATATTCTACAACTAGAGGAAAGACAAAAGAAGAGAGAGCACAACAAAGAGCACTGGTATTCTGGGGTTAACAAAGCCAACGGGCTGGATTAGTATTTATGCTTTCGACATACCACTTATGCTTATAGGCTGATTAAAAGGGAATAACACTATCATCTGACGAAGACAAGTGAGTGGTGCTCACACATTCAGAGTCCCTATTATTTCGCTATTGGAGTTAGAAACAGTAGTTGGTGTGAACATTCTTGATGCGATATCAGAAGAGATGAAATTACTAACATGCCGTGCAAATAAAGGAAGTGAATCCGTTTCCCGAATGGCTTGAGAAAAAATGGTTGTAGATTCTCGAGAATTTATTTGTAAAATAATTCATATAAAGAGCAGATTTAGAATGTGATATTTTTATTTTCGCGGCTGAATTACGTAGTTTATAGCAAGAAGGTTCCTCGAACTGAATTGTATTAGGCGATAAGAACGCTAATTTGTTTAATATTTTGTAAAGGAAGATTAGGTTTAATTTTAGTCGTCGCTTCCACGAGGTATCTAGTCCTAGCTTAGTGCATCTAGTTTTATAGTCTAGAGTACGATCAGCCTGAAGAATACTAAGAGTAAAGCGACGTTGTCCAGACTCCAGTCTGAGTTTATCCTTAATCGAAACATTACTGAGAATAAAGGTGCAGTATTCTAGCAAAGGTCGGACACAAATTTTATATAGCAGAATACGAGAATCATTGCTATAAAAGTTACGTGGTATACAACCTAGTAGTCGATGTGATTTAGATATCTGCATATTGACCTGTTCTGTAAAAGACAGGTTATAAGAGTACCTTAGTCCTAAGTCAACTACTGACTGAAGCCTAGATAACTTACTGCCGTTTATGGAGATATCAAAATTGAGGCGCTTATCCCTAAACATATCCAACCACACTTAGAAGCACTAAGATCTAACTTCCATTTTGAACACCATACTGCGACCTTGTTGAGCTCGGCAGTGACGCCACTGAATGTATGCGCAAATTCGTGAGGCAGGAATGAGTACACTATTTTGTGATCATCTGCATATAGAAAGGGCTACCTATGCTGAAGCATTTACATATATCGTTTATGTAAGCTATAAAGAGCAATGTGCCTAAGACACTTCCTTGTATAACACCACTTGTAACCGGTTCGGCCTTCGAAAGAGTGGAAATAATTTTAACTATTTGATGCCTATTACTGAGGAAAGAGTTTAACCATGCAAGTAATGGATTCCTAATCCCATAAGAGGAGAGTTTGCCTACAAGAAGCTTGTGGTTAACTATATCAAAGGCTTTAGATATGTCTAAGTACAATATTAATAACATGTGCCGAAGGCTTCGTTTAGTAATGAGTAAATTAAAGAATTCAAAGTGACAAGTCATACAGGACCTAGTTTTGAAGAAACCATGTTGTGAATTAAAGATGAGTTTTTCAGAGAGTAAATAATCAGACATTTGATCACATACTATTTTTCCATTATTCTAGAGATAACTGGGGTGATATTTATGGGCCTATAGTTATGCAAGTTTGTCCTGTCACCTGATTTAAATCGAGGGCATATGTATGAGGTTTTCCATCGATTAGGGTAAGATCCTGTTGTTAATGAAAGTTCAAACAGTTTTAATAGGATTAATGGTAAATTGGGTCCTCCGAGTTTGAAGTAAATGGATGCCATGCAATCTACTCAATAGCTACTTGACGTTCTAAGTGAGTTTATGGATGTACAAATATTGTCATAAGCGAAGGTAACGGATTCCATATGGTTTGTAGCTGAGTTGATAATGTCCACCTCAGTTTCTTCCAGGGGTATACCCCTGTTAGCGAAGAAATCACGGAACAGGTTGGTTATGATATTATCATCACATACCCACTCAGTCATTACTGGCTACACATGGTGACAGAGTATCTAAAGTATTTAAAAAGTATTATAAGTGTAGCAAAAAGCAAACGAAAAGATCCATGTAATAGTAAATTTACGAAGTCTTACAAACGAGAGCTATATATTGCAACATCCTGAAAAGCTTTTTATGTAAACGTAATAAAATTATCATTTCTCCGACACGTAGATTTACAGCTGTAGCGGATGTTCATTTAGCTATTCTAGGAGCAAAGATATATAACCACTTGTCAAGTAAGTTCGGCTGCTTAAATTTAATGCCGAACGAAGTGGGAGATGAAAAAAATGTCCCACAAGTAAGTACAAATTATAATATAATAAACCTGTGTGGGAGTGTTGGTCCGAAGCCTATGTATCGTCAGTAACTTGACTTTCACAATCTCAGTGCCACAATATGATGAGTGACCAGTTCACCTTTACATATTCTGCTTGGCACACAGAAGAATTACCGAGTTCAGGTCAAAAATTACAAACGACATAAAATAAATGTGCACTTCACAAGACATAATGAATTACTGTCGCTAACTAACAAAGCTAACTTGACCTTCTATTCATATCAAACTGATACCGTTATAATGCCTAAATACTTCATAGTAGTGGTCCCCCGTACGTATAGCTTTGTGTTGCTACCCACTAGTCTCTTTTTGTTAGGGTCCACGAGCAAGTTGTGGCGACTCAAGAAACCTATGCCTATGATAGGTATTTCCAACTCTGCAATGCTAAAAACCCAGTACATGGGTTTTCGCGAACCCATGTTTAAACAGATATATCCTCTGCCAAACGTGGCGGAGTTGACGGAAGAGACCTTTGTCGAAAGTATGTTGGCCAGTGACCTCTCTTGAGCAACAACACTTCTCATGCTGAGCCTCTACTAAGCTACATGGTGTGGAACAGTTCCTCAAGATGTTGTCTACCGGACAATTCTCCTCATTTGATAATTGACCCTTTAAGCTAGTCGTCAGGTTCTAGGCAGTCGGGGCCAAAACAATGCGGTGACGTACCTGTTCAATTCACGCGGTAGTGATCCTACGATGGCACGGAATTAAACAAGAGGATCTGTTACGCTGTGGTCTCGAAGTTCAGGGTCTGCTTAGCAGAACTAGGCAGCTATATTGACTGCCCAAATAGGGATGTGTTGAAAGTTTGGAGGGGTGGGGATCTTAATCCCAATAAGCTTAGGATTCTGATCAGTCATCACTAAAGTTCCAATATATACAAATACATAGGTATGGCGGAAAAAAGCGAAATGGAATAGTAACATCAATAAGTACTGTTATAAACTATAAACACGGATGAATGTGTCATGATCACGTCGGGCTTACCATTGAAGTTCGCTAGATATATGACCAAGTTACGTTTGTCATATAACCTGAGCAATTTTTAACGATTGAGCCCACTCGTATAAATCAAAATAAATCACAAGGCCATAAAGAATGGAGAAGTAGGAGCTCAAATGGAATAGCAAGGTGTTGGCTGGCTAACTAGAGAGCTAGTTGTTACCGTTACCGTGCTGTGTTGTGATCTGGTGAAGATGCTTTACCAAGAGCCTTCAGCTAGTCGTGTCCGTCAAAATAAACATGGTCAGCATCAATGTCGAAAGCTTATGCAACTATTTAATTAGGTATATTATTTACCACCATATATTAGAGACAGTTTCCATAAACAAAATTTGCTTAATATTTCAGTTGATATCAAAAACGGTTACTTAGACAAGTACCTCATTAGGAGTGAAACGTCAAGATTAAAATTGCACAAGCAATTAGATGTACTTTATACTTACACAATGAGTTCACACAAAAAGATTGAACCATACGAATGACAGTTTTTAAAAGAAGTAACTAAAAGTAGTTTAGTCAAAGTAATGACTAAAAAAGTGAGACATACTAAACGACTGAACCATAAAATCTACCAAAAACGGATAAATTTTATTACCCATTTTAAAATCCATTCAGCGATTTTGTTATACTCACCTACGTACATCGTTGCTCAGTAATTGTATTTCGCGATAGTTCAACCATAACGTATGCGATCTCCTTCGATTTCTAGTTCTGATTGTCGGGCTATCTTTGTCTTTCGCCTACGTCGTTTTTTAAGTTGATCGATTGCTTTCATTATTAAATGTAAGTGTATCTGGCATGCTTACTAAGTCATTCACACGCTCTGTTTCTTTTACTCGTGATCTCTCTTCCAGATTTTCTTACGCATGTGGACCTGTACTTTCCGCGATCCAGTGTATTTTAGTGAAATTATAACCACTGCATATTATAACAGATTCCAAGTCCAGATTAATTTCTAATTTCGCATGTCAAACATTTTTCTGGCATACGCGTTGTAACTAGAGGCTGTGTTATCACTAATGGTTATCAAAAACCTTCACTATTAAAACTTAAGTGCATCTAAAGTGGTTTCTGAGACGTGCACATTAAAAAGACTGTGAACAAATTTTAAGAGGATTTTGAAAAGAACTTTGGCGAAACATATACGCTTCACAAAATATCACGTGATATTTAAGCACTATTTTCCTAAACCTTTAAAAAGATAATATTTTCTCCGGAAATTTCGCATCGTACGACAACATATACTTTAATAGTCTGTTGTCTTTCTAGACGTCCTTTGATTTGTTTATTTTACTTTAATTTATAGAGAAGGCGGCTTCTCCTACCTAAGTCTCATTTTTACCTATAAATTTTCTACACATGCTAAGTTTTTTTAAGAGGTTTACAAGAACGTCTGATTTGCATCAAATTTTCTCAGCAGTTACGCGATTTAATGAGATAATACGTGACAACTAATGCCTACATATCCGATGACGACGTATCAATTTCAACATCACCGGAAAGTAATCCTAAAGTGCAGCATGAAACCACTGTATGAAAAAGATATACAGTATAAAACATATTTACATGTGCATGAGACACAAATTTTCTGGAAAGTTATTAGCTTTTTAAACCAAACTTTAATGCATCGACCTACAGTTTGTTTGAATTTTCTTAATTCACTTAAGTAAAGATACCGTAGAAAATGCTATATATTTCACTAAAATATCTTCCCTCAGATTTTTTTATCGCTGGAAAAAATGGTCACTTTTTGGCAAAATCATCGTTATTGCAAACATTTACCGAAAGATTTTGTCTATTTAACTAGAGCGTTTCCCAATCTCCCAAGAGATCGTGTACGTTCACTAAACGTGTCACATTAATCTCGTCATTTTTTTTCTTAAAAACAACAAGTTAAAGTAAAAATTTTGTATTTTTATATAAATATAAATATTTGTTATTGCGTCAAATGGTGCATTAGACTTCAATGACATGTTAGTAAAAAAGCGTTGTTATTCATTCTGATGGACTGTAGTTAACGGTATCTGACTGTTGTTAGAAGTAATTAACTCACACTATAAAATTTATATCAGTTGATGATGAAAGCTGTGTGGATGTCAACGCTTAGAATTAAACAGAAAGCTAGGGTCAGACAAACTAGCACATGAAGTCATCGACTGTTGGTTTGAGCTGTGTTTAAATGCAGATTACTCAGCTGGGGTCGGCGTGAATGCTATGGTCAACTATTGAAGAGTTTGGGTGACGGCTCAAAATTAGACACAGGGGTTCAGGTAAATTTGTCCTTCACTTGATTATGAGCTCAAAACAATTTTCTAACTTTATTTTTACGAATTAATTCATTCTTCCTCTACCATGTTCTATGTGTCCATACTTTTTTCTCACTATCACAGAATGAGTTACTACTTCTACTAATTTGGTGTTTACATTTCTTTGCTGCTAAAATATGGCAACCTGAATTTATGCACACTTATGCCAGGTTGTATGTTGTTCATTCACACATACATACAAAAATTTGAACAAAATTAAAAACTTGCAGTTTTATTGACATCACATGACTCCTAGAAGAAATGAAACATGACTGATGAGTAATTGCATTAATCAAAATATACTAAAATAATTGCGAGTATGAGGTACGATTTGCATCAGCCGCCTTTTGATTTTGTCGCTCTTAAATGAGATATCTGCTGTCGCTAATGCAGGCTTGTGTGTAGGGGCCATTAAATTATAAATTTCCTTAGGTATGACTTAAAAACAAAGGATTAGAAACATTCTGGTGTATAATATTTTGGCATGTCATGGAAACACATAAATAAATTTTAAGCTTAAGATTTAAAGGAGACAAAAAAAGAATACACTGACGCCACTACAACTGATTATGAGCTGTCTTAACTACAGTCTCTAACATTGATTGCGACAGTCACACAGATCACTAATAAGCAGTTTGTATTTACCAACACGGCTCAGACCAACAGTCAAGAACTGATGCAAGGCTGTGATTAATGTGATACCGTCGTCTGAATGACACATAACTCCTTAGTTCGTTACTGCTGTCTGGTAACATACGTTCAGAAATTAGAGAATCTATAACACGATATATACAACGATATAAAACTGTATCCAAGGGCAAACTTAGTGTCTTCACATGCATGTGCATTATAAACTACACTGAGCAGTTCGAAATCCGGATGTTCTTCATGTTTGTCTGGTTACTCGCTTACAATGAAAAGCTCTTGTAATTTAGTCAATAAATCATTTAATAATTTGTCAAAAACTTAAGTGTTCTGTTTTCCCTACATTTCCCCATGATGAAGGCATCACTCTTGTAGCATAAAGCTATGTGGCTTTGAATATACCAAAGTTGTTTATCGGAGCTTCGTGGTAATAACGACCCGTCAAAGCTTAGTTGCAACCAAACTTCATAAAATGATGTTCTAGGCAACTAACTTTTAACATTCTTTAGTATATTATATTTTGTCCCAATAATATAATAAACGCCTGGTCTGACAAATCACCGCTGAACCCAAGTACATGGAAGAGAGTTAGGGGTGGCCAAACTAAAACATGGTATCAGTGCATGAAGTCACTGACTGCTGGTTTAAGTCGTGTCGGTAGCTGCAGACTACCTGGATGGGGTCCTCGCGATTGCCGTAACCAGTGGCTAGAAACACTGAGTGACATGGCCCAGAATCGGTCACAATGACGCATATGTATTCACTCATTGTCCTCCCTTAAATCATGAGCTTTAAATTATTCCATTACTTTCTTTCAACGCCTCCTGAACCATATTCTATATGTTCACATTCCTTGTTATTATTATTATTTTATTTTATTGAAGTAACTTCTACTAGTGGTGGTGGTGTTAATCTTGCGGTGCCATGGTGGTATGGCAACTTGAACCGATGCACACATGTGCCAGGTTCTATGTTGATTGTACATACACATACATACATACAAGTACATTTTTATAGCCGATTGGATCCCTCTTTCATTTCTATTCTTTATTCCACATTCCACTACTCATGCTGCTCTGTATATTTTTCTGGTATTTACCATATTCTCTGGTCAGACGTGAACCACTTGGACTTAATGACCCATACATTTTGATAGCTCTATGCATTAGAAACCATAACTTATAAATAGGATGGTTTCGGGTCACATATATTATATCAGAAGTTGCTCTTATAAAGTTATATGTATTCGATTTTTCAATACGTCATATTTGTATTCTGCAATTAATTATACACCATAAGTTTCAGTTCCAAGAACGATTACATAAGGTTTGCAATGTACATCGGTGATATATTTACAGCTGGCGCATATTACCGAATGAAAACTGGCATTACATATACTATTTATTCGAGGCTGTAACAGTTTCTATATTACTGATGACAAAATAATTATCCATAGAAACTCAATTCGTTAACTTTTTCCAGTTATTTCTCTTGTTTAGGTGAATTTTGATGAAGTTTTTAGAGTGCTCAAGTATTTATTGTTATATTTCTTAACTACTTAATAAGAATTAGTTTGATAACTATGTTATATACTTTACAAAGGGTGTTTTCAAAGTTGTAACCGGTCGTTGATTATTATTCAGTGTCATAATAATGGGAGATGACTAAACAAATAGAAACCGGACAGCGCAAATCTATTTATGATCACAAAAATTATCAGTAAAAATTGATAGCACAATAATAAACTGTAAGCCACATGACTTACATACTACCATACCTTTTGTCCAACATCCACGACTTTATCAACAATACTTAAATGGACATTTTAGTAACTTAAGCAGGTAGTAAGTTCAGAAGTGACCTAATCAATTAAAATGCTGTGAATTGTCATAGGATATAAAAATAGTCTACATGGAACTAATTATATTGGATATAGGATTATTAGGAAGTTGATATTTAAATGATTACATGATATTCAATTCAGTAAAAAGAATAAAACATTAATGGCTATCTCGTCTTCACTGTTATTCTACTTTATAACCGTTCCTTGCAAGGGATTTATGTACTAGTTATTGAAGAACACTGTAAAATGTTTGGACATGTATATGCGTAATTCTTTCAATCGTGTTGATAGCTTGACTGTATAATAATTCCTCAATAGTTATGTTCTAAGTGACATTCATTCGACATTAGTTGTTTCTATATGTGAGTAATTACACTATTTGTTCGTGTAAACGCAACTGTCACTTTTATAACTATATTTTATTTATTTCATTAGGAGTTAAAATGTCCATGGACTGTTCCTCAGAATGTGGATCTGTTGTATTTACAGACATTTGTGTTGATACAAATAACAAAACAATTTCTAAACAATCACAAAACTTGACAAATTTATATGATAATATGAAACATCCGGGATTAACGCCTTCAATAACAGCGTATAGATGGATTACATCACAACCAACTTTACCAAAGTATATGTTTAACAAAATTAAAGATGAAGCCATTGCACAATGGCTAAGTGTTGATACAACAGATGACTGGTTAATGCACATACCAAAACGATCAATAAGGAAGTATGATAAGAATTGTTTTAAGAATTGGCAGTCCAACTACTTAGAACAAAAACATTCATGTGATGAAGACACATTTACAACATCTTACTCAATCTGCTATCCAGCTAAATATTTGGATGAGCGAACAAAAAGTAGACCAACATCCGCTAATCGAAGACATAATCCACAACCATCAAAGTAGATTATTTTAAATCATATATAGAACATTAATTTGACTGTTATTGATCTCTAATTATATATCTTTATACGATGATTCGTTTAAAAAATGTTCTCATTTGAGCCGTTTCTTAATCATAATTAACTTTGGATTCCTGCTGCTATTTGGTAATAGAGTGATGGATTTCTGATGGACAGTTCAGGGTGATAAAAAATAATGGAAAAATACTTTACACGTATACATTGTAATTAGGAAAAAAACATATTACGGGTTACCTAATTAAAGCATTGTATTTTATGCCAAGATGCTGCCTTAATAATGAAATCACTGGAGGGAAAATAACCTTTCCATATACCATTTTGTAGTTTTGTTTCTCAGTCTGGTTTGTTCTTATTTCGTAAGTAATTTCACGAGTGAAATTTTATTTTGCATCGATAGTGTAGATAAAGTACTGAGATTCATTTGATTACTTAATAAGATTCCCAATGCAACTAAATACCCATGCACAAGCAGTGATAGCTTAGTGAATATTTTATTCAACTTTTGTCTACCAAGTCACATATTCGAAATCCACTTTACTTATTTTAGTTAAAAAAAAAAGGATATTACTAGCCATCACGTTTAGTGTTACTAACAACCAAGTACATAAATCTGTACTTGTTGAAATGGCCACATATATATGACTACATTGAAAGCTGAACTAAGAGGACTTTTAATTATGATAATGACAAACACATTTAGATCAAGATGTTAGTTTTCAAAGTATGTCATACTGTAAGTTATATTTACAGTTAGTGCACACTTTAGTATTGAAATAATTATAGTCTATGCAACCTTATAAGGATTAGATATTTTCTACAACAGTAATCATATCTTTATACTTAAATAAAACGTACCCTTAAAAACATCGATTTATGGATACATAATTAAATGTTTGAATAATGTAAGAACGGCAACATTTGCAGTGTACTTTGAATGCAATGTATTTCGTTGCATTCAGTCTCATCAGCAACATATATGTTACTGATTCTAGGTAACCGAAAATATTAATACATAAATTGGTTGTGGTAATTGAACATATAGCAAAAGGAGTAAACACTTTTAAAAGTCCAATTACACATCATTTGGCAGACATTGGACATGAGGTCGATAAAACAGATGGTTTTGAAACTATCAATGAACGACATAAATTGATTCTAGTAAAATTTTCCAAGATCATTTCAATCTGACTTATATATTCAAAAGAGATCAGTAGTTTACATTTACTTGCCCTGGTAACATTAGATTGATGACCTACTTTCCTTTTCCAACTAATGAAAACAGAAAGTCGGTGAATTAAACTCCAACATTTCTATTTTATTTCTTTTTGTTCATATAGTCATAACAACAGCATATTCATAGTAAAACAATCGAGTATTTTCAATTATTCACTAGAACTCTAATTCTTACGTCATCTATTGAACTACTTCTTGTACCTTTAATTCATATTACGTAATTAAACCCTAAAATATTCACCTAATTTACCTATAAATACTCTATATTCAACTTCTTTGCAGTTTCACTATCTAAACGATCTATTGTTATTTGTTAAACATTTCAATTGACAAAACCATCAGTTGCATTAACATTTCGAGTTATCGCAAATCAATAGCATCAATGATGCTGATGAGATTGAATGCAACGAAATACATCGAATTCAGAGTATCTTGCAAATGTTATCGTTCATGTATTAGTCAATCTTTTAAAGTGAACAAATGGTGCGATATTTCTAAAACAAATGTTTACATTAAACTTTTCTTTTCTATACTTAGACTCTTTCTTACATTACATTTGCATAAATTGCCTAAAACCCAAGAAATTCGTGAATAAATATGGATTGTATGATTAAGCATTCAGGTAAGCTGACTTCATAATAAAATACTTTTTCATTTAATATATATTACAAATTTAATACATTTAACTTTATTGCTTGTATATTACAATCAATTTGTAATATAATACATTGAATAAACTTAACTGTAAACAAATTATTTTAATGTAGTATACCTTATTCAAAGCGTAACACATTGAATTGTAAATGACTTCCTTTATACATACGCTCCAGTTTGTATTATATAAGTAGATGAATGCCCAAATGAATAACCAGATATTTTGTATATGTATTTAAATGTTTTTTTTAGAATGTATATTTCAGTTTATAATTTGAATGTATTTAAATCTTCCAGTGGATTTGTCATGGATTGAATTTAGTCTCTGTTTGCTGCGATATGTGCATCCTGGGTTGGTTGATTTGATAAAGCAGTAGTTCATGTGTATTATTTAAGATAGATTGTGACTGACAAGCGGAATCTAGGATGCGCATCTCATCTTCTTTGAGACTTATATGATGAAGGTGCCAGTGATTCTGATTTTGTGAGTTCAGTTAATCAATAAAGGAAAGATCTAACATATATTAGGTCCTTTTAAATTACTTAAACATCCCTATTGAATAATTAGTAATAAGAAATATTTGAGTGAACATCTGTCTTCGATAACTTCGTTATCAGGATCTTAGTAATGAATCCGTAAAGATTTTATTACAATCATAAAAATAAGGCGTATGTAAATATGTTGAACAAATTACATAGTTAGACGATGATGATGGTGAAATTTCGCATTGAATACTGACTACTTGAATATATGGAAAATTTGTCCATTTTAAATTTGAATAGGGTATGAAGAATAATTAATTTCTCTAAAGTGTTGAGTTGCATTCAATAATACTGTTATGATCTTAGAAAGCTCTTATGACTAACACATATGACCAATTAATCGATATGACTTAATGCTCACGAAGTTACAATAACAAACGTCGATGAGAGTGCCTAGCTGATCCCTGGACCTCTCTCTGATGTCTCCTCAATCCCAAACAGGAGTAGAAAGAACAAACGACGACGAATTAACCAGGCAGATTCTTGTTACATTCCAAGCATTCCTTTACAAATACATAAACCAGATCACACAGTCAGCCAATTAGGAAATTAATATCAGTACAAAACGAGGGAGACAGTGGTAGTGATTTGAGGTAACGTGTACACATCCAATTAACTGTAGTTCATAAATGAGAGATGATAAACTAACAGTTAATATGTTAAACGGAGGACAGAGCAAGGGGAACGTAACAATGATAGTAATAAAAACGTTTGTTTTACATACAACTAAAGCAACTGAAATAGTCTTCTTGAACATACTTTTGATAGATAGATTTTTTATTGAATCGCCTAGCGTATCAAATACAACAAACAAATCAAATCAACTCATGCGAATGTAAAACGTAACTAAAGTAATAATATTTTGGATCGGCTGTGATGATAAGAATAACGAAATAATAATGGAATGTAATATGTGGTATGGGGAATTGCCGTCAGACTATTTATAGTAGTTAATGATAAGAAGTTCATGGAAACTGAATGAAACATTGTCAGGTTTATAATGATAATAAGAAATTAATATGAACTGAAAAAAAGATAAATGTGTAATTAAGAACAAAACAACTTGAAGATAAACAGAAAAGATGCTTGTCGAATGGAAGTTTACAACAATCAATTTATGTTAGGACGAACTTGTATATTCCCGTTGATTTTTTATAGACTGAAGCTGGTCAGTCATTGTTGCTATATATGCATCCTGAGCGGATTACCTCGATATAGCAAATTTTTCATAAGTATTATATAAGTTGGATTGTGACTGGCAAGTGGAATCTAGGACGCGCGTTTCGTCCAGCCGGTGAGTCCCGAATAGGACGAAACGCACGTCCTGGATTCCACTTGCCAGTCACAATCCAACTTATATAATAATCAATTTATGTAATGGGTGTCACGGCCTTAGGCCATAATAGATCGAGAGACTGAATATACCTTTTTTGATTGTATAAGGTAGGTTTTCTAGATTTTTTTTGATAGCCCATGATATATAAAGTAGTCGTAATCTTACTCCTATAGATAAGTTAACCAGAAAGTGATACAATATAATGAATGCATCTCCTATTTTGATTTGGTGCTCGATATTAACTTAATATCTCAATATTGTATTGTTGATAGACTAAGTTACTCCTTTTTCCAACTCCAATTGTACATACTGACCAGTGCATAAGAACAAACAGGTCTGATTGTGTTTGATTTAACTAGCCTCACAGAAACAATTAGATTGGTATATACACATTGTCCATCATAAAGATATACGCTTTATTGTGTCTATTGTAATGCGATTTCCATGGATTTATAACGGTAAGTGCTTGATGACATGATTTATGAAAGCACCAATTGTTCACTTGAATATTTCTTTGAAATTGATAACGGTTCTACATAAATATAGTTCTATTGTTTACTTATTCTTAATAATCAGTTTTATTATTTTCTTGATGTTATTTTGTTTTTTTTAGAAAAAGGTTCAATCATCAATTTTCAAACGTGTAATCAAATTAATCAGTAGAAACTAATTATCACTATTTTTCTAATTTATAAACAATTGAAATTGATTTTAAACTGAATTATTGAATTGTTCAATGATTATTGAAAATTGAAATAATTTTTTCTATTCACTTTTGGAACTTTTCAGTAGAAAATAAGTATTTTGAGAAGAATAATAAGATTATTTGTATACTGACTAGAAATAATGTTAATTTGTTATTGTACAATGATGAATACATTGAAGTTTATTATTTATATTATTAAATGTAAATTAATTAATTAAGATAAGCTTGTATTTTCCGGTTGATTTGTAATGGACTGAAAGTGGTCAATCTCTGTTGGGATGCAGGTACATCTAGCCAAATGAGTACCAAATAGGACGAAGCGCGTGTTTTGAATTCCATTTGCCAGTCACAATTGAGCTTAGATTATAATTAATTATTATTCTTTAATGTAAAGAATTTCTAAATGATCAACATTTAACAAAAAATAGAATAACTATTCAATTCTATGTTTATTATGTAATGTTTAGTTGATTCTTATTAATGAAAGTTATTTAATAAAACAACAAGGAATTATCAATTTATTTCTATTTAAACACAAATGTCTTCATTGTTCCAGTCATGTTATCCATATAATTTTATCAATAAAAATTCAATGATCCATACTGAATGAATTGAAATGCGCTCTATCAAAACTGATTACATTCAAATTTATTCAGATAATAATTTCACTTGATTTCGTTTGGCTTTTTTTTCTATTTTTATAAACGTTTAATGATTTACTTAATTTTATTTTTATATAATAATAATAAAGATAAATAAATATTCTTAGTTGGTTGAATATGTCATAGATTAATGTTGGCAGGGTACCATTGAAAACCAAGGAGCACTGGACAGCTGTTTTGTTCTAGTGCGCAACTCTTCAGCAGTGATGGATTAAGACAGTTATCACCAACGACCAGACTGCTTACATACGCATATATTATTATAATAACGATATTATCACAAGCAGTCCCGAGTGAAAAATCACACATACAAAATGTAAAGGTAAACATACAAGTTACAGCTAACTATTCACTCAGCTGCATTACTACAACCTGCCTGCATTGTTATTGGCAATGATGGTTCACGTGGGTCAGACTTATCGTTGGAATACTAACTTGTTATGATAAAATAGGAAGTTGGGCGTCCTTGGGTCTTAAAGAACATGTCCCAAATGACCTATGCTTCAGAAAAAACAGCCTTTATCATATGGGATTAGAAGCTTTCAGTAAATTGAATAAGAACACTCAAAATAATCAACAAACGGTACAATCATGTTATACTAGCTTTGGCAAAGGATCTGACAACCATAAGTCCATAACCAGACAGTTATATCCAAAACATCTGTAATTATTTTCCAACTAACTTGGTAATAAAAATAAATTGTGACTAACTTACTTTTCAATCACCTTTCACTTACAATCGCCACAAATCAGACTCATCGCTGCTTTCGTATATTATTAGCAAGTCATCGTAATGTAATCAGGCCACCTTCAACTTATTATGTTTGGATTATGGAGGCGGAGATCAAAGCGCCTGTTTCGTCCCAATTATGAAACATCAGCTAGATGTATCTGAACCTCAGTGTTTATATTTGAATTCATTTGTGTTACCCACTAAGCTACCGAATCTAAATAAAGCACTAGCTTATTCAAAGATAATGGGATTATTAGTATAGATCTATGGTCTTTAAAACCTAGTTCATTAACTACTTCGAAGGTTTATTTATGAAACTTTTATCTATTATATATACTACATTACTTCTTATATATATACACTTCTTCTTTAGATATACATGAAAAGTAAGAACCTGTTGAAGTACTAAACAATCGGGATTCTATATTGTGCATACATTGTTTTGATCTGGACCTGCTACACTAAAGATTCGCAAATCAGATGAAACCCATGTCCACGTCTCCGCCGCTGACTACAATTTAAATATTCTGGAACTTGTGCAAATACCGAGGCAACCTACAAGCGATATATATGCCAATAAAGACAACATTAGTAGCCCTTAAAATCAGTAACAAGAAAATTCAAACAAACGACACTCCAGTTACTTAAAAATAATGCGCCAAAATATTGCTTTCAGCTTCATTACATTTCATTTTTCAAACAATCTACTGTGCTCCAATAAACAATTCAGTTTTTCATTTATAAGTCCGTTAGTATTAAATACTTATTAGCTTGTAAGCAGATAAGGAGAAGGTAACAAAATACAATAAATTAATCGTACTCTGTTAAAACTATCGTTCTTCCTGTGTTTAAACATCCACAGGTTAACATAATAAAGACTACATAAGAAAAACTAAGTCTACAAACCTACCATTTAACACAGGCCAACTAGATGTGTACAATAGTATGTGAATAAGTTTATAAACTGCATAAATATTTATTAAATTATGGTGAACGATCTTGAAGACTATTTAAAAATATGGACTTTGTGAGAACTTGAAATTTCAGCAAATGAAAACGATAAACAAACTGAAATTTCGGATAGCTGAAAGTTTACTTTAGAAATAATTTGTGTAGTTTGTTTAATAAGTGGGACTTACAGTCTCTTACAAAAGCCTTCATAGATTATTAATTCACATCTAACAAATTTCTCAAAGCAGTTAAATGTTACAAACACAGTTTTGAGTGAGAAACTGTTGTGAGAATAAGTACATTATTTGGAAATTCTAATTGGTGGCGAGTTTTCTTCTCTATTGTACTTCATAAAAGAACAACTCAAAACAAATTACATACCACTTCACTAGTGTTTTTACTTCAACTGATACTGTACAATGACTTTATACAGCCATGTTATTAAATAAATATGATATTGACAGATCTGCAAATTACTAAGTATACAGAACTAACAAAATTAATGAGGTTTCTAAAATACACTCAAGTCCGTGATTGTCTATTTTCAGATTCCGGATTACGTCGCCGCTCAAACTGTTCAAATTGTAATTCTTCATCAATACGCTCTTTCGCTCGAAATACCTGAATAAAAGTAACGGCACATCAAAAAAGAAAAAAAGGCTGAAGAAATTCAAAATAAGAGCATGGTTTTAAATGTTTAATCCCCTATGACGAAATTAATTGCAAAGTACTTGCGCGATAATCTTATCCAAACGTCAGATAGTCATGAACAACAAAGAACCCTGGTGCATAAGCACAGAAGCTCAAGTGACCATACCAAACAGCACAATTAGGTCAAATTAGGAAGATTAATACCACAATATAGGTTAACAGGAAGGAATGAAACAATTATATATATGGGACTTAAGATCGACAAGAAAATATGAATTGAATACACCCGCGCCACTGCGACCAATTATAAACCATGTCACCCAATGTCCCCAGTCACAGGTAGCGATTATCACTCGGACCTCAACCACATAGTTCGCATCAACCAACACGGTGCACACGAACGGTCAACGATTTCGTGGACTGATGTCACATTTTTATCACCCCCTAATTTTCGTCCATCCTACTCGTGTACCAGCCAACATCGTCAGATGAGGGAGGCAGTGGTTGGACATAGATAATAACATGTTTCAAGCACTTTCATCGACGAAGGTTCACAATCTCAACCAAATTGCCGTTTATACCTAGTATTCTGAGCTTATCTTCAATATTGCCGACTCCGTAATCCTATGATATGCGGGAGGTGTTTCAAAGACATCCATGATCAAAGACCTTCAACCTCATTCATAAAATTATTCTAGGTAACGCGGAATTGCAAATGCCTTTCTCAGTGTCTATTAGATTATTATTTGGAATGTGAAGTTATTTGACAACACAGTGATCATATGTGCATACACTTGCGTGATATATCCTAAGTGCTGTCATCTAACTTCATTCTACATTAACCTCCACTGGTCCAAGGGATTCTCCTCAAATATGACCAACTCAGTAACTTTGTGTACTGATACTATATACCAATATGATGGCTCACAATGCATCAAATACGAGCCTACATCACTTAATAGAGTGTCAAGACACATAACGTATCAAACCTGGTATACAATTTTTGTCAACTGAAATGATTGGTATAAAATTTAATGTTAGTTGGTCTAGTCTTAATAAAAAATAAGGAACAATATATTAAGATAGTTTATAATGTCATCTATTGCTACTTTAGTATATAAGGATGTGTATACTATGTGTCTAGAGTTAGCAACATAAGCTTGACTTGTCGTTGAAGACCAAGGTAATTATAATTAATATCTAGTTACAACAATGAAGGTTGGATCACTCATGGTATTAATGAAGACATTTAAATTTTGCACATTATAGAAATAAAAATTTGAATATACAATTGATTCCAAAATATAATTGTGAATACCTTGGACTGCAGATAAAAGGATCCACCTTTATCTTTGCTGTTGGAGGAAAAGAGGTGCTCAAAATGTTTACTTAAAGTGCTTGAATCGTGAATATCCTTGATATTCAATATTTGTTTCGCTTCGTCTAGTGAAATTCCAGCATTCTGTACGTACGTGTTTTGCTCAGAACCACTAGACGTATTGTTTCGACGAGCATCAGCTATTCTTTGACTAGAAGCATATTCCTCCTTAACAGCCTGCGCAAAAGCTCGGCCTAAAACTCTAGCGCCAGATATAATCAACTGGACGAAGTACTTTGCCTAAATACAAACAAAACAATGCAACACTACGGAATCATGTGTAAGAAACTAAAATAACTTAAGATTTTACTATGGCAAATCTAACGAAATTTAGTACTGCAAGAAAAATAATATTAAGTGGTCAATGATTTATATGATTCTAAAACTAGACTCTTGCTGAAATTAAAGTAAAAGATATGGGCTTAAACCCTTTAAAAATATTACATTCCAGGTCAATGACCATAGAAATCTTCGTAGTATCGCCCGTATATTATGGAGTGACTGAATATTGTTATCACATAAAGAGTACTAGAAGAACTAATCAAACCAGTCGGTGATCACGAACCTTCATTGATTGAGATAATTGTGACATATGTTACGTATGCCTAACCACCCTACATCTCGTCGCGCGTTATAGGCCAGTATCATAGTAGGATGGAAAGAGGCTAGGGGCGGCCAAACAAAAACATGGCATCAATCCATGAAATCTCTGACCTTTGGTCTAAGCCATGTTGGCAAATGCAAACTACCTGGTTAGGGCCTGCCTGACGATCGCCATTAGTGGCTGAAGACACTGAGTAACATGGCTCATAATCAGTCACAGTGGCGTGAGCGTATTTGCTCCTTACTTTTGCCTAGGCCTATACGCTCTATCATTCTATCGTACCTACGTTAGCTTCGTTCTTTCCTGTTAAATTATGCTGTCGTGTTAATCCTGTAAAATATGATCTTGTAATGCTAATGTAGCATGGTAAATTGGAGTTATGAGCATACTCGACGGGTCCTACGTTGTTCATGACTGACTGACTGGAAATATGCATTGTTTATCTGGTAGCAAACATTTAAAACGCATAAAAGCATTCATATAGACGACTTATAACTGTATAATACATATTTTAAAATGTTAATGACAGGTACAGAGTCAGTAATTTATCAAAAACACTACAACACGAATGAGAACCAGTTTGCGGGTTTAGTTTCGATGTCAACGAAATACTTACAACTAGTATGAAAGCACCACTGGAAAGCTTTAAGTCAAACAATATAACTAAAACAGTAGAGAGGATTATTTTGCTCTTGGTTACAATACTGTCTATTGATATGTTGCTAAATTAAACGCATATTATTAAGACTATCTTGACACTTTAATGATTGAAATTTGGCAACTGGTCATGCTCACTTACACCGATAGTCTTTGATAGATGAATGATTCAGATATTCATGATAACACGAATGGCACGCGAGCTGTTTGCGACTATTCAGAAATTTTAATTTTCAGTGACTTATGTTATTTATATTGTTAGACTTCGTACTCACATGAGCCAACACAGACTAGTGAAAGTATTGACTTCTTAGGCACTGTAAAAACCTTCATCTTACTCTCCTGTTGATTATTGAGAGCGTTAGGAATCAGATAATCCATTAGCATCGAAATACTACTTCTGTCTTTACAAATCCCTACACAATGAGAGCAAAAAGTGAATTACCGTTCTCAGCTAGCAATTAATAACTACATAAGGACTGAGGTTGGGTTTTTACTTTACATTCAGATAGTAACAACACCTTAATAGAAACACTAGAGACCAAAGTTTAATTAACAGGATGTGCATACATACAGAAAACACAAAAAAGCTAGATGATTGAGTTTGTTTCCAACCAGCTACAAGTAAACATAATCGATGAACAGATTGTAGCTTATTATATTATCATTGTAACGAGCTAGTATAAACCAACTTATTTCCTTTCGCTCGAGTGCAGGTGTCTCTACAACGGCTTTAGTCGCTTAGGAACGGGACGACGAGGTTTTTAGCCTACAGGATGCAACACTTCGTGCTTTTATTCCATAAATTATACCGATACTTTTTATATGCAGTAATGCCTCTTCATTTTCTAGCCATGGATACTGATAGAACTAATAGAAGTTCGATAGGAGGTGGCAAGTGGAAATGAGTCCGGGAAGATAAAACAGTAACTAGGAGAAGAAGCGGAACTAGGACAAATTGTTTTGGAGAGAATAATAAGGACTAGATGCACAAGTGAGAATAAAAGTAAATAATGTAAGAATATTCACAATCAGATATGAAAAGTGATGCAAATATGAGTTCAGATTATTAAATTTGCTCAATATTCCGAGCGGCGAACAGCAGTCGATGCTGCATGATATAGAAATCTAACCACTGTCTAAAGTGATATGATAATAAAGCTTTTTTATGGAGGCTGGCATGAGGACCAATTTAAAGTGTATATGAAAGAAACAGCAGTGATAGAAAGATTTGTTACTAATGAACTAGAAATCTCAGTGTAATTTAAAACATACCAAACATGCTAATTCACAATAAATGAGTGAATGAACAGTTCATTCAAAAGAATTCTGACCAAAGCATTAATGCTTTGGTCAGATTTAAATATGAGGGAAGAGATAGCTAATACCAACGAAACTAATGATGCTGGACTATTACGCCAAGCAAACAGCCTGTGAGTGAGAAAGGAATATAAAGTAGAAGTAGGTAGCTAAATAGCTAAAGTCAACACAAACCATCAGCTGTGTTAGGGCTGTAAAGTGCGTAGTGACGCTAAGAGCAAAAGTACCGCTTCTAAGAACCAAACTATTAACTTTCAACCTTGTTTGGCAGAATTAGTGAACTGTCGTTTATTGAGATCTGTGTCTAAATGGCAGGAGTAATCTTGGCGTCGAAGAGTACAATCCTTGTTAAATTGCTTCCGAAACTAAATAGAAAAAGAGTTAAGCTAAGGGAGCTAAATCAAGGGACACAAATAAAAGTATCTGCTACACCATTATCCCTCAATGCACTCATAGTCTAGATTTACGTCGAGTTTTCGTTTTTAGGATGAGGCGAAAGATGACGACACAATCTATTCATGAAGGGAGTTCCATAGTTTATTTATCTTGACAATAAAAGTGCGAACTATTTCATATTCTATCCCTAAGGAATGTCCTCTTTGGACTGTATATTGCAAGTGATCTGCCGGGGTGGGTGGGGTTATGGGCTTAAAACAATGGGTAATTCTCCAAGCAAATGGCTTAATAGACTTTCATCATTGATGCTGACAATGTTTTTTTTGGTAGCTACAGCTATTAAAAGCTCGGCCGAGCATCGCTAACAAATCACAAGACCCCACATATGAAAAAACTCGCCCTCTAGTTAACTAACGTGGATACTGCTGTACCGTTAATGCTCTACTCACGATCAAGTAATACTTCTCCAACCCTCACTATCTTCTAATTTATTCTTATTCGTACGCATGGGTTTAGTCGTTAAAAGTTGCCCTGGTTACTCAACAAACGTAACTTGGTCATATACCGGCTGCACCTCGAGACATATGATACATCAAGACCATATCCCTTCTGACTCTCATGTACTGTACGTAATGCAATTTTATTGCTTTAATTTATCCCGAATACGGTCTAATTTATATTCCTACTACCTTACATGTTGCTCTTTTTTGAACTCGTTCAAAAGTATCTGTAGCGGTAAATAATCCCCAAAATTAATAGCTACATAGGTTTCGACATTGATGCTGACCATGTTTGTTTTAACGGACACTACTAGTTGAAGGCGCTCGGTCACGCATCACGACCAGATCACGACACATCGTACCGTAACAAGCAACCATCTCTCTAGTTTGCCAGCCTAGACGTTGCTATCCCATTGCCGCTGCATTCACGATCAAATATAACTTCTCTTCCATCCTTCATTGCCTTCTGATTTCTTCTCATTCGTAAGAGTGGGTTCAATCGTTAGAAGTTGCTCTGGTAATAATCCAAACGTAACTTGGCCATATACCAGGTGCACCTTCATTGGTGAGCACGACGTGTTCTGGACACGTTCATAACTGTGAGTTCGTTCCTGTTTATAATTTTTAACAGTATTTTTGGTGTGATTATCATCATTTTTTGCACATTTTGATTGCATTTATTTTTGTATTTTCATATACTGCATATATAGCATGACTGATCAGACTCCTAAGTTCATTAAGATTAAAACTCCTACACCCCCGAACTTCCAGCTCATTCCTTTCTGGACAGAAAACATAGAAGCTTGGTTCTGCTACGCAGAAGCCGAGTTTCGAGACCACGCTGTGACAGATCCGCGTGTTCAGTTTCTTGCCGTCGTGAGGTCACTTCCGCGCGAATTAAACAGGTACGTCACCCTCTTCTTTTTCAGCCCTGACTGCCTAGAACCTTATGACCAGCTCAAAAGGTCGATTCTCAAACGCGGAGACTTGTCCGATAGACAACGTCTTGATGAGTTGTTCCACACCATCGAGCTACGTAATGGTTCATCAACGGAAATGTTGACGCGCATGCGAGAGGTAATTGGTCAACGCACTTTCGACGAAGGTCTTTTCCGTCAACTCTTCTTATCAAAACTGCCACAACAAGTGCAAGCAGTTCTGGTAACGTTTAATAACAACCCAGTAGATGAACTAGCTTCATCTGCTGGTCGAATTCTGGAGATCACCAGAACTCGCGACAATCAGGTTTATTCCATTACCGAAAAACCTCAGGCCACCGAAAACGACGTGACAAAATTGTGTAGTACCGTTTCTCGTTTTCTTGACCTGAAGGAAAGACACCGACCGAACGAATCTCATCGACGAAGTACATCACGGAGAAGGTCGTCGTCTCAACCTCGACGAAACGAAAATTCACATTGGTGTTGGTACCACAAAACCTATGGAAAAAATTCCAAGAAGAGTAGAGACCCCCGTTGTTTCCCTAGACATAAACTGATTGTTGACGCATCGGGAAACTATTTCTATGGCACGCGTTAGCGGCAACCGTAGCCGGTGGAAGCAGCCGCCTGTTATTTATCACTGATGTGATAACGAAGGTTCGCTACCTCGTCGATACTGGCGCAGAAGTTAGCGTTCTTCCTGCAGCTCCATCTGATCGCCATCATGAAGCTACGTTCGATTTACAGGCAGCCGATGGAAAACACATAGCAACATATGGTAAACGATACGTCTACTTAAACGTAGGTTTACGAAAACGCATACACTGGATTTTCACTATCGCCGATGTGAAAATACCTATCATAGGCATGGATTTATTTAGCCACTACAACTTCCTTGTGGACCCAACTAAAAAGAGACTAGTGGATAGTAACACAAATCTCTACATTCGTGGAACCGCTGCAACAGGTTGTAGCTTATGTCCTCTTCGTTTTAAACATTTAATTAACCCTTATTTTCAGATGATACTCGATAAGTATCCAGATCTGAATAAGACGTCATCGAAATTATCATGTGTAACCAGCAATGTTACACATCACATCACGACTACAGGTCAACCTGTATTCTCCAAAGCACGCCGACTCGCGCCTGAAAAACTAAGGATTGCGAAAAACGAATTCGATCATATGATTGACTTAGGAATAATTCGACCTTCCAGTAGTCCATGGTCATCTCCATTACATATGGTCCCGAAGAAAGATAGGAATGACTGGCATCCCACCGGTGATTACCGACGTCTTAACGCCCAAACTACTCCTGATCGTTACCCTTTACCGCATATCCACGATTTAACGGCCACTCTGAAGGGAATGACAATATTTTCAAAACTCGACTTGGTAAAGGCGTACAACCAAATACCGATGTCTGAAAATGATATCCCGAAAACCGCTATCGTAACTCCATTTGGCCTTTACGAATTCCTCCGAATGCCTTTTGGGTTGAGGAACGCAGCACAAACATTCCAACGTTTCATTGATGACGTGTTCCGCGGGCTTGACTATGTCCACGGATACGTCGACGACTGCCTGATAGCAAGTCCAGACGAGGTAACACATATGAAACATTTGGACACAGTCTTTAGTAGACTGCAACAATATGGAGTAACCATAAACATACAGAAATGCCAAATCGGAACAACCTCGTTGGACTTCCTGGGGCATACTATTAATGCGAATGGTATACAACCCCAAAAACACAAGGTGGCAGTTATTCTGGAGTACCCGGAACCAACCACCATCAAGCAGTTGCGAGCTTTCAATGGGTTGGTAAGTTTCTACAGACGGTTTATACCGAACTGTGGATCTATCATGAAACCACTAACGGATCAGCTTCGTGGAAATAAAAAAGTGGTCACAATGGATGCAGACTCAAAGAAAGCCTTTACTGCGACTAAAGAGGCAATAGCCAATGTGACTATGCTGGCACATCACAATACCGAAGCCCCTGTCAGCATCGCGGTTGATGCATCTGACTCAGCGATTGGCGCAGTTCTGTAACAATGGACTGACCAAACTTGGCAACCTTTAGCATTCTTCTCAAGACGATTAAACGATACCGAATCAAGATAAAGCACTTTTGGTCGTGAACTGCTAGCCATGTACTGTGCTGTGCGACATTTTCAACATTCCATCGAAGGCCGGGAATTTACAATATTCACCGACCATAAACCACTGACGTTTTCTATGAGGTCATCTTCAGATAAGTACTCTCCACGAGAGTCACGTCATCTACACTGCATTTCCCAGTTCTCTACTGATATACGACATATATCTGGAGCTAACAATGTAGTTGCCGACGCCTTATCACGAATACACGCCTTGAATCGTATCCAAGGCATCGACCTTGTTGAACTAGCTCGACTTCAAAATGAAGACAATGATCTTCATCACGAGTTGTCTACAACAACGCTTAAACTCCAAACAAAGACGATTGGAAAAGGTAAGTACATTTTAATTTGTGATTCTTCTACAGGCACAGCCCGTCCAATCGTTCCCAAGAGTTATCGACGAATCATCTTCGACACATTGCACAACCTCTCTCATCCTGGTGTTCGTGCTACGTCTAAACTGATTGCCCAGAGATTTTGCTGGCCAAGGATGAATAAAGACATCAAAAAATGGGCACGCTCCTATGTGGCCTGCCAAGAGAGCAAAGTAATTCAGCACAATAAATGTCCTCTTGGAACTTTCCCAACTCCCGACGCTCGATTTGACCATGTCCACCTTGATTTGGTAGGACCCTTGCCAGAATCAAATGGATTTTCTTATCTTTTGACATGCGTGGACCATTTTAAACGCTGGCCAGAAGCGATTCCCTTAAAAGACATCACTACTGAAACGATTGCTCGCGCTTTCGTCGAACGATGGATAGCGAATTTTGGTTGTCCATCTACAATAACGACAGACCGTGGACGTCAGTTTGAATCTGGATTGTTCCACTCTCTGACAAAACTTTTTGGAACAACGCGTCTCCGAACAACAGCCTACCATTCACAATCTAACTGTTTGGTAGAAAGATTTCATCGACAGCTGAAAGCATCACTTTCAGCTACAAACATGCCGCAGTGGACAGAGGCTTTGCCACTAGTCTTACTCGGTATCCGAAGCATGTTAAAAGAGGATGTCGGGTGCAGCGTGTCTGAACTAGTTTACGGAACGACTCTTCGATTACCAGGTGAGTTTGTGGAAACCGCTTCCACCTCGACAAACTTGGATATAAATTCTTACGTGAACCGGCTTACAAATGCTATGCGTTCAGTTAAGCCAGTCCAAACTCGACAACAATCGACAGACACTTTCATCCAACCCGCCTTAAAATATAGTACACACGTTTTTGTACGTCGTGACGCTCTACGCCGACCTCTTGACGCGACTTACGAAGGACCATACAAGGTCTTGAAACGTAAAACAAAGTACTATACGATCGATAAGAATGGACACGAGGAGAACGTCAGCATTGACCGCCTCAAAGCAGCTTACCTAGAAGGTAAACCCTTCGATATCCAACTCGCCACAACACCGCCGAAACTCGACATGAGTAAAGTCGCCATGCCTCAAGCAACAACCAACGAGCAAATGGAAATTCAGAAGAGCTCCATAACGCCGAGAGCTACACGTTCTGGTAGAAATGTACGATTCCCAGAACACTTAAACGAATATTACATCTATTAATTTTTTTTCTAATTTTCCACTCTGCTTATTGTGAAGTTTATATATAAAATAAAAAAAATTAAACAAAAATATTTTGTTTTTACTTTATGGTATGCATTTTTGTTTACACATTTTCGTATGTTTGAAAAAAATATCAAAAAACCCTTTTTTATTCATGTTAGCGTTGCCGACATTTTATGCGTTTTTGTAGCTGTATTTAGCCGCCAAATTGCTTTTAAATATGTAAATATATTAATGAAATGCACATATTTAAATTTTTTCTTTTGGTTTTCCAGGACGCCTGGAAACGACCAGAAGAAAACGGAAGAGAACGATAATATTTTGTACATTTTTTTATGTAATGATACTTTAGCATAGGCACTGACGGCCAGAAGCTGCACAACATCCAAGCTATCAAAGGAACGCTTACCAATGTTTAACGCATTGGGTTTTATCCTTTGGATGGTACGTCATAGGGTTCTCACGAACCCATTAGGGGGGGAGTGGGCTGTAGCGGTAAATAATCCCCAAAATAAATAGTTACACAGGTCCTCGGCATTGATGCTGACCATGTTTGTTTTAGCGGACACTACTAGTTGAAGGCGCTCGGTCACGCATCACGACCAGATCACGACACATCGTACCGTAACAAGCAACCATCTCTCTAGTTTGCCAGCCTAGACGTTGCTATCCCATTGCCGCTGCATTCACGATCAAATATAACTTCTCTTCCATCCTTCATTGCCTTCTGATTTCTTCTCATTCGTAAGAGTGGGTTCAATCGTTAGAAGTTGCTCTGGTAATAATCCAAACGTAACTTGGCCATATACCAGGTGCACCTTCATATCAATCTCTTTCTTAGATGAGAAGACATTATACATAAGACTTTTTTGAGGTTTGATCTAAGGCAAGTACTGTAGATGCATGTGTAGAATTTTAGTGTCAAAATACCATAAGCTGTAAACGAAAACCACAAAATAGAGTTTGTTTTTTGAGTGCTGTGTGTCAATGTGTATAACCACCACCACCCCCACCCCCTGAAATGCCACAGAGGGTCACACCTAAGTCTTTTCTAAGGCTAAGGGAGTAATGCTGGAGGCACTAAATGTGTGCATAGATAATATATCAACGCTGTTCATCGTCAGCAGTTTACACTTATTCACATTGAGAGAAAGCGAGCTGCTGGAACCCTGCTAGTGTATACTTACTATTTCATCCTGGAGAATCTTGATGTTAGGGGTACCTTAAATCTTTCTTTAAAGCTGTAAATTAACTGCGTATATGAGAATTTTTGATTTCAAATTGGAAGAAAAGTCATCTACAAACAATAAAGGAGGAAGAGCTGTACTCATTCACGCCTAAATTACATAAGATATTGCTTGTTTAATGGAAGCTTAGATAGCATTCTTGTAATGACAGGGTAGACTATGAGTTTTACTAATATATTCCATTAAAAATATGCCTTGTTATTTCATTTACTAGTATAGACAAGTCACATATAACTATAGGTACATATTAAAGCTAAGAACGAAAGGTATGCAGGATTTTTAATAGTGTCCTCGAGTTTTAAAACGTCCCAAATGTCAGAAAGTGCTTTAACTATGTAGCATAGGCTCTCAACATTGATGCCGGCCATTCTTGCTCTAGTAGATACGACTACTTAAAGGCGCTCGGTCGCGCATCATCACCAGATCACGACACAGCACAAAGCGGGAAGCAATTCGCTTACTAGTTAGCCAGTCTAGATATTGCTATCCCATTATACCTCCACTTATGATCAAACATAACTACTTTATCCTTAGTTGCGTTCTGATTCATCCTCGTTCGTAGAAGTGGATTCAATCGTTAGAAGTTGCTCTAGTTGTACGACAAACGTAACTTGGTCATATACCGGTTGCACTTCATTGATGAGCTCGACGTCAACTCTTCTATCAAAACTGCCACAACAGGTGTAAGCAGTTTTGGTGACATTTAGCAACAACCCAGTAGATGAAATAGCTTCATCTGCTGATCGAGTTCTGGAGACCATTAGAACTCGCCACAATGAGGTTTATTACGTTACAGAAAAACAAATGCTACCGGAAACGAGGTGAAAAATTTATGCAATGATCATTCCTCTTTCTTCGACCTACAGGAACGACACTGGCCAAACGATTCTTGACTACGAGACCCATCACACAGATGATCCTAATCTCGACCTCGACGAAGAGAAAACTTATATTGGCGTTGGTACCACAACACTTATGGCAAAACCTCGAAGAACTGTGGAGACCACTCATGTTCCCCTAGCCACAAACCAACCGTTGACGCACCAAGAAACTATCCCGCCGGCACGCGGTGGCGACGACCGTACCCTGTGGAAATAGCTGCCTGTTATTTGCCACTGATGTGATAACGAAGGTTCGCTACCTCGTCGATACTAGATCAACTTCATCGGATCACAAACATGAAGCTGCCCTCAATCTACGAGCAGCTGGTGGAAAGAAAATGGCCACGTAAGGCAGATAATATGTTTGCTTAAACGTAGGTTTACAGAAACCTATACACTGGATTTTCATCATCACCGGTGTGACAATACCTATCATAGGCATAGATCTACTGAGCCACCACAACTGACTTGTGGACCCTACTAAGGAGAGACTAGTGGATAGTAACTCAAATCTGTACCTTCGTGGAACCGCAACTACAGGTTGTAGCCTATGTCCTCTTCGTTTTAGAGATTTAACCAAAGCTTAGTTTCAGCTTATACTCGACAAGTATCCAGATCTGAATAAGGCAACATCGAAATTATCATGTGTAACCAGCAATGTTACACAACACATCACGACTACATGCTAACCTATATCCCCAAAAGCGCGCCGACTCGCACCCGAAAAACTAGGGATAGAGAAAGACGAATTCGATCATATGATTGACCTGGGAATAATCCGCCAACCCAGTAGCCCATGGTCATCTCCATTACACATGGTCCCAAACGAAGATAGCAACGACTGGTGTCCCACCGGTGATAATCAACGTCTCAACGCCCAAACTACACCCGATTGTTACCGGTTACCACACAACCACGATTTAGCGACCATCCTGAAAGGGATGACAATATTTTCGAAAATTGATTTGGTAAAGGCATACAACCAAATACCGATGTCTGAAAATGATTCACCCAAAAACTCTATCATAACTCCATTCGGCCTTTACGAATTTCTCCAAATGCCTTTTGGGCTGAGAAATGCATCACAAACATTTCTGCGTTTCATCGATGTCGTGTTCCGCGGGCTTGACTATGTCAACTCACGCGTCGACGACTGCTCAGTAGTTGGCCCAGACGAGATGACACATGTGAGACACTTGAACGCTGCCTTCAGAAGACTGTAACAATATGGATTTACCATAAATATACAAAAGTGCCGAATTAGAATAACCTCGTTGGACTTCCTAGAACATACTATTAATGCTAATGGTATCAGACCTCAGTAACATAAAGTACCTCCTTTTTTTGAAGTATCCGGAACCAAACACCATTAAGCGGTTGTCAGCTTTCAGTGGATTGGTAGGCTTTTACAGACGATTTATACCCAACGGTGCATCTCTTATGAAACCATTATCGAGTCAGGTTCATGGAAATAATGAGGTGGTCACAATAGATACAGAGTCAAAGGAAGCCTTCACTGCAACTAAAGAAGCAATAGCCAATACGACTATGCTGGCACATCATAATACTGAAGCTTTCGTCAGCAAACTTTAGCATTCTTCTCAAGACGATTAAACGATACCGAATCAAGATACAGCACTTTTGGACGTGTACTGTTAGCCATGTACTGTGATGTACGACATTTTCAACATTCCATCGAAGGCAGGAATTTACAATATTTACTGACCACAAACCACTGACGTTTTCTATGAATTCATCTTCAGATAAGTACTCTCCACGAGAGTTGCGTCATATAGACTAAATTTCCTGTTCTCTACTGATATACGACATATGTCTGGAATTAACAATATAGTTGCTGACGGCTTTTCACGAATATATTCCTTGAATCGTATCCAAGGTATCGACCTTGTTGAACCAGGCCGGTGGACTAATGCTTTACCACCAGTTTTACTCGGAATTCGCAGCACTACAAAAGATGTTTGTAGCAGTGTTGTTAAATTAGTACATGGAACCACACTTCAACGACCAGGTGAGTTTGTGGAAACTGCATCTCGGCAAACCTAGATCTCAGTTCTTGCGTGAACCGGATTACAAATGCTATGCGTTCAGTTAGGCCAGTCCAACCTCGACAACAATCAACAGACACTTTTATCTAACCCGCCTTAGAATCTCGTACACATATTTTCATAAATCGTGTTGGTCTAAACTGAACTCTCAACGCAACTTATGAATGGCCATACATAGTCTTGAATAGAGGAACAGTGTATCATACAGCCGACAAGAAGACCATGAAGAGAACGTCAGCATTGACTGACTCAAGACAGACTACCTAGAAGCCAAACCTCTTGATGTCGATCTCGACACAATACCCTGGAAACATGACATGAACGTAGTCACCACGCTTTAGGCAACGACCAACAAGTGGAAACTTTGAACAGCTTCATAACGCCGAGAGCCACAAGTTCTGGTAGAGCTGCACGGTTTCCAGAGCACTAGAACGAAAATTATATCTATTGATTCTTTCCTAATTTCTTACTCCCATTGTATTGTAAAGTTATTTTATTTAAAAAGAAATTGAATAAAATTATTTCTCTTCCACTTGACGATATGCATTTTACCCGTTTTCGTATGTTTAAGAAACATCAAGAAACGTTTTTTATCTATGTGGGTGTTGTCGATATTTTGAACGCTACTGTAGCCGCATTTAGTAGCTAAATTCTCTTTTTGTATACGAATTGCACATGTTAAATTTTTTTGACTTTCCACACCGTCTGAAAACAAACAGAAGAACGTGAAGTGCACCTGATATATGACCAAGTTACGTTTTCGGTATTACCAGAGCAAATTCTAACGATTGAACCCACTCTTACGAATGAGAAGAAATCAGAAGGCAATGAAGGATGGGATGAGAAGTTATATTTGATCGTGAATGCAGCGGCAATGGGATAGCAAAGTCTAGGCTGGCAAACTAGAGAGAGATGCTTCCCACGGTGCGGCGTGTCGTGATCTGGTGATGATGTGTGACCGAACGCCTTCAACTAGTAGTGTCCGTTAAAACACACATGGTCAGCATCAATGCCGAGGACCTGTGTAACTATTTATTTTGGGGATTATTTACCACTTCAAACGTTAAAATAAAGAAATATATTTTATACGAAATGTTTTATGAAACGATACCCTAGCGTAATCACAAACGTCTAGAATCTGCACAACATTGCAAGCTATCAAGGGAACCTTTACTAATGTCTAACGCGTTGGGTTTCATCCTTTGTCTGGTACGTCTTAGGGCACTCACAAACCCATTATGAGGGAGTGAGCTGTAGAGGTAAATAATCCATTAATTAAATAGTTGTATAGACCCTACGCATTGATGCTGACCAAGTAACAATGTAGGAAATATTCCTAGACTTTGCTTTCCCATCGACGCTCCACTTACGATCATGTATAACTCCCCCAACCGTCATTGCCTTATTTATTCTTATTCGTACCAGTGGATTCAATCGTCAGAAGTCGCTCTGGTTATACGACATACGTAACTTGGTCATGTATCGGGTGCACTTCACATACATGTAAATGTAACGGCAAAATAATATTTTGTTTTCCAGCTTCAGTACAACGCTGATACATAGAAAACAACCGAAGTGATAATTGCACCAGTAAAAATAATATAATATCATTGTCGCCACATATCTACAAATAAAATGCTACGATAGTCGTGAATCGTACAGTCAATTAGCTAGAAGTCATACATCGGACACTACCAAAGACCCATAATCTCACTTCAACTTCCGGACGCGAAATAAATGAATTGTTTAGATGAACTTGTATCTTACTGTTGATTTGTTATAGTCTGAAACAGGAACGTTAAGCCAACGAGCTCTGAATAGGACGAATCGCACGTCCTGGATTCCGCTTATTAGTTACAGACCAACTTAAACAATAGCTTGTCGTATAGGTATTTGAAATTAAAAAGCGGAATGTTGAGTGAATGCGGTACATGTGTTTTTGTTTTGCGTAACGTTTTCTTTATTTGATTCTAAATCTCTTCCTGTTTCGAATGTTTTCTTGTCATGCTGTGTTACTTTCCTCTTACTCTCCAGGTTTTCTCATACTCTTTCCGCACTGCCTGCAACTGTCTCAAAGAAGTTATTTACTGGTCTTAATGTTAAGGAATAATTCTTAGGTGAATACGGTTCACAAACCAGTAATATGATTGACAGTTGATACCTGACACATGAATGGGAAGCGAAACATGTTTTATTCATAACACACGTTAAAATAAACCACATACTCGTCTAGTACTTTAGGAGGTACAATGATTCTTATTCCTTCTCCGAATAAATGGAACCCGATTATTAAAATTATTTTCACGCTAGAGTTACTCCTTAAAATATGCACCACTATGATACTTCCTCATGAGACAACGTTCTTGAGTATTCTTATGAGGTATTCTTTCTATTTTCCAATAGGTGATTTTTTTTTTCGAAAATCACTATAAATGTGGTATATCTAAGTAGTTGGAGGGCCTTTTTTGTTATGGGGGGAGTGTAGTGCTCATTGTGTTTCTTTGGAATTTGATGTGAAAACGGATTATTAAATAGCAGGAGCGACAAAATTACTAAGATACTATCATTCTATGCCTATAGAGGTTATTCTCTAAACAAGGAGTAATTATAACAACTCCGGCTAGATTTGTAATACAAAGGCTTGACGTCAACGTAATCCGCAAGTACTGAGTGCTTGCATCCTGAGACGTGTTATTTTCTGCTATTGTTTACTAATCATTTTCTTTCATGCATTACTCAAGAACCGACACCAGCTTGAACAACTGTTAATTTAACCCTGATGTAACCTACATCATAGTTGGCCTACCAGAAAACGGCTTACGAAAGAGAATGACTTTATCGTTTAAAAAACTACCAGAATAAAGTATTAAAATGTGCATAACAATTCCATATTGTCAGTAATTTTTTGGAGGCTATCAAAAGGTTGTAAACATTTCCAAATCGAAGCAAATTCTATATTACTACTTATCCATATGACTGTAGAATATTCTTCTGCTAGTCCCTTCATATTTGCCGAGACAGTTTTCCAATTTAGATCACACAACTTCGGTTATTTGTATTAAATTTAGAAGCATCCACAAAGCGCTGCTTTTGAACAACAACACGATAATTGTATCCAAGTCTTGCTTGACACTCTTAGGATTTTAAATTGTCTATGTAAGTCGTTGTTCCTATGTTTTTCTTAATAGTATGGATTAGGGTTGTCTTTGCAATCAGGTTTCTAAATATATGAAATCTATTGACGAGAACAACATGAAATCTACCTACCCATACTATATGAATGTTACGTCCGCGATCATATTTGTGTTTTATGATTACAATTTCATCAATCACCACGACTTTACCAATACTACTCATAGACATTGGTCTTCTCATTAGTATCTCAAAACATCTCTGCACATGTTACTCCACTGACATCTTCCATAGCTGCTATCACAGTTACAGATGTCTTCAGTAACTACTCCATTACCAGAACTATTATATGTTGAAGGGTATCTTTAGAACACGTGAAGAGTGAACCCGGTCTATTGAACTTCTTCCAACATAAAAATAATTAGTTCGGACATTGTCTTTTATTTAACTGCTTCCTGTTATGCTAGTGTCAGAACAGCATTCCTACAGTTGAGAAACATATGGGACTCAAAACAAATATCAACTAACCTCAAAGTCAGACTCCTCAATTCGAACGTGAAGACAGTCCTGCTGTATGGAGTTGAAACTCGGAGAATTACTGCAAACATCATCAGACGGATACAAGTATTTATAAACAACTGCTTACGAAAGATACTGAATATCCGTTGGCCGGAAACCATCAGCAACAGCTTACTATGAGAGAGGACAAACCAACTTCCAGCCGAAGAGGAAATTAGGAAAAGACGTTGGAAATGGATAGGACATATATTACGCAAACCATAAGACTGCATCACGAGATAAGCATTAACATGGAATCCTGTTTGGGAACGGAAAAGAGGAAGGCCAAAGAACACGCTGCGTCGAGAATTGGTAGCAGACATTAAAAGGATGAACAGCAACTGGGAACAATTGGAAAGGATTACTGAGGACAGAGTTGAATGGAGAATCTTGGTGAGCGGCCTATGCTCCTCAGCGAGGAGTAACGGGCATAAGTAAGTAAGTGTTATGCTAGTATCGAAATATAAACAGAAGCTACAGAAACGGCTACGGCAATAGATAGTACTAGACAAATTTTTTGACTCGTCAAAGAAAATGCTATCATGGAAAAACTACTGTTAGCGGAGTTTTTTTGGCAAAAAATGGTCTATAATTCACTCTTACTCCAGAAGATTAGACTTTTAGATGGAGTACTTTCAGGAACAGATCAATTTACTTCTAGCTAGCCTTCAGTTACCAACTATTCCCAAATTACCTGAGTGCAAAATTGACACGTCTCTCAACCCTTAATTAGGTTAAATAGGTTATAAGTAATTTGAAGCAATCGAGAGAAACAGGAACTAATAGGATGCCCCCAGATGAACTTTAGACATAGTGGTAGCTGCAGTCTGAGAACTGGACATAATCCTATCCGACTGATCTCGATCACTTATTTTCCCTATTTAGAAGAAAGGACAGTAATCCTCTTGTGATAATCTGTTTAAATAACATAGTGTTTAAAATGTTACCCTGTGTAATCATTCTATGCTTTTCCGATAGTAAGGGTCTACAAACTCGAGAATACATGGCTGGTTTCAGACCTGGACGAAGATGAATCGCTAAAATGTCCACTCTTCCATGGCCTCTAGAATGTAAGCGTACTTACCAACGTTCGATAATAGTAATATTTCTTGACTTGAAACCGGCTTTCGATTCCGTAGATTTAGAAATTCTATGGCGGTATTTGTCAATAAAAGGCATACCTCAGAAGTGCATAAATCTTATGAAAGCGATCTATCCAAACATCACTGGTCGGCTTAGAGCCTATGGCAAACTTTCACAGTAATTTTCAACTTCAAGTGATATTCACCAGAGTTTCCACTTATCTCCTTTTTCTTTAATGTCGTCATAAATTTCCTCCTAAAGGTTACACCGACTGCATTTTCTAGAATTGACCTCCTTCCTAGAGACCTGCTTATCAACTTAGAATATGTTAACAGTGCAGTCCTATTCTGTGGTGGAACTGATTATATACACTCTCCTGAACAGCCTTAGCAACAATGCAAGCATATTTGGAGTGCGTTTCTATCCATCTAAGCGCAAAATATTCCTTTAACACTGGTATTATTCACCACCTAAATTGCTCATAGTAAGTTGAGTAAGTGAATGCGTTGACAGCTTCACTTGTCTCTGGTCTCATCAGCCCTGGTGGGCTGGTGTCTGATGAAATCTCGGCCCAGATTCAGAAAGATCGCTTGGCTTTTTCTTAACTACGTTACTTGTAACTTATGCCTAATCACCCTACACCTCGTCGCGCGTTATAGGCCAGCATCATAGTAGGATGGAAAGAGGCTAGGGGCGGCCAAACAAAAACATGGCATCAATCCATGAAATCTCTGACCTTTGGTCTAAGCCATGTTGGCAAATGCAAACTACCTGGTTAGGGCCTGCCTGACGATCGCCATTAGTGGCTGGAGACACTGAGTAACATGGCTCATAATCAGTCACAGTGGCGTGAGCGTATTTACTCCTTACTTTTGACTAGGCCTATACGCTCTATCATTCTATCGTACCTACGTTAGCTTCGTTCTTTCCTGTTAAATTATGCTGTCGTGTTAATCCTGTAAAATATGATCTTGTAATGCTAATGTAGTATAGTAACTTGAACCTATACTCACATGTCCCTAATTTACGTTTTCCATTATTTATTTTGATTGATTGATTTGTCAGTGTTAGTGCGTGCTTTCTGTTTCACATTTTCAACGAACCATGCATAACCTTATTGTCCCTGCAGAAGTTATGTAATTTAGAAATTTGTTTTCAGATGATATCACGAGTTAAAAGATTTCAAACTTCATCGGAGTTGTCATGAATATAAATTACCTACTATGTTAGTTTTTATATTTTCTCATATCTTTCAAAGCCTAATGTATTTTATTTTCCAGGCATAAATTTATGAACCACCTTTGGTTATCAGGTCGAAATAGAGTTGTGTTCAGCACATAAATGTAATAACTATACAGAGAGCTGTCTTCAAATGATTTTAAGAATGAGGTTATTAGGTTCTCTTACTTAACATCCATCTATTTAATGTATGACTTTCACTACCGGATTTTAAACCAATAACTAATTGTTTCTGATTACATTTAAATCGCTTATTAGTAGGTGAATATGTCACTCACGAGCACACTGTATGACAATGAAACGTGTTATTTAAAGCTATTAACCATTAGTACATTATTAGTATTTGGTAGGACCTTCGAAACACTACTCGTACATGTTTGGATCACCGAGTGAGCAGTGTTGAGATAAAGTGTAAGGTACTTAGCACTGTTTAGTATTGTTATGGATCGTTGACTGCTGTTACCTGTTCAACAACCATCTTCCTCAACAAACGATATCGGTTGTTGTATTGGCAATTTAAAGAACTGTATGAGACCTACTCAGGACACAGTATCGGTCCATGAAGTCACTGACCATCCATCTGAGATATATAGATAGATAAAGAATACCTAGTTGGTGCCTGTGCATTCATTGTTTGACGATGCTGTATGTTATTTCTCAAAGTCAGTTTCAGTGGTTTTGATTAGTTCACACTTTTACTCTTAAATCCTGAGTTTCCTTTATATCACGAATCCGTTCTCGATCCTAATGTTTTTTACAGTTACTTGATTTCGTCCCGCTCCTTAAAATTATTTAAAAGTTTGAGCCGACACATTTTTTACTGGTCTTCCATTCTTATGATTTACTGTTTGAATCAAACTAATCTAATTTGTCATCTAAGAAAGTGATGATAGTTAGCATTTATGTTCAGCTTAAGTTCCTAATTGTCAAGTTGTATCTCTTCATTTCTGCGGCTATTTGACTGGTCTTCCCGCCCTCCCACATTATCCGTACATTCCATGTACCTATAAAAATTTTTGCTCTGGTTGTTAAAAGGGACATAGGCCTCATGACTTCCAAAGAATCTCAGCTTTCACCACAAGGCGTCATAATCACTCCTTCCACTCCCAGGGCAGAGTTGAATTGGTTTAGTTTGTTTAACCTGATTAGTGTGTTTTTTAGCAAGCTTGTGTTTTACGGGGTGAGAATGCTTGCCCCATGCCTAACCCTCCTCCCGTACCCGGGCTAGGGACCGGCAGTAACCCTAGAAGAGCTACAGGCTGCATCATCTTAAGGGTACAAGTACTTATAGACAACTGCCTACGCAAGATATTGAATGTCGGTTGGCTGGAAACCATCAGCAACAATCTACTATGGGAAAGAACAAACCAACTTCCAGCCCAAGAGGAAATTAGGAAAAGACGTTGGAAATAGATAGGACATACATTGCGAAAATCACCAAACTACATCACGAGTTCTTAATTATAGGAAAAAGTAGTACTTAAATGTAATTTTCATGACTTTACTTATATTTTTATTTCTTTTTACAGGCGATTGGAGTTTTGCATAGACAAACAATGAATCATCTACCGATCCTTCATCATTCCAAGTTATGTTTACTTGGTTGCACAGGGCAGTCAATCAGGTTTCGCTATTCGCCTGACCCTGGCTCCCTTGAACAGCGTTTATTTAGAGCGGTTACGAAACCTGTTATTCCCCCTATTAATATAAACCCAGTCGAAATGCGTCTACGCAGAATGGAAGAGAATCGTCTCCGCGTTAGTTATCTTATTTTTTTGTTGCGTTATTTAACTTTCAAACTTGGAGTTGTACATCCTCTGTAGAATGATCGGTTGCATAAAGTTGATAATTTGTGAGTGTACATTACGTTGTTTCTGGCAAACATCGTTAACCTTTCATTTATTGGGTTTATTTCAACTACTTTTTCATACTATTCGATTTTAGGTGACGTTGATTTATTTCGTCTGAAATTCTCCATAAGCTATATATTTGATTCTGAAATGCTCAGTGGTTTCAATATTCATGATCGATTTCCCTAAATATGTAATATATTTGTAACATTCCTTTCAGTAGAAGTTGAACTTTCTAACGTTTCTTGACTTAATGTAAGCCGCTTCTGTATAGAATAAGTAAATGACCGAATGAAACTCAAGTTTAAATAATTTAGTGGAACCAATCAAAATGTTTAGTACAATCAGTCGTGTTGAAGTCATGCCATTTGGCTCAGGAAGTGTGTTTGAGAACTGTAAGTGCGTATGAAAGATATGATGTGAAAATGGAGATGGTTTGTTTATGTCAAATTTAATTAAATTTTATTGTTGCTTCTTATATAGATAGTCCATGTTGGTTAGATAGTAAGACCTATTTTCATTAAGTTTAGTAGGGTTTAACAATATGTTAAAAACTTCAGCTATTCGCCTTTCTTTATAATTGAACAAACCTTTTTGACTAATTTGAGCGTTTTTCTTATTGACTTTACGGTTGCCGTAAATAGTCTATTTTGTTATTGCTGATTTGATTCGCAGCTCTTCGAATTTTACATGATTATTAATAGGTCGTCTCGTATGCTATATGTCACGAGTCAAGATTCCCCAGGTAGATTTCCCAATATAGAAAACATCACAGTTGATACAGCCTAAGCTGTAGATATAGTTCTGTATAAAGCGAAACAAAACTTTTTGTTTTATTTTAACTGATGCACCTCGAAAAGTGTCGGCCTTAATTCCATGCTGTTTTTGAATTATTTACAATTCATCTGTGGTATTATGGCGATAGTGTAGAATAAATGTACCAACTTATACTGCTTCATTATATTTATGATAATAATAATAATTATTATTCAATAGCAGATCATTCAGTTTTTCTACTTTTTTCATAATATTCATAAAAAAATTGTAAAATTGGAAGTTGTCGCCTACATTCCTATATTCACTTTGCTTATCTTCATCTAATAATTTTGAAGGTTCTTTTGAATAAAATTAGAGCCAAAGGAATCTTTGTGTCAAATGGATGTACTAAACTGAAACCAATATATCGAATTTCGGTAGATATTTGGATTGTGTTCCATTCACATTTCTTTTAACCAAACAATCTCGAAATGGAAATTCATTGGGTTAGCTTATACTGTGCTGTTTACTTCTAAAACCACACTCAATAAATGATTGCTCTTATAATTTTTTAATTGGTTTGGCTTTGCATCTAGTTGCTAAGTGTTGAATAGACTTGATTAACCAACATAACATGAGAAATATGAATAAACCATAATCAAGACTAGTGACAGTACCATAAGTACTCGCAAACAATAAGTGGCTTGGTTTACACATCACTTTTAAATTCTTTTTTTGTCGTGTCTCTCTGACCAAATCACTGAATTCACAAAATGCAACACTAACAGAGAAACCAACTTAAGTTATGAAGTTTCTTTACAAATATTATAGTCGTCTTGCTAATGTTTAATGTATCAATACTGAATATTATTTTGGAAAGACCTTTGACTATTTTTGTTGACTTGATTCTAGTTAGTCAGTTTACCAAGTGAAGTATTTTAGTCTATTGAATCTAGAGCGATAGTGTTAGGTGGTCGAAGACAATTGGTAGAAAGACTTCTATTTAGGATTTGTGCAGGTTAGCTTTCATTGACCATGTGCATTTTTCAGTTTTAAAGGAATTCGTGCCCACTGATGTTATTAAGATCCCCGATTCGTCTTTTCGACAATTGTCAACCAGAGTGAAATCTAAATACATTATTTCACTCAAACCACTTCCAATCACTTAAGACAAATGCACTAAAATACTGGCTGATTTTCCTTGGTTATCACATTACACCTTCATTGATGGAACGTAATTAATGCCAAGGACTTAACAATGTATTGTTTGATATTTCGAAATGCAAGCTACAACAACATGTATATGCAGTCAATACCATTTAATGTTTTTCACATTGGCATATATATTACAGTATGTTATAATAAAGCCGGGGGATGATTTAATTGAAACAATATTGTTCGTATACATATATACATATTTGTGATCTTTACAACCCGAGAGAGTGACCACAGAACCCAAGGGATAAGTGCATTAAGTTGATCAAACAACCTTAATGAACTGTTTGATATGTGTTAGCTCTTTACCTGCAAATGCTTTGTCACTTGAAATCTGTGGAATGAGGTGTGCCTTTTTATGGTCAACTTTGTCAAAGCGCACCCTTGTGGTTTGATCATGTAATTAGTAAAGTCAAATAGCAAAATACATGGTTCAAATTTTTCCTAAACTATTTTGATCTTTCATTTACATAGCATTATTCTAACACAGTAGATAACCAACCATTCTCAAAAGTTAGTATCCAAACATGAACATCGTTTTTATATTGTATATACTAAAAGCGTTTCACAATATTTATGGCATTCCACTACATACATTTGTAACTTTTAGATTCTAACTGTTCCTCGTTGAATTCCTTTGTAATGCTTAACTTTGTGCTGTTCTAATAGTAATATTTTTCGCGTATAATTTTCTTTATTGCCACATCGGCTACTTTGGTAGTCTTTCTGTTCTGATGTGATATCACAACTTGGATCATTGTCATATTCTACTTTGTTCATGACTGATTGACTAAACGCTGTCCAGATGTTTTGAAGTCAACACAGGTTTTACTTTTAAGTAGATAATATTTTGATCATTTTGTTGTTACCTTTTAAGCAGTGGGATATATTCGCATACTTGAATGAGTATGTCCAATCACCATTGGCATGTCTTTTTCCAGATATTCATTGAAGATGCTGACACTGCAGTTTTTCGAACGTCTTGAATTATAATTCAGTCTTGTTCGGAATATATTTCTCTCTAATTGCGAAATGTTACTTCATAGTTAGTCTGCGTTATCTCTCGGATTATTTATAATGGTGAGTTAGTTGAGTGCGTTGACCAGCTCTCGTCGACCCTGGTGGATTAGTATCTGACGAAAATTCTTTGGTTGTCCCCAACTTGTTATACTTCTGCCGTAGGCGAGCTATCTGTCTGCCAACTGAGTTATTAGTAGACTGCACAAGAATACGCTTTGTATTAACCTATTGCTATAAAACATTGATTTTAAAAATAAGAGACTTGTGTAGACTTCAAAGGTTTGATCACAGATGCAGCTTACGTATCCTAGGTCAACCAAATTGTCAATACTGAGGTTACTCTCGGACAAATCGGTTGAGGTTGTGAATTTTGATTGATTGAAACTGTCAAGACACTAATTACCTTTGCCCAACCACCGTTGTCTGGTGCAGAAAGGAGGAAAATTATAATGGACTAAAAGCCGTGATATCAGTTTCTAAAGTCAACTGTTTGTCTTATCCGTTTTGGTAGGTGCAAAATACCATGATCAGTGACTGAGATATTTTGTGGCATGACTGAAAATCGATCAGAGTTGCGCAGACGGCTTTAATCTTCATATATACCTTTTCATTCCAATCGAGTTTGTTTTTAATGTTTAGGCTGTTTCATTATCATCCCTATGGCACTATTGCGACTCTTTGGTATCCATCATGTTAATCTGATTTTGTCATGCTAGCGTCGTATGATGACACGAGCACAATTGCTTTGGGCTCTGCGTTGTTTTGAATTGATTGGTATTCTCTGCTGCCATGCTTGTCTTACAGATATGTGGGATGGAAGTAGAATCCTATAAAACGGATGTTTCGGACTTACGTCACCATTCTTCATAAGCTCAAAATAAGTTAAAATTGATAATACCATAATCTTAAGACTGATTTTTTGAAAAATATTATTAGTATAATCAAGGAGCCTACTTAAGAAGGCAAAGAAAACTATTTAAGAAACATGATTTAAATAGGTTTTTCAAAGGAAGGTAAATTTCTATGCATCTTTATAACGGTTACTATTTTTAAACTTTAAGTTTGTGTCTGTCTTGAGGACATCATCTAAGAAGTATGTAGCTCTATACATACCTTAAAAATCAATCAAGACTTCATGCATTCGTAGTCTAAGTTAGTCAAATTGCTTCAATTATCGTTAATTTTTTGCCAGATTGATGAGTTGGGATAAGCAGTGGTTGTAAATGTTAAGTAGACTTCTGACTATGCTTCTTTAAATTGAGTCGTGATATCAAAGAAATCGATATATAGCTGGCCTCTATCTATTCATCACAACTCCTTAACCGGGGTCCTATAGATGGTAAAATTTAGTGGCTTAAGACTTCACCAGATATGCTTTCGAATGAAAACCTGTGGCGATCTTTCTGTAGTTTTTTTATTGAACTCTTCTTGGTTATATTTTCATCCGAACTGTACCCTCTACCACTTAAGTTTCTTGTTCTTTTGTTAAGTTTTACCTATTTGATCATGACTCCCCTCTTTCATCTTTTCACAGTGCTATCCTTCCAATTTTGTGAAGTGTGCCTTTTCTGATTCATATATGTACCAGGATAAATAAATAAATTTATAAATTACGTCTGTCGTCAGTGCTATTCATTCTGTGCTTTACCAGGCCTGAACATATTTTAAATTGTGATCGGAAATCTGTAACCTCTTGTCCTTCACACCAAATGACCATTTTCATAATTGTTTGGTAGGGTATAGCAAATTACTGTTGGGTAAACTCTCTCGTTTTTTATGTACGTCTAAATATATCACCTTTATTACAAGCAGTGTGATTTGGAGAATGAAAGAAGGTTGTTACCTGTCAACTTACCTAGTGTTAATAAGACTTCCATGATAATTGCAATTATCACTGGCCGCATATTATTACAACGTATCAACGTTACATCCAATGCATCATTTCTTACTTTGTAGTTAATAAATCTTGTAAACACTTCTTAAACATCAACGATATTCACTCTTTGTCTTTCTTTATACTTTAAACATTTCTTTCTACGAACCAATTTCTCGAATCCTATTTTCTTTGTCTAGTCTTTTTCTTATGACCACTGATTTTTCTATTACTCTTATAACTTTGCTGATGTTGTGTGGTAAACTAGATCGATACACATATGTATCAAGTTCCACATTTTTCATAAGTGACAAAATGAGTTAATCGCATAGATGTTAAATTGGTCGAAGTTTGACCATTTGATTATACGCTTAGATTTCGCTCCACTTCTAAGTCATATATAATATAATTCTTTTTAGAAAGAAAATAATCCTTACCGAAAATTTCTTATTGAGAAAGCTAAAGAAGACTTTTTAAAACCAATGGAAAATAATATGGTACTGGTTTTCCAACAATTATATCACAAAGCTCGCGAAATGGTTCCTGTACAAAATAAGTTGTTTTTAAAAGATATGCATTTCAAAGGATTTCCATTATCTATTATAAGGTGATTTGCTTTAAATATTTTAATGTTTATTTTGATTTATCCCTATTTATTCTAAGTAAATTGAGTTCTACGAGGTAGATGGTGTAATTTTGGAGCTTCAGTCGTCATTCTGGAATGCTTTATTGGTTCTGTTCACTGGGAAGTTTGCGCCGATAAAGTCTTCCAGAATGTCGATGGAAGCTCCATAAATAAACCACCCAGTTCAGAGGACGTAGTTTCACCAAAGCCATCTGCTGTGCTACAAATCTCCTCCACTATCTCTTTATTCACTTAATTAAAAAAAAACTGGTTAATGGAAATTATTCGATTTAGATCCTTATATAGATAGCAAACGTATTGTATAACATTTAAACTATCTTTTCATATTCCTATTATTATGTAGCTCGTAAATAGTATGAATCTTGATCTATTAACGTTTCTTCACTGATTTACCTTAGTAATTTAATAATCCAATCTCTATTCATTTGATACTAGATGCCTACGATAAACTTATGAATTTCGAATCTCGATTTCATGTTTGTTGATGTTCTTTGTTAAGGTAGTTGTTCTGTAACCTTAATTAAATTAATACTAGCTTTTTAGATGTAAGGCTTCATTGTTTATCACCGTTGAGCTCATTAACACAGTATTGATTCGAATTATAGGCTTTCGGTTTCATTGTGACTAGATATATTAACTAGCTGTCCAAAATGAAGTTCTGGAAGGGGATTTTAAATTTACTTCGAATCTCCAGCTGCTTTGATTCAAAATCGACTGTTGGATAATTTCCGTTGACAATAAATCTGTGTAGTGTGAGTACTAAGCTAGGGAACATACCTGGGTCCTGCATTATTTTTGTGTTTCTTGTGTCGTCGATGTATTACCATGCGGAGTCAACATAACTTTCGGCTTGTGTTGACTGATACGATGCTTGTTTAGGCGCATTTCCAACTATCTTAGTTGACGAATGTTTCTTATTGATATGCTTTTACAGATGAGACAAACGCGTGGGTTCTTATTGATTTAGTACGGTCCGCGATACGATACACCTAAATTATCTAGGGTAGTTGGATTCTATATCTGATTCCCTTGATAGTCAATACGCTTTGTGCGAATCGTCATATCTGATACGTGTGCTTCAATCGGATACCACTATTTGTTCCTTCCCGATCCACAGCTACTCCAAAAGACTAGATTTGTGAGATTATATTGTGAAGCGAAAATACGCAACGAGACTAGCAAACAACGTTTATATTTGAAATTGAATTGATTGATGAAAGTTTAGAAATTAATCATACAAAAAAAATCAATACAACGCCTTTCGTTTGATTTAATGAACGGTTGTATTTTTGGAGACTTTGAATCCCCAACACTTAGTTCCGCTGATAATCCGTAGACCATTAGTTCCCACTCAATTATAACACCTGCTTTTGTTATCGTCCTCATAGTATTCTTGAGCTAGCCAAAACCATCCTACATAATATGCTTATTAGTCGGTCGTAATATTTTGTATGGTTTATTAAATGATAATTAGTAATTATTATTATTCCTTAATATATCATTATTTTTCTGTTACTTATGCCTTAATGGTTTGTTTTCGGTTGCTTTTTTTTACAGAGAAGCTGCTCAAGGGACTCGCTATGAAATGTTTACACGATATTTTCTTCATGCGAATGTTCCTAATACATACTTATTCTCTGAGCCTACTCCAGAAAAATGCTGTGATGCAATAAACATAACCAAAAAATGTCATTTTCTTCTTTTACTCGGTACGTTAAATTTTAACTTTTTGCGTTTATTTCGTTACGTGTGTTATGATGTCAAAACTGGTATGACACGAACGTACGACCAATTAATTGGTGTGACCTTGTGCGCACGAAGTTAACAAACTCCAATGAGAGTATCTAGTTGGTCCCTGTATGTCTACCCGATGCTTACCCTATCCCAGGCCGGAATAAGAAAAACACAAGCTAATGAATCAACCAGACAAATCATATTATACTTCAGGAACTCCTTTCTGTATACGTATAACTTGACCACACAGTCAAATAATTAGAAAATTGACATCAGTACAAAATAACGGAGACAGTAGTAGTGGATTGAAGTAACGTATACACAGTCAGTTAGCTGTAGTTCACAAAGTAGGAAGTGGTATACTAGAAGTTAATAGGTCAAACTGGAAGATAGGGCATGAGAGACCTAATAATAATAGAAATAAAACGTTTACTGTACACACAAGTAAAGTAGCTGAAATAGTCTTCTAAAACACATTTTCGAAAGATAGTTGTTCTTCCGGAATCGCCCAATTTAACATGTTATACTTTAGTCATCTAATATGGATACTGACCGATTGGAAATGCCTAAATATTTACTGATATAAAACATAACAATATATTGACTTATTGCTGTTATTTATTACTTATGTGTATTGTTTGCTGTTTTATTTAGCCAGCTGGTACTAGACTGCAATATGAGATGATTATTACAACTAATTATATGTAGGAATATTGTCTTATACTTTCCTCTTATTGTATAACATCAGGAGAGGCTTCATTTAGTTTCGAAGTAGTCTGCATCAACACATAAAATATGTGTATTCCTTTAAATCCTGGATTTTTAAACTTTTCCATACCTCCCTTAAAATTAATTCACTTTTTACGAATCATATTCTCCATATTCTTCTGACTATGATTGATGTTAGTGTTACTCCTACTTTTTTAGTAATTATATTTCTATGTTAATATGATGTTGGGATTCGAACCAGTAAACACAAGTGTCAGATTCTATGTTTTACGTGATTAGTTGACTGAATATTACTATTGATGAAATTGATAAAATTAAATTGGGTAAGATAATGGTCGTTAACCTGAAAAAAGTCGAAGTTTTTGGTTGTATTTTTATTCATTTTTTGTCAGCACTTGTGTCTTTGTGTTTCTTAATCCTGTAATATTTCCAAATGTCTGAATTACCTTATTAAATTCCAACCTAACGTAAATATCTCTGTATTTTCATTAATGCTTCAATTTCATTTTGTGAGACTACCCTAACTGGATGGTTTGCACCTAATAATACCTCTTAGATTTCACGAACTTATTCCACGTTTTGGTTTGACTATTTCTTCTTTCCTCCATCCTCTAACATTAGTCAGTATTACCCTTTAACGTAGGCAGTGGCTCAACATACGTATTGCATATCTTTACCAGCTCAGTCGATAAAGACCTATAGGCCCCTCATGTCGTCTTACTGTTATATAACTGTTCCCACTTAAATTGAATAGAAATACGTCTTTAATTCATATGTCAATATATATACACTAGTGAATAGGACCGTTTGAATACTGTTATTTGAAGTGATAAAGATTTTGAAAAGCCTTAAATTATTGATTGGTGAATTATTTCTGAAATGTACACATTTAGTGCTTTCAGTTTTCTCCATCATTATAGAAGTAGGCCAGCGTTTAATGCACTAACCGTCTATAGGAGTGTTGTTCCCTGAACCTAATGTTTTATTGTATCCTACAAACTATCAAAGTTAGTATTTCTTAATGTGATAACGGTCAGTTTATAAAAAATTAGTTCCTTTATTAAATGTCTTTATTACTTATACACACCAAAATATTATTTTTTTAGGTGGGATTGTTGATTACAGAATCATGACTGTGCGGCAATTGAATGATTTTGCTTCATTATCTTCTCAAGGCTTAGATGGTGTACGTAGTCATTTAGTGATGTTATTAGAGCAAACTCGAGGTGGACAAATTGTACAAGACTTAAATTATCATCAATCTTTCATCGTTGGTGGATTAAAGAATTTATCTAAAGAAATGAAGAATAGCCATGTATCGTCAATTTCGTCTGACTCATGATTAACAATCGTTGTTCTTACAAATTATTAGTTGTCTTTTATATTGTAAACATTATGAGTGGAGATTGTTAGATATTTGTAAATATAAACATTATTTTATGCTTCAATTGCTTTTATTTTTCTGTAATCTTTGTTAGTTTAAAAAGTTACGATTTGCAGGCAACTTAAATAGTTCATCAGAGCTGTTTTATTCAACAAAATTTCTTATAAATTGATGAATTTTTCAAGTTGTTAGTCACAGAAATTTCAATCAAAAACTCATGAGTCTTATCTATAGGTCGATTATATCAATATCCACAACACCATAGACTTAGTTGTTATTGTAATACATTATTTTGCAAATTGTTTAGGATCTGTGGCTTAGGAATTAAAACATCTAACTTTGAACTATTCGGTTATATGTTTGAGTCCTTCAACTACTTGAATTAGCATGAAGTTCTTAGCTCACACTTAAGAAAACGTGTTTAAAAGTCGAGTGTGTAAACCTTTACTTGTTTTCGGAATTAAACTATCGTGTATGTGATCGCAGTTGCACACAAATGAATTGATGGCTAATAACAAGTTTGTATTAATAATGTATATGCCAATGAAATTATTTTCATGACTTCTTTGTGTTGTATTTCTTTTTGTAGAATAATACTGCTATCTCACCTTGTGACCTATTGTCCACAAATTTTCCATAATATCACATAGACTATTCAATGGTGATTAGCAGTGTCATACTAAGTTCAGCCTTCATTTTGTAAGTAGATCATGTTTAATCCCTATTAATATTTGCAGTTACTAGGGTAACTTACACTTAACATCCGTAGTTTAATTCATGTAACACAGTGTTATTTGTTAAACTTTTAAATTGTTTACTACAAATCACAGAATAAATGTTTGTTGTTAATAAAATGTACCATACTTGTGTCAATAAACTTCCTCTAAATAGTGTCAGTGTAGTTTATAACAGCAAGACACATCTACTTCACTTCTCTTAATGCCTTGAATGGGTCACGTTACTACAGTATTAACTCTCGTATTGGGTCTTAGATAGCTTTCTATCCTATTGTAAAGTCTAATTTGTTATATGCTTACTTGTTACGATTCCACTTCAATCTGATCATTAAGTATGCTAATCATATCATCCCAAAAAACGCCGTTTAATTCTGATCCAAAATCAGCAATTCGGAATAAAGTGTGCGATTACGTGATTTTTATCCATTGACTCTACAAATTTTTCAGTGACATTATCAAATCTGTAAATATTTCTGCTTGTGGAACTGAGCCCTAATTTTAACGTGTATTTAGTGTATTTTTATAACTAGCTAATATGCTTAAAGTCATCAACCTAGGTTTCATGTAAATTCTTGCTCATTGTTAAGGTCTGTTTGTAAATGAGATTCCACATGGAGTTTATTTCCAATTATTACTGACTGTTTACGGTATTTCAGTGCAAATAGTCAGTAATGACTGAAAATTCAATTGTAAATTATAACAAAAAGTTTTCAACACTTAGTCATCTTTTAAAAATGAAAAAGCATACCCATCTACTATCCTGCCTATTAATAAGTAGTATAAAATGATATTCAAAAAAGTGTTGCTTGTTAATGCTCGCACACAGTCAGCTCTTACTTATCATTTTAGCAGCTTCAATCGTGACCAATAATATATATGTTCACTAATAGTGTCAATAGCAGACATAAAATACTTATTGAGCATTGAAGAAGATGATATCATATGCCCTCTTATGTAAACACTAAGATGAAACAGATTTTAATTGTCTACATAACATGATTATTTAGTGCTTATTATTATTATTACTTTTATTTCCCTACTCTAGTAAACCATTATTTCAAGTGTAGAAAGACAAAACTACCAAAAAAGAATTGTACAGTGTATTCATGAATCTTCCAAATCGTGCTTCTCATTTAATTATTTCTTACAAATGTAAATGTAATACCGTATATCGTCTCCTGACTTCTTCCCTGTTAGCATTATCATCGTCATCATCGAAGCATAATGAAATAGTCAAACCAAACGCTTATAAAACTTTGCTGAAATCATCTTCAGTTCGATTACGGTTAGACAATTTACCAACAGTTGCACAACAATTTCTCAACGTTAATCCTGATAAATCAACTGAGTTTGTTGTTGTACTATCAAGTGATGTACAAAGGCTAATTAAAAGAACTGGATGCTCAGTTAGTTTTGTACGTTAAAATATTTTGTTTTAAAAAGTATGTAGACCTTCCTCTTTTATTTTCATTTCTAACATACCAATTAACTTTTTATATATTTAGTATCTGAGTTCAAATTGAATTCATGACGTTGGTTCTATTCTGTTTTGGACTTATCAGATGGATGTACTGGCATTTAAGTATGTATTTTCGGACTGAAGTTCGAACTGAGCACCTTTTGTTCTAAATGTTAGTGGAATATCCGCTAAGCTATTAATCCTAAGTAGTCGCTAACTCGTTCAACAAGAACAAATATTTTCTATATGGATTCGTAACTTCCGGGATTTGAATGAATCATGACTACTATGCATGTCCTACACTTTTGTAGTACAGTAGATAAAAAATTCTTGTGTTTTAAAATGATCAATGGGACGTTTTTTAGACAAGTTATTCAAAAATTTTGTTATTTTCTGACTTTATATAAGGTGACTATGATGTAATGAGCAGTTTAGGATGAAATTAAATATGAATATCTTCAAAACAATATGCTTTCATTTAGCCAGTTAGTTAGAGCGTAGAACCTATGTGTAATCGGTAGTGTTGGATACACTTTGATTGTGATTATCGTTAGATTAGGACGAAGATGTATGGATGAACATCTAAAAATCTGGTTAGTGACAGTTTTTGTAGTAATAAGATAATAAAAATTGTTATTTTAGTCATTTATGAAAGTGGATAGTAAAATATGGAGTAGGGATGAAATATGAAGAAACTGAAATGTATACATAAATAAATGAGAATAGTAAGCTATAAGCCAAGGCCATGGTAAAGAGGGATATCTAGCAAATTGCTTCTGTCTACATAATTCAGGTTTCAAAGTGTGTTTTTGGCTAAAGCTTCTGTAATTTAAATTAGGTCCAAACATGGACCTCATAGCATGTTTGGCCGGATTTTGTAAATTATGTCAAACGATGAACGTAAGGATGAATGTCCTGAATCTATTATTTATTGCAGAATAGAAGACGTCATTGATCTACATTGTCCTATGCTTGATCATGCAGGAAAATGCTCTTCTATACTGCAGCCTTGATGAACAACCTACGTACCTCGCTCCACATGAACAGATTGACTTAAAAATGCATATAGAATTGGTTAGTCGTAGTAGCTTATCCTTTAGCTTGAGGTATGTTAGTTGTCTGTTCCTGAACGTGATATGCTTTGCTGCGAGAATCGCCTTTCTAATCGAGATCTACAGATGCGTTTCGTCTATTTTACTCGCAATATCTTGTTTGAACTCAACATTCATTTATATGACTTTTCGGGGTAATATATTTCGTTTGTCAGTTTAGTTAAAGTTTTGTGATCCTAATAATGAGGTTGATATTAGACCATGTGTCTAAATAATAAGATTTTCGAATTCAATTTGTGTCGCTGATGAGTTGCATTTGACTGAATTATTACGATACTTCGAACTATAAGATAACGTTTCAGCTTGTTTATGAGGGCTGTAGTGATGAAATATTGTGTATATAGTTTCACGACTGTTCAATAAATCTTTCTTTAGTAACTGTTTGTAAAGACTTTGAACTTAACATTATAATCCTTATATCTGGATACATAATCTTCGAATTGATTTCTTAATTTGATCGAAAGTTCCTTGAGTGCATATGTGGTCTGTTTGTTATTTCTGTTCAGCTCATCAATCCTGTACTGGATTTGCGCACTCCACCTAAGGCGTGGAGTTCAACGGTTGTGACTGAGAGCTTTCGAATATATTTTAGGATATTCGTATTTGTCAATTCATTCATTTAAAAATCCAATCCACATGCACCTTTAAGCATGGTATTTAGTTTCGACTGTTTCGAGTGTGCTTAAATGTTCACAGATTGTTTGAGGACCTTCTTTACGCTTTAGTGATATTTTATTAGTTGCTGCATTGGTAATGAATATAGTTTGTTGCGTCTGTTCACTAAAATTCTTGACCTTATTCTTACTCACATCACTGTTAACTGCTTAAACGAGTGGTGTTATAATAATCTTGGAAAACTAGAATAAACCAAGACGTTTAAGAACCATTATTGAACGCTGGTTGACTAGTCTTAATCTCTGGTGGTCCCAGTCCTTAAAATAGGACTAAAATCACCTTGTGCTAACCATAGATGAACCAGTTTGACTCATGAACTGAAAATGTGGGGAAATTAGGCTGACTTCAAATCCTGTTACGTCGATCAGACATTCGTTATTCTTTGGGTTTTAGAACATTAATGTACTTTTCGGTGTCCGACGTAGGTGGTTTTTCTTGACCTAAATGCAGCATTCTACTTCTTAGACTGAAAAGCTCCATGGCAGAGTTGAAAATTTGACAGGGATTTGAAAATTCCGTTCACCTTTCTGCCAATTTACATCACCTGTAGCATAAGCGAGATTTCCGTCTGCTAATCAGAGAACGAGTTGACTACTCAGCAATCCACTCTCTATTGAACTCTGGTTGTAAACCAAGTGTATGAGAGTAGAAGACATACGTTGGCTAATCATGTATATTTAAATCATCGCTCGTCTGCTTTGGGGTGATTGAGTAAGCTATGGCGAGATTTGACACAGAGTACTAGACAAGTATGGCGGATCGGTTGATGTGATATTGAACTGTCATCGACTGAGGTTGTTAAGGTATATATTACGTATGACCAACCACCACCTACCTCAACACACGTTAACAGCTAACGTCGTTGCATTATAGGCGATCGCTAGAGGCGTCTACATTAAAACGTGGCGTTTGTCCATGAAGCTGTTAGTCTGATCCTTAGTGTTCAGTGTACACTTTCTGGTTGTAGTCTGTGCGATTGTCGTAAACAATCCTTAGAGACTGGGTAATATGGTTCAGTATCATTCTTATTGGGTTCCGCAGATTTAGTCTCTTAGAAATTTTCAATTCTAGTATTTCTTCATGCATACCTTTTCACTGCAACGGATTATGTTCTCAATATTTAGTCTCTTCCATTATCATTACTGCTTCATTATTCTGACTGTTATGGTGTTTACCCTATTACTCCATACATGTCTGGGGTGAGACAGTTATCAGCAATGGCATTGACTGATCATCGAGCTATATCAAGAATTGTTGGATGTGGGAATTCGACCATTGGATGCAATCAAGTGTTGCAAATGTGTAAGCGTTCGCCGTGGGATTTGAAGACAACAAGTTCGATTTCTTGGTGAAATCGGGAGTGCACACTACTGAAGAATAGCATAATAGGACAATAAGCTATCCAATACTCCCTGGTTTTAAGTGGTACTCAGCTGAATGCAATCGTCTAAGGTTAATGTTTTATGTGAAGTTGAGCTACAGTACACTTTTTCTACAGTGTATATTCTTGATGAAAGATTAATAGTGCTAATGAAACCCCCATATATTAAATGAAGTTATTGTGTAGAATTAATTTATATACCTATTTACATTTTCATTAGATAATTTTATTTTCTTACTTTATTTATTTACTTATGGTTGTCATATAGATTGATGAGAATTCACAACCTCCAATAATTCAGTTAACTTTAAAGAATGATACATTCCATTCAAATAAGAATCTACGTAAATTTGGTATTAATTTATCAGAGACTACACGAGCAAAAATTATTGAATTTCATTCTAATATCGATGATAGAATGTTAAATGTTCGATTGAAACAAGCAGAAAATCTTTTACGAACTAATCATTTTGTTGTACTGATTATTTATTTGATTAATGTGAAAAAAACTTTTGAAAAAAATATACACTCTATGATTATGAAAGTGGATGGTTATGAAACTAAACAAGAAAGTAAACAACAACAATTAGAAAATCTAAGAAAGGTATATCAATGTAAATTGACGCTACTTGATTAATATGTAATTAATAAATATTACATAAATTCATAATGATTACACAGTATTATTTCAGTTAGTAAAGTTTAAGTCGGTATCTGAGGATAAAACGTCAGTCATTTTACCACATATTAGTCTAATTCTGTGTATATATTTCAATTACAAAGCAATTGATTGCTGTTCCAACTACTCACCATTTTGATCGGGTGTTTTGAAGGTTGTTGAATTTGAATTTGATATTATGAATTTGTCTGAGTTAGATAACCATTGTGAACTAGAAATCGCTGAACAGTTGTTTCATCCTAGTATGAGACTATTCAACAGTGTGTATACACAACCCCACCAAGGAATCGTATCCAGAACCTTCAGACTTCGAGGTAAACACTTCGCCTTTAGACCACTTAGCCAGCTGGTATCTAACGGTTGATATTGCTAACTCAGTCAATTCGCAATATTTACGACGTCATTCATTGCCATCAGTAAGTAACTAACTCACACTAATTTGTGATATCAAATCTAACAATCTCCGCATCATCCAATTGCAATCAATATCAGTTTACTAGTGATTAATTTTTAGAGATATTCCTTAAGTTCTAGTGACCAATGAAGTTCAGTCATGTCTAATGTAAAGCAGTTACCTATCGATGGCAATGAATCAAGTCTCGCAATTATATTGCGAATTGACTGAATTAGAAATATCAACCGTTGGATATCGGTTGGCTCAGTGGTCTAAATGGTAAAGTGTTCACATCGAAGTCTTAAGGTTCTGGACACGATTCCTTGGTGGGATTGTGTATGCACACTGTTGAATAGTCTCATAATAGGACGAAACAGCTGTTCAATGCTTCCCAGTTTCCAACGGTTATTTAACTCAGATAAATTCGTGATATCAAATTCATATCCAACGTTCTTGTCACTGTCACTGAATGATGAAATGACCTTTAAGTCTCCACTTAGTTGTAAGTATTTCGCATTAAAATAACGAAAAGTATTCTTACTTATCAGCTTTAAATATCAAAAGAATGTGATCAGTTTCATTTTTAAGTTCCATTTTGAATAAAACCACTGCTCATTGTATGCAACCCTAAAAATCAACACACTTGGATTGTTTTTTTATACTACTTATTAGTAAAAAAAAATCATAGATGAGTGTATATTTATATTTCAAAAATACGAGAAAAGCACTAACAACTTTGTCGTATTTTCCAACTTTATTCTCAATTTTTAGTGACTAATTTTAGTGAAAAACATTTAGTTAATAATAGCTGAAAATCTACTAAAATGCACTCTCATGATTCGTCCAACTAGTAAGTAGTATAAAATGCCACACAAATAGTAAAATCATCTATCTACTTGAGCATGGTATTTTTTGTAGAAGTCGTCAGGTCATAAAGGAAGAAGTGGGGAAAGAATAAAATCTTGCGTCACATCAAATTCTGTTATTAGACCAGTGGGTCGCTTTCCTTTACTACAGTATACTGTTCTCTTCCAGAGGATTAGCATTGTATCCAGTTTTTTCTTGATTGTGCTAATAAACTTTCTTGGTTTTGTAAGTCCTAGAACAGAATCAAAGACTGAATTGTAGTTGATAAACATACTTCGGATTTATATCTGGCTCGTTTCTAAATTTGGCATCATATTATGATGTTAGTCAAATTCAACATACTGAGTTCTCCTGTGACATTTATGCGTAAACTGATATCCAGACTAAACCCCATAATAAGTTATAGTTGCTTAATTGTTTTTTTTTAGAAAACAGGAAGCTATCGTTGTAGGTTTAAGAGTAGATACGCTTTACGATTAGTATTGTCTTTATTTTGTTCTATGTGTCTGGTATAATACTCACTGAAAATGATTCATTGAAGATACTAGTTAATGACTGACATGAAATCTCAATATATTTCTCAAAAAAGGAAGTTTAAAATATTGTGTGTACATGTTCCGAATGCTATCATATTTCAGTTACCTCCTGGTTACAATAAAACTCAAACAATAAATAATTAATTACAAGCTACTACTAATTGTTTATTCATATTTCCTTAACTGATTTCATAGTCGACAAAGAAATTATTGGAAAAATTCTAAAGTGTTCTTTATTCTCCGAATTTCAGTTCAGCAATTCAAAATTACATTGAACCTAAAGCTTTCTATTCAAAGTTTTTTCTCCACCATTCAACCTTAGTATATAGATCTACTTATCTATTATATTAAAATTGATACCTAAATGTAGTCATATATATACATATTTGCATCCTTGATTAGAATAATTAGTGCACATACACTATATTTGACAATTTATAGGTATTCACAATCATCTGAAAAATTTGTCAGTTTGCTTTCTTTATTGCTGTCATCTGATACCTAAAGTATTTTATATTCTTCTTTTCTCACCTTTTTTTGAAAAACATTTCAGATTGAATATGAGAATACTGTTCAAAAATTCACCAAACTATTGGAAAGTATACCCTCTTGTAAAGTACGCACTGTAGACCGACCTGATTTATCAAACGTTGTAATTACATTAGAACCTATACAAATGAATTAAGATTTAAAAAAAAACTACTGCCAAAATTACTCTTCTTTTTGTTGTAAAATCCAAATGAACATGAGTAATCAGTTAATTGATGGCGATATATGATCATTTGTCAATTAAGCAGATTATTTTATTGAAACTTGCATCACTGAAGTGATTTGAAGAAAACAAAAGAAATACAGTAAATTATTATAACTTGATTGTAGATTTCCGATTAAATACATTAAATTTCACATGCTTTAACGTGTGCGATTGTCACGTTATTCAGTGATAAATATGTTTAGCTTAATATGTTTGTTTCTGTATGTGTTAATAGTAATACCTTTAAGAATCTTGTTGATAAATAAGTTTTGTAATGTTTTTTCACTATTAGGCACAAAGATGATTAAACGTGAAGTATGTGCTTTATCTTTTATACAAACAACATTTTCACTGATAAATTTTGTTAACGATGTATAAACTTGCATTTTTATGCACTTGCTTACTTCCCAATTAATTTCCACCGATAAATACAATTGATATAGCGAGCAATATGTAACTGTTCTATGCCTTAATTCCATAGTTTAGTAAGTGGCGTACTAAATTTCGATTCACTAATCATTCACGCTCTAAACAAATTTCAGTTAGGCTTAATTATCGGCTAATCTGTGTTTTTTGATATCCGTTTTTTTTACGGTTATTGCATCGATAATTTGGACTTGTTAACAGTAATCCCTCGTCAAAAGCAATTTAGACAGTCGTTCGCGTAATCAACACATTTGAAATCTTTTATTTAGGATAATAATAATTTTCTGATCTTTGATTTTGGTTCATTCTTCAACACAGAGTGACTCTGTGAATTTGCAGAATTTGTTAGTTGTTTATGCCAGTTGTACAGGTCTGTATTTATGAATAATTATGTATTACACAGACTTGCATATCACGATTGGTCTCTTCGGGAGCTTCTGTTTTATGCGCGTGAACATTACAATTTTAAATATCAGACATACTGTAATTCAAGGTTCTTAAGGTATCACTGCACCATATCGTAACAAAATATCACTACTCGTATCAAAACACTCATTCTGTGCTCGAATTACAGTAGGTTACGTGGTTTTTTTTAACTTGTTCGATATTCATTGCTGAGAGTAATTTTCGTTGCGTTACCCAGTGCGTCTTTTTTAAAGCTAGATTTCTATATACCATTTTCATGTAACGATGGTTAGTTATTTTCAGTAATTTTATTTATCTTGTTTCATGTGCCATGTTTCCGTACATATTTATTTAGTATTTATCATCCTGATTACTCATAATAGGTACAGGAAGACTGAATGTCGATTTTCCGTGACTTTAAATAGCAGAACGATAAATATGATGACTTCTTAATACCTATGTCTCATAACAACTACAGTAAGCTTGAATTTGAGCCTGTGAACTCTGCAATAAGGAAAAGGTGAGGTGGGACAAAATGAGCACAAATAGTTATCAACTAGGAAAAGATATGTTTCTAGGGAAATACCTTTTTGCACTTACTTAGACAAAATCCAGATCGCCATATCTTAATAATAATTTTTATATTATACAATCCTTCCCTTTAAGGACATATCAGCGGTGATGGCTTGTTGCAAAGGCATGGAACCGACTTAAGTGATGTTATTGGAGCAATTATTTATGGACTCCAAGACTATCCAATTCAACATCATCTGCCACTGCTTCCAGCTTCGCACCTTCAGTAGATACTAACAATATAGTGAAATTCATTTATGGTTGTAATGCAAATGTAACTTTGACACTTGGTTCCAGGGATACATAGATTTCTTTACATTTGGTTTTCCTACTCAACACGATGCCTGGAAAGTCCGTTTGTTACTTCGGGAGCTTGGTCCATCTGAGAACGAAAGGAAGTCAACAGGTGCTTGTAGTGGTAAGCTACCATCAATAGGAAAATTTCAACGCATCGTATTATTCCACGACATAATTCAGAATAAAACACACTACACTACCCCCACTGACTTAAATCTCGGTCTAGCCTGGCTTGACAGCCTCTGTCTATCTGATGTACCCCTCGACTTCATATACAACCAATTTGAATTTGCTCTTTCTATAGATTATCCAAATAGACTACCACGTATATTTAGTGGTTTTCGAGCCAAGACGGCAAAACCAATAAAGCAACCCAACAGCTGAAGACCAAACCCAAACGTCCGGCTCCTTATGGATCCCTGACGAAAGTTGATGAGGAGTTCGCACGTTTACAGAAGCATGGATTCCTTAGTCCAGATACTTATCCGGTCTGGCAGCTCCTACTGCCGTTATCAAGAATCCTGAGTGATCTATACAGATATATGCTGGTCTCAGCTTTAGAGTAGCACCACTCATCACCAGGCGATTTATTTATTATTCCAAATGGCAGTTGTTATTTTTCAAATCTTGACCTCGCTGGTGCATACTTGCTGAAATTTACGATTAGCACACATGGTAGTCTATTGGAGTATGGCAAAATACCGTTTGAGACTAAAACCACCCCAGCTATTTTTGATAACTGACGAACACAATTCTGTTTAATATCCAACGAGTAGCAATATTATTGATGAGATCGTGGTTGTCGGAATATCCCTTACAGAACTTCGCCGAGTTAAGACTATTACAACGAAACAGAAAATATGATTATGCTCCTCTGTGACAAATCCTGGTCTTGATTAGAGTCGGTAAAATTCCTAGGATTCGTTTGTGATGAAAGTAAAGGTCGACCAGATTCTGAAAACAGTTCAACTAAGGCCAACACCTACATGTGTTTCTTCACTTGAATCCTTCCTTAAAATGATCAGTCCTATTCGACTTCTGTGTTGTCATTAAATCACCTGCAGGGAAGGGATATACCGTAGACTGAAGCCAAGGGATGTGACTAGGCTTCTTGCAAAGTCATATCCTCCTTGAGGACTTGTATTAATCTTCGGTAACCACGATTGTAAACATTCATCACATTAATTTAAATCAGTATGATACACACTCCAGAGTACAACAATATTTAATTGTATTAGTGAAATGTTGCGCTTAATTTTGTGTGGTAGTCGTTCATGTTAATTTTGTACACCTGTCATATATGGCTGATAATTACACCGAACTAATAGTCACTGTAAGTTGATGTGAAAGCGAGTTCACTCAAATAAATATCCGCTCGTCCCATCTCAGTCTTCTTTACAATCATTCTGCAAGCGATAGGTCGTGGTATTCGTTCTGAAGTACACGCACCGAAAGGAAACGTTCGCACCAGACGTATCGATTGTCAGAGGAAAATAGATATATAATGAAACCGACTTGCATCTGTTAGCTTCACTGCATTGCGAATCGTATTAAACCAATAAGAATCCACGCATTTTTCATATCACGGATACATCACACATTGTCATTAGGTATTGTATCTCTTGACATTTACTAGCACGTAAATGTTCTTTTGTGCAGATGTCCTCCCCAATCAAAACGAGTAAACTGAAACTTGGTACTTCCCGAAGACAAGATTTATGTTATCTCGGCCCTTCATATCAGTATTAGTTAAAACAAGATAACTTGTTTCACCGGGCCAAAACCATAAAGCACAGATGGGTTATGGTTCGCTGTTTAATCATACTGCAACATGTATACCTAAGTTGAGAATTATTTACAGGGTAGTCAGTGGCTGCTACAAGTGTATACTAATTTCTAAACAACACACTTTCTTGAGGTCGTCCGGCAAACATTTTAAACGTAAGTAAGAGTTACCCTCCTTCAGTCTTCAAACTTCCATTTACTTTTTACACTCTTATAAGCGGCTTATATTCTACTTTCCGTCGTTGTAAAGAAGTAGGAAAGACTCTAGTTAGCACTAAAATATTTTATAGCTCCCTAAATATGGACTAAGACTGGCAAAATTCTATCCGAAGGCCTTTTCAAATGGCTAGGTCCATGGATATTCAGTTGCACCACATTTATGTCTAAACTTTGTTAGCCATTCTAGACTGAGGAGATAGACTACCTTCAAATTACACGCAGAATCCAAAGATATCTCATAAGTTACAAATGATATCATTATAGTTCCATCAATAAATCTCATTATGAATAGTTGTTGTGATTAGTGAATAATACACGTTACCAGTGTCTATTTGACCTTAAACTTTTAGTTCCATTCTGAATAATAATTAGGCTAGGTTCCATCTTAGGCAAACGATGGTAGGCCAGTGAAACGTACGTAGTTGTCGAATCTCGTTGCAAAGTTCTTTGCTACGAGAAGCTTGTGAAATGCATACCTAGGTGCATCTCACCTTGAGCAGATCTTCAGACGGTGTGTTATCGTCCCAATTTCCAGTTTATATGTTTTACGCTGATGGCGCGTTAATGGAAGAGGACCTGTCCTTCCAGAAACCATTTCGAAAGTCACTTAATAGGTTAGGCTCATCAAGGTACAGTCTCACTAGATCGTCTACTAGGCCTTCTAAATTAGTAATGGCAGTCCTATCGGTTTATAACAACTGGTATCTTTACAAGCATCCCTTTTAAAATGGGTATCAACCACAATTTTTTCGGTATTTTTTGTAGTGCAGTGAATATTTAGAATAGACAGTGACTGGTATAAAATAATATGTGGTACATTTATTTATACTCCTGGAAGCATATTACAACAGCCTTGGAATTTTATAGTCTTAAGGACGGAGAGATTACGTAGATTCAACTATGGAGTTATTGTAATTGGATCACTTCCACACTTAATCTAGTGTACTGAACCTTTAGTAAAGTTTGCGCTATCCGATCGCACTTCTTTTTATGAAGTTTCTGCCTTGAATTAGGAGAACTAAAACTTTTCCACAACACACGTCTGTAGTTAGTTAAGATTTTCATGTATAACATAGAAAAGATCAGTACGATAGAGTTGAATCAATTAAGGTTAGGTAATTATATTTGTTACATTGGGCAACAGTACTATATGACAACAGGCAACCAGTAAACTTGGAGTACTTTACGACTAAGATAGTAAATGTTTCGATTCACTAAATACTTTATACCATTGTGAATACAGTGCTTGTAACTAAATAGTTCATCTGTAACAATTAAATTATATGGGATGCTAATGTTGCCGTTTTAACAAACAAATTATATTTTTTTATGGGTATTGGTGTTAGTAAGTTATTGAAAAATGATAAATAAGTCCATCTGTCTGCTTTAAGAGTCTCTGAGTCATTTAAAACACATTAAATCGAGATTTTATTGCAACATGACTTCACCCCACCTACATACACACACACTAAAGTCCTTTCTGATAGATGAATATAAATGCACCATTGTAAATATCGTTCTCACTATATATCGCACTACATTGTATCTACCTGCATAGAACTTTATAATTTTATAAACGTTACTTTGCTATCGATGCAGAGATCCTTTTTCAAATAACAAAACGGCTATTCTAAAATGTCAACAAAATTATAAACTTCAGTGCAGTTTTAGTCTCAATGTGATTATGACAAAAGTATGGATTTTCAGTTTCTGTATAGGAGATAAGTCTTAATGTTCATATAAGTTTTTTTCAAAACATCAGTAGTTTAATTTGAAAGTGTAGATGTTGCTAATCTGTTTCATCCACTGTTCTTATTACAAAACCAAATACACACGATTAGATAAATTCCAATTTCTAACATTATAAGTCTGGTTTTAACCAAAATTCTTAATTTAATCCAGATTTGTTGTCAGTGATATGCATTTTTATTTTGCACACTCACAAACCATCATGCCGATAAGGGTGGTGTTTTATTGGTTAATTGGAAAAATTAATTTCGCCTTTGGGCACAGCATTTGCTTATCCATACGCACAACTTTCGCAAAATACCAAGAGCTTCATTCTGCTACGTTTGGTGATAATCATGTGATGCTGTCTGGTTCACAACCACAATGATCATTACAAATTAGCTAAAGTTATCCTCGTAATGACGAAAGGGGGCTTCGTTCGCCAATGGTTGGTGTTTAGACGTTACCGTTTGTAAACATCCATAAGTCGTACTGGTTACAGTGATAATTCACCTAATCCAGCAATCGCTAAACTTCTGAAGTTTTTGACTAAACTGTCCACAATAGTGGCTGTTGTAACGTAAGCTCGTTTGAAATTTATCAAATTTTGATTTCGAATGAATTTTACGTTGCAAACTCATTGAAAAATTTTATCAGATACTGGTCAGTGTTTCATTATTCGTTGTTGTAAGTTTCTTGACGCCACAAGGAGTTTAAGTTTAGCCATAGTAAGTTAATTAGACACTATCTTTATTAAAAATATCGTTATGTCTATAGTGTTTTTAAGCAACATGTTAACAATCATTTCGTACCTTGCTGAAAATATGATATTACCTAGTCTTTTATCTTTCATCATGTACAGATCTGAAAATTTCACAACCAGTAGCTAGATTATCCTCATTGCAAGCTTCAAATCAAGCTATGCACTCAGAGTAATCCAATAGGCTTGACTCAATGAAATGTGTGATATGCAGTTTTTAACTTTGTAAGTATAAAACGTTAGAAACCTTTGTGAACCGAATGGCAATATAGCACCCTGATCATGCTATGATAATCAAATTCAAAAATTTCGTATAATTATTTATTAGGCATATCAGTCAAATAAGATATTCTACATACAATTTTTACGCATTTTTAAAGACTTCTAGGTGGAAAAGTGTTTCGTACTGCTGCATTTGCAAATGGGTTGCAGGATTCTAATGCTAAATACAAAGAGCTTCGCATTTATTTATTCCGCTGACTAGCACTCTATAAGGATTAGCAACAACTGACAAGTATTAAAAGTAAAAACAAGGAGTATTTAAAATATCCATTAATGCAACTCTTAACAAAAGTGAGTCCGAAAACGAAACGGTCACAAATATTTTGCTTGTGTTCAATGTAAACAGGTATGATGCGTATATTGTGTTTAGTATTTCAAGGGCATGGTTATTTGTTAATGGTTACCACTTACTCAGAGGAGAACATCCGAAAATTACTGTTATAAATTGTCTAAAATAACTAAGAAAAATCTATAACGTTTATTTATTGCTTAAAACTACTTGCCAAAGTAAAAGTCTGCGTTTATTTCCGAGTCTCTTTAAAAATGATGAACATCCACCTGAATGTCCTTAATAAATACGAATAATTCAATCTTGAAGAAACCATATATCATATTCCTCGTATTTTATGTGGTATATTGATATCTTGAAGCAAATTCCATAAAACAGCGAAGAAAAAAAGATTAAAACATTAAACACATAGATCTATACCTAAAGCTTTGAACTTGCCTGCTATGCCGAACGGGAAGCATATGTGAGGGTAGGGATATGAAGTAGGTATATAATGTGGCCTAAAATTCTTTTTTCTCTCACATACTGCTTGTAAGATTTAAACCCAAACTTAATTCGAGGTGACACAATACTAATCGAACACGAAAAAACTCTTATAAAATTACGCCTTAAAGTATACTGCCAGAATAAGCAAAATTTACGTCTCATTATATAACGAATAAGTGTTAGCGCTTTACTGAAAAAAATCCGAAAATAGCGAAGTATTTTTATTCTTTACTAATAAAAATGGATAATAACGTGAAATCAACACTTTGGTTTCTCTCATTTTTTGTTCAAAACTACACATTTCTTTGTCATGTTCAGTATAACATCTTTTACTCACTTTGATAAAATACACTTTTACCCATCAGGCTTAAATCTTAGCAGACAACATTAGTGTATTCTGCCAAGGAAAGTGTAAAGGTTAGAGTTCATATGCAATTTCATGTTAACTACACTTTGCTTGTTTGGTTGATTCATCCTAATGAATTTTCAAGGTGAGTTGCCGCGCTGGACAAGTTTTGGGTGAGTTTGTCAATTAAGGCCATGATATATCTTTCGTCCTTAAAACACTGTTTTTTGCTATGAACACTTCTACTAATGAAACGAACCCAGTCTAATCGTTTCTTATTCTAAAAATTTAGCTTCAGCAATCATTACGTTGCTTAGATCTGAACAAATTTTTTATCATCATTCTTATAATCTATTTAATATAAGAGTTTTTGAAGCAGCTTATAGTTACTCGCTGTTGTTAATTCCTTTTTTCTTTGTTTCTTATGGAGGTTTGGGACGTAGTTGAAGTTTGAATCGCTTACAATTTTATGATTCTTGTAACTGGAAATTACGTCTTTGTTACAGCTACTGCTAAGTTATGTTTTTCTACTATCTACCGGCAGACGCTTAAAGAAATTCACTGCTTTTGGTTTTAGTGTGACATACAAGAATCCTGTTACTCTTAGAAGCTTCATCCCTGTCAATCAAGGGAATTAGTAATTAATCCGTAAATTTTGAAAATTTAGGTCTACTTTCCCAGTTAATCGTCTCTAACTCCGAAAAATTGCATTCGCTCTTTCAACATTACAAAGGAAATAACTTCTTGGGGGCTCACACAAATAAAACTCTATATCGAATAGCATCATTTCATGCTGCATGTATTTTTGTGATTAACTACGTTTTAATAGTAACTTGGTCTTTAGATATACGAAACCGCTAGTTATGCTCGTATACTTTTATGACTCAAATATATGATGACGTACTGTATGACATTACTATATGCGTGAATCTTAGCCATTAGACTTCGGAAAATTTTTTATTGAGTAATATAAGGTTTCTTATATTGTGTCTGATCATTCATTTATCCTGAAAGTTTTGCTTGATACTCTATCATTTTATCTAGTTCCAGTACCAGCAGACATCTGTATATCGCATGTTACTTGGTAAATCACTTACAAGACCTACTATGTATCTATTGCAAATTAATTTCTTGGAAAGTAATATGATTAGGTATGTCTTAATGTCTACTTTAAGCTTCAATATAAAATATGTTTGTATTGAAGCCTTATAATCTCATAACAGCGAAGTTTTGTTATTTGTTTGTTCGTGTTATCCGAACAAACTTTAGTAAGAGTGTAGTAAATCCATTGAAGTCTAATTATTATGCATGTTTTCTCTGAGTTTTGATTGTGATTCTATTCTAAGGACTGAAATAGTTATATAGTTAGGTTCCTTGCGTTAGCAAATCTCGAAAATAGATATTTCAGGCAACATCACTCTAAAATAATTTCAATACTATACATACATATATTTCTCAATCTACTTACTGTGTATCCTGCATGCTTAAAGTTAAATATTCTTGACTAATTGGTTGCCCATATAATCCTAAGGTAAGTATATTTAAGGTTGTGACAGTATATCCTAAGGCTTGCATCTTGTCCACTTGACATAATACTTATTTAATATTAAAGGTACATAGTTTTCATACAGCTGCGTGGTCTAATGAATATTAAAAATTGAAGTGTATGTAGTAGTATCAAACAAAACTACTCGTTATCTTATGTAGTTTGTTTTTCATAGCCCTTGTTAGTTGTCTTCTATAATCTAATTCATATTTAGTGTACCATCTTACGTATCTGGAATCACTGAAAACAGTCTCAACCATGGGCTTTTTAGCTTTAGTTAAAATGCCATTTTATTTCAATTTTCGTGCATGCTAAAACCGATTCAGCATATTCGATCTTCTTGAATAACTTTAAACTCATTAAAGATGTTACTAACCTATCTAAAGCTTATAAGATTGTATAAATGTATACATTTTTGGAAGCCTGAATGCTTATTATTTCATCTGACTACTGGTTTTCACATTGAAAATTGCATTGTAGTCCAAAACAACGGCAATGCAGTTATATTTATGCAAATAACATTGTTCTTCCGTACTCATTGTTATTTACTTAAGAATAGTACTAATAATAATGGTAACAAGGAGTGTGAACATATAGAATACAGTTCAGTGAGCATGGAAAAAAAGTTATGGAGTAATTTAAAGCTCATGATTTAAGGAAAGACAATAAGTGAATGCATCTGCACCATTGTGACCAATTCCGGGCCATGTCACTCAGTGTTTCTAGCCACTAGTTACGGTATTCACGAGGTCCCCATCCAGGTAATCTGCAGCTACCGACACGACATAAATCAGCAGCCATTGACTTGATGGATTAATCACATGTTTTAATTTGGCCGCCTCTAACTCACTTCCATCCTGATCCTATATCAGTCAATATCATGTGTCGCGGCAGACAGTGGTTGTACATACGCAACGCATGCCCCAACCACCCCAGTCGGTGAAGATTCACAACCGGATTGACTGGTTTACCACATTTACCTAACACCTGTCGTCTAACTTCGTTATTTCTTACTCGGTGGTCCCAGCTAACGCGAGCGATGTTTCGAAGACACCGATGGTCAAAAACTAATAACATTCGAGTGTCGTCTATTTTTAATGGCCACGTCTCACCCATAAAGTAAGACAGAGCGAACTGTTGAGCAGTACACTCTCCCTTTCGTTGAGAGACAAAGATCTTGTCTACACCATAGGTGACGTAAGTTGGCAAAAACCAAACAAGCTTTTTGAATTCGCACTGAGATTTCGTCAGAGACCAACCATTAGGGCTAATCAGACTTCCAAGAAACGTAAAGTTTTCAACATGTTCAACTACTTCACTTTCTATCTTTAGCTCAGGTGTTGACAAAACATAGTCCTGGAGCAATAGCTTACATTTAGAGGGGGGAGAAACTTATTCTGAGCATGCTTGCATTGGAGCTTATCGCTGAGGAAAGCTTCTCCATCTTATCAGCGCCTTCGCCAAACAGGACTATGTCATCAGCATATTCTAAGTCAATAAGTGGATCTCCTGGTAGGAGATCGATTCTTGAAAAGTCAGACGACGAGTGTGATTTCCAACAGTAAGTCGACTATGAAATTAAACAAATGGGGAACGTGGGCAGCCTTGACGGACACCACTTGAGGTTACAAGTTCAGATGATAGTTCGCCATATGCTCTGATACGACTAATAGTGTCTGAGTAAAGAGCCTTAACAAGTTTTATGTACTTCTGGGGTACACCTTTCAATGAAAGACACTGCCATAGAACTTCACAGTCTACAGAGTCAAATGCCGCTTTCATATCCAAGAAAACCACCATTGTCTGGCCCCGAAAAGTATGTCTGTATTCTAAAACCTGATGAATGATGAATATTTGATCTATACAACCGCTACCGGGTTTGAAACCAGCCTGATTTTCTCGTATTTGCACATCACAAGTTTTAGTTAAACGTCTGATAATTATAGAACCTAGTATTTTAGACACTATATTAGTCAAACTAATTCCTCTATGGTTGTCGCAGGATGTCTTTGACTCTTTCTTATGTACTGGGACGATTAACGATCGACGCCAGTCAGATGGAATTGTGTCAAGTTCCCAAACCTTAGTCAAAATATCAGTCAGCCTGGTTGTCAAAGTGGGACCACCATCCTTAAAGACCTCGGGATAATCCATCTGGACCTGCTGCTTTGCCTCACCTTAGATTGGCTATAGCTTTTTCAACTTCGATAAGAGTCGGGGACCTAAGTCAACGTTTCATTTCGCCTGTCTTGAAATAGCGGGATGTTCTAGAGCAGCTGAAAGCCAACTGAACTGCTCCTTGGAATGTTCAGCCCGTCGTTTTAAACGTCTAGATGGAGAGCTAATAAGCGTTCCATCTCTCTTCTGGAGATTGTCTCACTAACGCTGGATTTTTTAACCCCGGTTTCTTTCATTAACTTGAAAAGTTGTCTGGTGTTACCTAACGCCGCTGCCTTTTCCATTTCCTTTACTTTCGTTACTCGCCACTGCTCACGATCGTTTCGCATACTTTTTGTCAGTTTGTACCTTATTACTCTTTGCTCCTCATCATGTTCGGAGCCTGACGCAATAAGTTTTCGGGAGTCCATCAATTCAACAGAAGCCATCGAGGCCCACTGATTTCTCTTGACATGTTGATTTAAGTCCTTGATAGATGTCACTGTAGATGCTACAGCTGTTTGGACATCTTGCCAAGCAGTATCTAGTTGGGTCGCATCTTTATAATTGCCTAAGTAATTCTTCAGCTGTCCCTGGAATTTAATGTTGTCTGTTTGATTGCTGAACTGAATTCTAATAGGTTTTCCAGGGGTAGATTTTCTTTGCCCAGTAGGATGCATGCAAATACATGCTTGTACTAGAGCGTGATCTGAATCCAATATATACTCCAGAAAGATCGGCAGTCTTCTATCAAGCCTCCCCAGCGGTGACTAATGGCGATATGGTCTATTTGAGTCCACCGTTGAGTAGGGCCAGTAGGTCGCCATGTTAAACGGTGTCGCTCCTTATGCTTAAAGTTCGTGTTGGCTAGAAATAAACGATTGTCTGAGTAAAGTTGCAGCAGACCGTTGCCGTTATCCGTTCTCTGAGCTGGAACACTGAAGCATCCACCTAAATGTCTTTCAGACTGATTCAAGCTGCCTATTTGTGAGTTAAAATCACCAGTCAAGATTACCAAATCTGAGTGTTTTGCCCTATGAAGCTGTTCAGAAAGTTTTCTGTAAAATTCATCTTTCACTTCATCCGGAGTGCTGTTAGTGGGAGCGTAGGCAGAAACAACGAAAAGACAACGGCATGTGTCCCTATCTTCCTGAGTTCTAACTGAAACATTTAGTCGGACGGCACATAGGCGACTATTAACAGGAACCCATTCGAGAAGTACCTGTTCTGCTCTCATACTTAACGCAATACCTACACCGGCTAGCCCACGAGAAGTTACTGTTGAGTCGCCAGATAAACAAGGAGTGTGTCGCGAAGGTTTTCCACTCTGACTAGGTGAGGTCAAGTGAATGACCACGCTAGGATCTTGTATGCGTGTTTCAGGGACACAACATACATCAATGGCGCGGGATTCTAATGTCCTAGCTAGGGAGGCTTGTTTCCCTATTTGACATAGGGTTCGTACATTGAATGCACTGATGTGAAGTTTAGAGCGTGGTCTTAGTATGCTCGGGACGTTATTTCGTGGGCCGGAATCGTTAGCACTGATGACACAGGAGGAAGCTGAAGATAGGCATTTAGCCTTGAAGGTAGGGGCAGGATAAATATTAGGTATAGAAGAAGGAGTTTGACTAAAATGGCGGTGATCTTGTATATCGTCAGAGGTATGAGGGCGGTTATCTCTTCCCAGTTGCCCACACTGGATTTTTCTTGATGTACCTGAAAAGCAAAATGTGTTAGGGTTGGTCTGGATGACCTGGGAGCGTGACCGCAGTGCCGAAGGAACAACTGCTTGAGGCCGGTCACACACGGCCTTTTTGAGAGAGGTTTTCGTACTTGTTGAGGCCTTACTGCCGGAGACGGAAATCCGTGGAGCAAGGTGAGGTGTGCATTTTTAGGGTCGACCTTTTCTAACCTCGCTCCTTCTTTGTGGGAAGACAGCTTTGCTGTTATGCTAATTGTCCGAAGAAAAACCCTTACTGCCGTCACACCTCTGTACAGCCAACAGTAGGACTTCATCCTCAGACCTTATATTTGCTGCTTTTGGTCTCACCGATCTGCCTGGCATGGTAGGACCTTAAAGAACGATTGTTCCAGCCAGTACAGCCCGATTGAGTCATCATAATAGGCAAGCCCCACCACCACGTCAGGGTGGCAGCACTGTCAGTGGAGATAGTAACAGAATTAGTATTAATGAAAAAGATCGGAGACCAAAGATAAGATTTAAGAAAACACGATTTAGCAAACAGAAAATTATGATGAATTTAGAAACGTAGAATTTAGAGGAGGGTAAAGAATGGATGCACCTGCGCCACTGAGAACAATCTTGAGCCATGTCACCCAAAATCTTTAACCACTGGTTATGTTCACTACGCGGACGCCGGCCACCACATCAAGGTAGCAGCTATAGTCGGGTCACAATTTTGATAGCCGATTAGGATACCGAAAATCTAAATAAGTTGGAAGGAATATACTCGTATAATGTATAGTCCAAACTAAAAGTAAATGCGTGGTAAAATCAAAACAATAAAGTCTAACTGTAGTTTTATTTGGGGACTGAGATAGCACACCCAGTGTTGATCTTAGCTGACCAGAATCAATAATGTTTGTTTTCAGTTATTTGCTTATCTTAGTTATGAATATGAATACGCATTATTAGAATCTTTTTTAGTATTATGTATTTATGGTAAACAAGTTAATTTTTATCAATGTTTAATGTTCAAATTCTTTTTTTATTTGTAGTTACCGATGATTACATGGACCAGACAGATGAATTGGTATTGATTAGTCATGAAGCAAAGGAATTTTATGACGAAATCCGTGGGCTAGTTGTTGTCTTCTTGCTATTCACCATCCTTTTCTTTATTGCCCATATTACACTACAGTATTTTCTGTCTAAAACAGGATATGAATTAAAGACATGTCGGGCCGAACGATTGGCATACCAACTTGTATTGGGTATATGTACATTTACACTGACAATTGGCCTAACTTCATACAGCTTATTACCATTCACGATTATCACTAATGAGATTTTGATCATTTTTCCTCATTCCTATTACGTACAGTGGTTGAACAGGGAATTAATTCAAGACTTGATACTGTTGATTAATATTGGCTGTAAAATATCCTATTTAACTATACCGTTTTCCTATTTTTTGCTAAACTCTCAAGGATTTTTGCACGAATCACATTCCTTTACATCACGCTTAGCTGATTCTGTAATAATGGTTTTATTCTTTTACATTTTGTGCTTTGGTGCATCATGGTCACTAGCCAGTTTTGTATCAGCATTGAACTATTATTTTTTATCACCTATCAACTCATTTTCTGCATCCCTTCACCAAACTTCTACCACTTTTGCTTACCTTGAGTATTATGAAAATCATCCCGTATCATTTATGCAGAATTCCATAGATTCTGTTGGTTGGATTAATTTTTTCCAGAGTATTTGCATCCAAGTAATATTTATGTCAGCTTTAGAATTAATCCATATGACAGTTTCCTTATTAGGACTATTATTATCATTTATTTGTACTCCAGTGGGTTTATTGTCTATTGTTTTAAATTTAATTACGATTAGTATACACTCTTTGCCGAGTTTAACAACAAAACAAACGTTACATTCCCGTATCGAGCAACTGAATTTTGAAGCACTAACTATTATGGATGATATTAACTGTGTCCAACTTTTGTGTACCACTAACAACATGGTGAACAGTGAAGGTAATCTACTGGATCATAAATCAATCTGTTTTCGGAATTACACTAACATTAGGTCAAAAGATGAATTATTGTACAAGTATTTGGACGAATTGGATTCATTGAATGCAGAGATTGTACAAATCAAACAGCGTATAAACGCACGCAGATTTTTGAGATTTATGCGTGAATCGACACACCTATTGTTTTATTTCTGCTGTTTAATATTACTTTTTGTTCTATTACGCTTATTGGAGTCATTTGTATTTTTCAACATAATTGGTGTCCTATGGAGTATGGTTTTTGGGAATTATGGTAGTAAAAGTGGTAACACTTATTCAGTATCGTCAGATAACAAAGATTATTCGTCGATTACGGCTAGGTCTACAGATAACAGTCTTACACTTGGTTTAAAACCTGTTTCATCACTTGGGCATATTGGAGCTGCTTTTCAGGTAATGTACATGTAATTGTTCTCATTGTTTATATATATATATATATATATATATATATAAAGTGAAATGTCACGTTCCAATCTGTTTAGGTTTATATACTGATCTATAGTCATATAATACTTTAAATGAAAATGGTGTTAATTGTACTTTCATGGGTATTAGTAATTAAAGTAACCTGTTCTGCTTCTTTTACATAACCTTCTACGTTATTTGTATTTGGAGAATGTAAACTAGCCACTGTTTATTCAAGCTTCTTAAACCCTGTCAACAGTCATCAAACTGTAGCTGTGGCTTTAAACAAAATCTTACTTGTTCGGATACTTAAATTTCGTTCGGTGCTTTCGTCATTCCTGATGCTAAATCTTGGTGTTGGTAAATATGTTTATGTGCATTTCCCTTAGTGGTATGTTGTAACCTTTGCTGGGTCCCCCTAAATTAGATGACATAATGAATACAATGGTTAGATATACTGATATTTATAGCCTACCGTTGTTCATCTCTTCAGTATTCGACTAGCCAGTCACTTAAAATATCTGCTTCTACAGATATCTTGATATTTCATATGATAATAAAGTTGAAGTTAATTTCTAATTCTACTCACTAAACAATTTCCTCTGAGCTATGATATTAGCACTTATATCATCTAAGTATGTAGAAGAATAGCATCGCCCTACTGTATATATATATATATATATATATATATATATATATATATATATACTGCCCATCAATTTTTCATGTCGAACTTTTAGCTCTAATGGGTTCCACGTCACTTATCAAGCATCATGGTTATCTTGCACATCACAATTACAATTAAAAGCTAAACAAATAAAAGTATGTGCATTTAATAAATAGAAAATATTATCTCTACGATAGCAAAGAAATAAATCTATGCTGGCTGATGTTGTACATTTACAACATTATGTTCACGATGGCCAGCATGCCGGGTTGTCTTTTTTTCAAAGATATATATATATTCTTTTTGATTTTAGTATTATAAGGTGTTTCCAGGAATGCGAATGCTGAGCAGACAGGTAGGAATTTCTATTGATTCTTCGACCAGAGATGTTTTCTTCGCTGCCATTTTTACTGCGATAACGTAGTTATTACTTAATTGATACTTTTAATGGTTGCTAAGTATAGGAAGAGGTACTCGAGTGTATTTCATTCTCTTTATCATGTTCCAATGTAACCAATTTTCCTTCTTTCTAGGTATGTCTGGTGTTGTTTCTCCTTGTGTTAAGTTTGTGGGGTTTTTACTCACTTCCGTTTGCTCGTTTTCTTCGACCAAGATATCATGCAACGAGTTTGGACATGATGTTGGCGAACATTTTTTTGTTTTTAATGCTAAGTGCCGCACTTCCTCTGCAAACCAATCTGCTGGGATTAACTACCCTCACCTTACCTAGTCCACTTAAAACTGAAGTGACTTTATCATCCGCACATTCAGAATGTTCAGATATGACATGTAATACTTCCCAATACCAATTTGTATGCAATGAAAAAGCTTCCACTTGTCCAAATGTAAAACCAAGCAAGAAATCTAGCAGCTGGTGGACAAAATTGATTAGTGGTGCATACTTTAATCCATTCAGCTGGTTTTCTTTTATCCATAAAATTAATCCGTTTAGTTTGTCATCGTCTGATGGCATAGATAGATCGACTATAACTCGACCAATTCAAACGCAGAAACAGTCGATTTTTCGTCAGTTTATTTCTCGTGCTTTTGGCTATTCATCGGTATCACCTAGTTATGGGCTAGGCTTAGTCATATTAACGTATAATCTATGCTTCTTGATTTCTTCAATGTGGATCGCTGGTCGACGATTAGGCGATGCTACATTGTCAATTAGTTTAGATGTTGTGACAACTATTCGGTGTTTGCATCAATTGGATATCACGTCCAAACCTAGACCACATTTAGAACGTATGGAGTGGTCGAATGAAGTATCTTGTACTAATCGTTCCGAAGAACTAGATCGACGTGTTTACTAGTCATAACCTTTGCTCCACTCTTTCCACGTTGACATTCGTGTACGTACACATAGTTTTGATATTTGTAAAGTATATTTGGATATGCTTCACTGCATTTTTACGTTTTTCCTAGCTCTTAATATTGAATCAGTCAATAGTTTACATATATTCAATCTTTTTATTCCATTAAATTTTATTTTTTTGTTAATTTCAACTGGTTTCTTAATCTAAGTGTATATTGATTTTCATTTCTTGTTCAATATTGTCACAACGGTCACTTAGGTTCTCTGTTCCGTTTCGAGGAACAATTCTTACCTCTTTCTTCGATTTTCTTCGTTAATTTTCGACTTTTCTCACTTTTGTCAATCAATTTTGCAAACAATCACTTATCAAATGTTTAAGGTTGGATTCTTGCTTTGTATATAAATTCGTTGTAAATGAAGTAATGCTCTACTTCAATCGTTATTATCTTTTTTTCTTGAAGATTGGGTCACTCTGATAACTAAACTATATGTATATGGTCTTGTTTTCTCTAGTTTTGGGTACTTAGTGGAAAAGCATGTGGAAGTCATATATATTCAAGTGATGGAAACATTCCGTCGTAAATGGCATTTTTGCTGAGATATGGGGAGAGCGTTATTGACTAACGTTTCGGTCGTTGTTCTAAATATTTTCAACGCTGCCTAACTCCACATCAAGATGTGCCCTAATACTACAAAGAATTTCATGTAGTATTTTAGATATTTAGTTTCGAAAGTTAAGATGCATCTTCGCATTTACAAAGCTGAAAAAGCCATCGGATTCCTAGTACAGTTTAACTGAAGTTTGGATTAGAAATTATTCCCCTAGAAATGCTCACCCAGGTCTACTGGAATTATTTTTAATTCCAGTCACTGAGATTTTACCATCAGTAAGAATTATTATCCGGAAAAGCTTTACACTTGTAGATTTATAAAAACAGTCTTATCATGCGGATGGCAATGTCATCATAGATTTGAAAAGACGTGAATTGTCGTAGTAAATATTTAATATCTATTAGGTTTTCCACTCTCTATGATGATTTTCCCAACCTATCAGGAAGTATTTTTCTCTAATTTATAAGTAAATAACTTTTCCGCTTTTATCGATCCTACTCTAAGGTGATTAAAATGAATAGGATTGTGATCAATTCGTGATGCTAAATGATATAATCAAGTAACCTCTCAAGATCGTGTTGGTTCTAAACGAAATAAGCAATCAACTATTCAGTAGTTTTTTTGTTCCATACGACCATTGGTTAGAGACAGTGAGTGACATGACCCAGAATAAATTATAGTCCTATCGTTCTGTCATGCATACGTTCCTGGTATTCGTCTTGTTAGTTTGATGTCATCATAAACATATAGCAGGACAACTTAAGCTAAAGCATATGTATGCCTGGGTTTATGACGACTTCTGTAGATAGGTGTATGACAATAAAAAATATCATACAGTACGGCCTGTTTGATTATAATAGTGTGTTGATGTCACTAAATGTCTGTTAAATTTAGGTCTTCAGATATTAGTTTACTATTCATATTGAATAGGTCCATAATAAAATTTATGCATACTGGTCACTAGATTTATCCTGATAAGGGAGGAGGAATGGCTTCTAAACAGCATGAATTTTAGAATGATACCATTCAAAACGTTTCAAGATAATCTTAAACGACCAGCAGATTTCACGTATTCAAGTCGATGTAGTCTCTATATAATTGTAATCAACGTATTGTTTACTTTACTGTATCTACGCAGTTTCAAAATTTATATTATGTTGATTTTTCATTCCTAACGTCTTCATCGAAGTGAGAGAGTCCATATGTACTCTGTATATAGTGACGCTGATGTCGAAAATAAAGCCTAGCAAACAGTAATGTTAACAGCATATGCAACACCAAAGCTACGCTTATTCATATCAACCAACGAACACAAAGCAGCCGTTTTCTCGGATTTTATGTTATTGTGTTAGTCATGAACAACGTCTACACCAGCACATACCCATAAGTCCAAGTTGCCATACCACATTTCCACATTCAGATCAAATTTACAGAATTAATATCACAATACAATGCAATCGAAAAGAATAAAGCAAATATATGTACGATAGAGTAGTGAGACGCAAGGTTTAGAATAACAAGGATTGAATACATTTACCCAGCTGCTACTGAGTTGGAGCCATGTCACCCAATATCTGCAGTTACTGGTCACGAGGACTTCAATCAGGTAGTCCGCATCTACCAACATGATTTAGACCAATAGTCAAAGATTTAATGGGTTGATGCCATGTTTTCGTTTGCCCTCTCCCTAGCTCTCTTCTGTTTTACAACTAAGCCGACCTACACCCCGCGACGAGGCAGAAAGTGATCGGACATACGCAACACGTCCTACCATCTCAGTCAATGAAGGTTTATGACCTCTCCTAATGACTTCCTGTTTTATTAACACTATATCTAGCACCTATGTTGTTCATTCCATGATATAAGGGTGACATTTCGAAGATTTCTGTAATCAATGACTTGGAGCCTACGCGTATCTTCTATTTCCATGGCCCATGTTGCGCATTATATATGGCTGATGAAACTTCTGAGGTAAATAAAGTGGTTAATGTACTCAACTACTTCATTTCCTAGTACCAATCTAGGCGATGATGCAGGTTGAGACCTGAAGTATCACAACACCTTAACCTCCCATCAAACTCACTAACTGTTGTCATACCACTTGTTATTCAGGAACTATGATCAATTATTCATGTACTTGTACCCTCAGTCCTTAGTCATTATTTTTCCCGTTTTGTATGAATGTTATTCTCCTTATTTTTATGTTGTGTGGTCAGGTTTTGTGTATATATATAAGGAATGTTTGAAATACAATACGATTCTGTCTGGTTGGTCCATCCATCGTGTGTTCTTTATCCCATCTTGGGGACTGGTAGTCACGGGGCAGACGCGTATAGGCACTGATTGGTTATTCTCGAGGTCACACTAAATTTTCCATAGGTTGTAATAGGGCCGATAGTAATCAAGATATAACAAATAGATGTCCGGTTCATTTCAATATTTACTAGATTGCTGATTTCTTCATATACAGTGGAAGCCTTCTTCATATTAACTCAGAAATCTTCGCTCCAAGTGGTTGAAATGTATAGTACAGTAGTAATATGACTGTGTAACAGTGATTAGAGTTACACATATTTTATTAATTATGGATTTTTTTAGTAGGTAGAACGTTCTGTTCTGAATATCCCAATCGACGAGAAAAACACTACAAATCTATTAAGTGACTATACGAGTTTTTATTTGAAAGCATGGGAGAATAAATAAGGGCTTAGGTAAAAAAAAAATCATAGTGAGGACAAATACAAGTTAATCAAGTTAATTTCAATCCACCATGTTGCGTCATTGTAGAAGGCTGTTTAGTATGTTAAATACACCCTAAATTCAATATCTCATGCCACAATCACAAAACACAATGAAAGATCAATCAAATTATATTTTGAGTTGGATTTCTCAAACTTGTAATGAGTGCCAACCAAGTTCAGAGCGTAATACATTCTTTGATAGTTGCACAATATGACCGAACGACTAATTTGAATGACTTGTTTCGATGCAATGGTTTACAAATTCAGCATTTGTTTGCACTTTATTGAGCCTTCTGTTCAATTTCAGATACTTGTCGAGTAACTTTAACGTCAATCTTCGCTTATAATATTTCAATAACTAGGTAAAGAACAGTGTTTATGAATTTCGAAAAGACGTAAATAGTAAAGTATTTCTTATCAATTAATTTTTTCCATTAAAGCTCTACATTAAGACATATGCATTACAACAGTTACAAAATCACTATCAAACAAATGGTGATGAGTTATGTAATAATGTTATAAATTCAAATGTTTTTTATAAAGGTAATTACGAATAATTAACAAAGCAATTAAAAAAAAAACAAGTAAATGAGGTAGTTATAGTTTAAAAATAGTAATTGAGCGTATTGGTACATAGTAGATTATGTAATATTTATTGAGTGGAATGGTAAAGTTAATACAAGGACTCTTATACTTAAGATTGTTACGCACTAATTGAATGTTATTGTTACTTAAACATGAGAGGAAATAAATTTTAAAGTTATGAAAAGAACCAAAATTGTAATGACGATGATAATAATTGTAATATGATTGGAATGTACTTTTAGAATTCAATAATAATAATCTTACTACTAATGCTGCTCTCAACGGTAAATGTAATGTTCTTATTAGAACTTAGTATTCCAAGTAGTAGTCACATTGTAATCTAGTATGAACCCAGCAATAGTAGTAGTATTGTACTAACTATATATATGTATGTATGACTATGTGTCTAGAGTATGAGCCATTCAATAAAGTGTAAAGTGGGATAGGTCAATATCATTTACTTAATATGAAGGTCAATATAACAAAGAGGTGACGGGCAAACATGCAATCATACGTATTAAAATGTATATGAGGAATAACATATAATAGTCGTACAAATGAATATATAAATATAACGAAGAAATATATAAGTCACGTAATGGTAAGTATAGATTATCGGAATACACCGCAATAATGAGTATAAATATTTATTTATGAACCATTCTCGCATTGGTTATTATGGTAGTCAAAGCAAGGAAAGATATTTTGTAAATTTCTTATACATACAGATTTAGTTTGAAAAGGTAGATGCGTAAACTATGCGGTGAATCGTATAGATTTTGGTGGATGACTTAAGAAGAGCTTTTCACGTTCACTTAAAGTTTTGTGTCAACTAAATGTAGGAGTATATAGCTCCTTACTTGTCTTAGTTGTCCTTTATTTAACCATTGTAAGTGATGTTCTGAAAGATATGGACTGTCAATTGTTGCTATCACTTAGCTGTATAACTCTTATAAGTATGTTAAGAACATTTATTTGAATGATCAAAAGTCGTGATGGTTAGAGCAAACAATAAAAAACAGAATTGTGTAAAGAATCTGCTAACCACCTTTAAATTAGAAATCATACTTCAAGACCATGAATTAATCGACAACCAATATTGGATACTATCTAAAATCACCGTAAGCTAAGTACCTGTTCCATCCTAGTATGGGATTCCTAAGCAGTGCAAATAACGAATTGAACCTAATTTCTGATAAACCACGTTAACTTAAACAAAGCAATCAGATCACTAGTGACCTATTCTAATCCAATATACTCTTGAAGTTCTAGGAAGAAGTGGCTGGTATGGTGCAAACAAAAGAAGAATCAAGTAGTTTCGGCCAATCCATGATCTTCTGGTTGTGTCAGGAATTTATAGAAGCAGGAAACCTACTACTGAACTAGTGTCCAAGTGTGCTGACGGTTAGTCGTTGACCGCAAGCACTAAAAGTTTTTAGTTCGACCTCTTGTGGGTTCATGATTTCGCACCACTGAAGAATCCCATTATAATAAAAAACCTCTGTCCAAGGGTGAGGTAGGGGGGAGGAAGATAATCTGCTTTATTCTCAGTTTAATCGGTAACTAAAAAGAAACAAATTTTGCAAATTTCGATAATGTCCGGAGTTAGTTTGTTATATCAATTTATAAGTAGTGGTAATCATTATCATTATTTGCTCAACGATGCGAAAGAACGATAGTTATTTTCTTACTAGTGATTAACTTCTATTGGTAATTTCTTGAGTTTTCGCGTGAAAATGTGATCAGTGGAGTTTAAACAAGTAGAGACTGATTCAATTACACACCAGTGGCCTTCGACAATTTTTTTACAATATCATCATTTGGTTGAAGTTAAACATGTAAAATTGTTAGTTGCTGACATAGTAATCTACAGCTTAAGCGTTCATTGCGAGACCCGATAAATTTAAGTCCGACCCTTGGTAAGGTCATAGATATTCACAAATAAGTAGTCGTATATAAAAGCGAGATAGTTGTTCAGTGTTTCTTGGTTTTCAGTGATGGTCTAACTAAAAGCAACACCACGATAACACTACAACTATATCCGTTTACTAAACTGAATAACGTAAGGAAAACAAGATTTGTAGAATAGAATAGTTTCATTCTAATTTAAACTGTAAACAACCTACAGTTATAAAGAATTAAATGGAATCAAATGTTTCACATACTTGATCTGTTTCAAGTTGAGACATATCACTGGTATATAAATCATAATAATTAGAATAAAGATGCTAGATATGCTAAATATTATAGTTAAATTTGATTTATATTTATGTACTGTAAATCAAGGTAACTAATTATAACGATGTCGGTTTTAAAGAGTAGATAATTATGTATACAGTCAAGAAAGAAAAGACCGATAAGGTAGTTTCTGTAAAATTGGAGAAGGACACTATCAAGTGATAATCGTGAGAAAATATTTAAAAAAATGAATGAATCATTATTGAATGGATTATGAATAAAAGTTATTTTGGTTTGTGAACACCTAGGTGATTGCTAAAGAGAGAATTATTATATTCATCACAGTAATGAAAGGCTTGGCGAACTATCTTCTGAACGTATAAGTCAAATTTAAAACATTTAGAAACGCCTGGTCTTGTTAAATGTAGTAATGCTGGTGTTGCTTATCAGTTGATAATTTTAAACGCATATGGAACATTTATATTATGTCCACTATCAAAAAAGTGGCGGGAGATGGCATCTATGGAGACATTTCTGCCTTTAAGAAATTGGTTCCTAGGAAAAAACGTGAATGCCCATTGTTCAGTTCTTCCTGCTACCACAAATATATGTAAATTTGTAGATATATTAGGTGACATCTGAAGGGTATTGATTTATCTTTGAGTAGCTTAACGAGCATCTGACATTGTACACGGAAACTAGATGAGCCGCAAGTTACGTTCTCTTCAGTGTCATAACAATTTTAAAGAAAGTTATTATCATCATCAATGCAGTTTAACTGTTGTTTTCAAAATCAGAAAAAATACTTGTTAAGCTACAATAGTTAGTATAGCAGTCTTCATGGTATTCACTCCCCCCCCCACTACCACTCACTTAAAGTGTGATAATACCTAAAATTACTATGTTGTCAATTTTCTTTAATTTCACTAATTGTCTTTCTATTATTTTTAAATTGCTTCTCTTTGATTGATGTGAATATTGAATAACAGACATTTCAGTAGTTTACATCTTTTACTAAGTAGTTAAGATGATCAATTCTCATTTGTAAGCAAAAATCTACGTGGTTTCTAGGTAGAGTGACGAATAATCGGTGTATACACGCCATAATACTACAGTTGTTTCGTCCTAGTATGTGACTCATCCAATGTAGTGCACACCTTAGATTCCACCCCGTAGGATTCAGTGGGCTTCGGTGAAAATTGTCTCACTCCCAATGTTGGGTTTCTGCTAACGAACGTATAACCAGCAACACAGCAACCTGGAAGCTAAGCTATTTGCAGCGCCCCAGCCCAGCTAACTAGAGAGAGAAGTCCAAAGGTCAGCAAGAAAACGTTTAATTCCACAGGCAGCCGGCAACGAACAACATTCACACATCTCATGCGTATATATACAAAAAAAGAGAGCGTCCTTGAAATGTTACAAATAGCGTACTAAAATAAACAACGAACCAATAAGATTTAGCGTCTCACTAAGTGGGTAACACGAACTGAAGGTGAAAAGGGGAATTTCTGGCGCGAAAATAAGAAATTTAAATTTACACAAATAAATCACAAAAATAACAGGTTACTAAGAGAATTCTGGGGATCTAACATCCCCAACACCTCCCCCGTTTTAATAGCGAACGTTCTTGGGGTTCACTTGCAATTTGACTGTTGGTCGCCGCTGTCTGAGTGACCGTCTTCTGACACCTATGTTGATTGGCTCTTGGTCCGCTTCATCTACTTGAGATGGGGGTAGATTGAAAGTATCCAGAAGGACTTCCAGCGGGAGATTTTGATTTGAACTGGGTCGATCTGCAGTTATTCGAACGCGCAGCTGATTCCAGTGTCTAGTCCATCTCTCCCCCTTCACCTCTACTTCGTACATAACATGACCCCGTCTTTCTACCACACGGGCCTCCGTCCAGGGTCTGTGGTTGGGTCTATAATCACGAGCGTACACCGGACACCCAACCTCATACATCGGCAACTTCTTGGTCTCTGTGCATGCGGTCCTGCTTGGTAGCATCAGATTGTGGACTGTCTTAAGTTTCCTACCCATAAGGGCTTCCGCTGGAGACTTCTTCTCTGGCAATGCATCATTTGGAGTCGTTCGATAGACGAATAAGAAGTTTTGTAATGCTTCGATGGGCGTCTCCTCCCCTTTCGACTTAATTAGCGCCCTCTTGAAGGTATCCACGAATCTCTCCGCCTGGCCATTGGACTGCGGGTGATAAGGTGGTGAACGGTAGTGTGTGATGGCCAGCCGTCGGCAGAAATCCTGAAACTGGGTTGAAGTAAACTGGGACCCGTTGTCTGAAACGATCACATCTGGCAGGCCGTTTCTGGAGAAAATCTCAATGAGGATCTGTAGCGTCTTCGTAACAGTCGGTGGCACTACGGGGAAAATCTCCGGCCATTTTGAGAAAGCATCCACCGCGACCAAGTAGGTAACTCCGTTGACTGGGCCGGCAAAGTCGATATGTATTCGTGACCACGGG